>VDFB02274714.1:25918841-25951796 GCA_007258455.2 Sequoia sempervirens
TATTTCAAATGCTAATATTAGAGCACATCAAAGCCATGCTCTCATTGTTCTGCTAAAGTGTGGTACAATTATGAGTTGGAGCAAAGGATTATATCCTTAGTTCAATCTCTTTTATTAAGTGTAGTTCATTTGTTTTATCTTAGCTGAAATGAGGATGCTTTAAAAAATTGTAAAAGAAAAAACTTGCAAGGAGAATTTAGGGCTCTGTGATACATAGTAAGTGTTGAAACAAAAGGCTTTTGGAAATAGTTGTCTAAGGGTAGAAATGACATTTATTTTTGGATTTCTTTCAGAATCCTATTATCAGGATGAGAAAGATGGAAGATTATAGACCAACATCTCATTCATCATTGTATAAATAGAAACCCAATATAATTTTCAAATAAGATTTGTATACTCAGATAGTATGGGGTTTTTGACACACACCAAGGGCTCAAATATGAACACAAGCTTATCCATCAGGGCATCCCAAGCATAACAAGAACCCAATTATTACAGACAAAGATCTCATTGTATAGATAGGGAACAATTATAAATTTCAATTAAGTATTGTAGAATGAAGGTAATATGGGTTTTTGATACACACCCAAGGCTCAAATATGAACACAATCTTATTAGGGCACCTCAGGCATAACAAGAACCCAATAATATTACCTTTGTCTAACAAGCAAGCAAATTTTCCCAATTCTAGACTCAAGATTGGTTTGAATCTATTCCTAAAGGTAAGAATTGGATCATAACATTGATTTGGTGTTGTTGTGCTCCATAAAATAAGATTTTTAGTTGATCTAAAACTAAAAAATTATTGGTAGAAAAATCTAAGTACAATGAAAATGATACAAAAACTATAGAAGGTTCAAGCCTAAACACAAAAACCTACTATGTAATTGAATGTAAGGGCTAAGAAGCTCAAGTACATAACATGCTTGTGGAAAGTGGTGAAGCCAGGAAAAAGCCCCTAAGGAAAGAGTTTTTCTTGAGTCGGTTCAGAGTATGATGTATGCTCTTTCCCAGAGAGGAGACAAGCTATCATTTTCTGCTCTTAATGAAGTTTTTATGAATATTACCATTATATAACATATTCTAATCATGCCAGGGAGGGTCGGTTACCCTTGAAAGAGTTGATTCTTATGCAACAACCTTGCAATAATTTTGCAAAGAAAATCCAATCAAAGTGAATAGAAGGATGTCCTAACACACATTTTTTTAACCCAAGAATACCAAGGAAAATGCAACTAAGAATAAAAACATAGTATGCTTTAATAAAAAATGATTCCCAATGTGTCCTCAAATGTTTTAGTGCCTTGATATTTTTAAGAAAAATAGTTGACAGTTGTAAAGCCACAAACTAACACATTTTAACACTCATAAAGTTGAGCAATAGAGATTAGTCATAAGATAATTTCATGAAACACACTTGCTACTAACAAAATTATGAACTGACAAGCTGTATAATCCATTTATTTTCAAACACAAAAGGATCATATATTGAATTTTTAGCTAGATAGACCAAGCTGAGATTCTCTTTCAGCAACAATGTCTTAATATGAGCAAGACCCTCTTTCATGCCCTCTATTTTTCTACATTAATTCTTCATATAATTTAATAGTCACAAAATAGACCATAGACACTCAAAAAAATTGATGGAATTGCAAGAGAATTGCATAGTTTGTACCTTTCCTTTGTACCACATAACTTTCTTGTCATAACCTTGATGATTTAGAATCATAGATATATCACTAGACCCAACCACATTACAAAAATCTGAAGCACATACATGAAAAATTCCATCAATTAATATTGTGATAGAGGCCAAAGATTTCAAATGAATCGAAGTTACATAAAGTGCATCATTTCATCAGTTAATATTGTCCTACAAGCAGGATTGAAATTAAATTGCATTCAAGGCATGATAGAAGTGTTTACTCATTTTCCAACACCAGAAGATTTGGATTCTCAATGAGTAAATGATACTAAAATATTTTTAATAGAAATCAAACAGCTTAGGATCATTATCTCATTGTCTCTAATTACAAGGGAGAGATAAAAAATTAGCATAAAAAATTAGGACCACAATCTATCATATATGCTAGTTGTAGGAATTTAATATTTCATGACCAAATGAATGAAAAACTTAGATCCGGTGATAATAATTGATGGATGAAGTATAGATGATGTCAACTTACAAAAATTGAACATGAAGTTGCTTCTGAACAAGCATACACTAAAAACAAAATTTGAACTACTACTTAGATAAATTAAAATAGAAAGTAAGGAAATTACCTTCTTACTAACAATATCACGATCAACCCATCAATGCCACTCTTGGCTGCATCCTTGCTTGTGACTAGAAATAGGGCTACCATTAATGCCAATGATGCCCAGCTAGCCTTGCCATGCCTGACTTTTCTCTTCTTCATATTTAGCTAGAAAGACAATGTGGCAACTTGGAATGTGGGCTTTAGAGATTGTGGTCTAGCATATAAAGGGTGTGCATGATAAATTGTAGAGCGGGTAGAAACACATAGAAAAGGATGACCAATATGAATATGATGGTAGTTGACCACAATATGCACCACAATTATTTTTTATGGGTATCGTACATCATTTTTGCTAAAATATAGTGTCCAGATACAAATTAAGAAATTACCACAATGGAGCTCACCAGTGCCAAAAATCTTTGCATCCTAGATAGGACTTACCTAACACAACTAACTACATTGAGCCCGTGATTACATAATCTTAAGAGTGTGGTGACATAGAATAAACATAGTCCTTTTACTATATGATGTATGTGAAAATCCCCATCTACAGAACAACCAAAACCCAAAATGAGCTAGGGTGTTATAGCATGGAATGATAATTATCTATATCTAGCATAGTCATGCAAAAAAAAAAGGAAAAATTGAATAAATTTTGAGACACTAATAGGGTTTGTATGTCCTAGCCTAAGGGTATGCCATTGTTTTGGATATTTTTTCAATTACATAACCCAGGGTTGAAGGAATAGTTCAAGAAAAAGACAACAATCAGTGGCCATGAAAATGAGAATTTCAACAAAATGAAAGAAAAAAATTGATAATATTGTAAAATGTTAAAGAGTATTCTACAATCAAGTGTATAGAACCTTCTCTTCCTAATCGAGCATGACATCACCATGAGACCACATTTCTTTGAGGCGCTAGGAGTTATTTCTTAATGGATTATGAAGCGATCAAATTGTGGCACTGTTCAAGTCTTTATTTCTGATGGCCATCATTGTCTGAGAAAGACCCAAACATTTCATTGAGAATGTAGGGGGTATGAGGGCAACCTCAACTTACAGAGGTGAAGTTAGAAGATCGATTCCTTCCAAAGGAGATAGTTGGTGAATGACTCAAATTGTTCTTAGTTGGCACTACTCTATTTTGAGTCCTCTGTAGACCAATTGGATTTGAAATGTGATGCAAATCCCCTATAGCATGCATGAATGCAAAATGTGGAATAAAAGAGGCAAGACATGTGAACTCCATGAAGAATGCCACCTTCATTTAGCCCATGTATGCAAAATGTGGTGTCAAAAATGCTGCTACATGGGAGATCATCGTACAACTATGCTACCATGTGGATAGTCATTGACTTCCTTCTTTTCCCCATCCCCAACATTACAATTTTTTTAATTTTTTCTTTTGTTCACTTTTTATTGGCTGTAAGATTTTTCCTCCAAATTTGAAAATGGAAAAAGCCAAAAGCCCCAACAAAATACCATCCACCAATCATAAATTTCCAAAAACTACTGAGAAATTTTGCTTAAATAAAATAACTATCATAGACCATAGGTTAAATGGTTATATCATCCTCTAGTAGGAGTTTCCAGATGCATTAATGCTAAAATCAGCTTACCAAAAACATTAGTCTCTGCCTAAAAGGTAGGGACTAATAATATAGGAACTTTATGGAAGTCGTATGTCAATAAAGATTTATATGGACTATATGGAATTTTGAATGGCTTGCATTATTGTATTCTTAATAAAACAATAGTAGAAGTTTTTATCACAAATTTTGAGTGTAATGGCAATGTCTTTTTGTCTATAAGAGATATTCTTTGAAAGTGGATGCCTACAACCCTTACATATTCAAGTCAATTTGGGAAGGGAAATAAAAGTTAAATCGTTAGTGGCTATCAGCAAATGAATTGAGATGACTTGTTGTAGTTTTGTTATACAATGATATAAGAACTTTATGGAGGTCACATGTCCATATGGATCTATATGGAATGTATGGAATTTTGTATGGCCTCCATTGTTTGCTTCTTAAAAAAAAGTAGAATTTATTGTCAGAAAATATATTAAATTTATATATCAATATTATTTTGTTGGGCTTTTGAGTGCAATGATACTGTCTTCTTTTCGCTCCAAGAAACACAATTTGAAATTGGATGCATACAACCCTTACAAATTTGTGTCCATTTGGGAAAAGATTTGGAAGGAAGCTTTGATACCATGTTAGAGTAGCCAAAATATCTTGCAAAGTCAAAAGTACTTACACAAACAAGAATAAGGAAGATGAAATAAATTACCATATTCAACATACAATGTGTAAAATCTACAAAATATTTTTTCATATAAGGGCAATGATAATGAGGTGAGAAAGTAGGAGTGAAACTCTGACTACCATCAAAAAGTAAAACACATGAAAAATTCTATGGGAAAGTTTTGGAACACTTGGTGATCCCACATGAGGAGAGAAAAAAAAGTGAGATGTGTGTCAAGTGATCTTAAGCCTAGTGTGAGTAGGACCTTCCTAGATAAGCTAAAAGCTAATTAGTTTTGTAATAAATCATTTCACACTAACAATGCTTTTCAATTCAAGTAATGAAATGAATATAGAGCAAATAGTGTTTTTGAAAAAAAATGTTTACTGTAAATTAGAAGGTTGACATTGTTCAAATCTAATAGCGAGTGATAGATAGATCTTTTCAAAGACCTATATTAGTAGGTGTCATTTGTAAACATTCCCTTAGAAAATATTGTATCCATTATTATGCCAATGAATAATATGTCCAACTAAAATTAATGTGATGTCTTTTACTACATTCATATCATTCAAAGTTTGAATGTATGTAACATATCCTTAAATCTTAACATTTTATGTTTCAATTGTATGACATGTCCACTTGCCAACAAATTGCTAGCCAATTATTAACCATCTATGAAGATAAATATATTTGGTTATTTTGCTACTTCTTATGAAAAAATTAAACTGAATATTCAGACCTTCCCTTAAAAATTCATCCATAAATATTCCAACCAATTAAAATAAAATAAAATCTCTTCTTTATAACTTTTCATAAAAAAAAAAAATACCTCTGTATTTTCAACAGTATCTTACAATTTAATAAAGATAGTAATTAATAATAATTAACTGAAATGGAAAAATCAATGGTCAGCCAAAAGGCATTAGTATTATAATTCCATGCCCGGAACCAATAATATTTATATCCTATTTCATTTAAAACAAACGAGAAAACGAGATGCCAAGATGCCAAGAGTTATGAATGGCGATAGTTTATATTACTATTAATTTTTATGCTGTATTTGCCATGCCATACATCATGATTCCTATACGATGCCATAAGTTCTAATTCCAGTCATCCCCAAGTGGTGGATCAAGATACATTTGCAAATTCATTTTGCCACTAAATATGGCTCTCCACGCTATCACCTATCTGGCCAGTAAAGGCAATTGTTTGGGCAGCATTGGTCGAATCATTTCCGAAAGCTTCACTTGTGTCTCTTTTGTATGTGTACAAGGAAGAGATAAACAAGAAGAAAATGTAGTTCAGAAAATTAACAACACCTAAGAAGGCAAAATAGTAATCAAATCGTGATGCATTCACGTTATTTGATAACCAGCTTTTATGCCCATGTCGCCCGGTGAAGTCACTCACAACTGTTAAAAATACACTGTTGAGGAAGGCCCCGAAAGCTGTAGACGACAAATACAACGCAGTTCCCAAACTTCGCATACTCTCTGGGGCTTGATCATAAAAGAATTCCATCCTTGCTACTTCTAGAGAGGCTTCTGCCATTCCCATTATTAAGTACTGGGGAACGAGAGTAAAGACAGTACGAGGCACAATGGCACTAGCCTTATCTGCAAGCCCAAGGCTTCCAATTACATCTCGCCTTTTCATTTCTGTTAACATGGCTGCTACCATGGCAACACTATAAAGTATCAAACCAACCCCCATTCTCTGTAATATAGTGATGCCTCGTGGGTTTCCTGTGAATCTCCGGCAGATGCGGAGTAGGAAGCGATCATAGATTACGAGGGATATCAGAATGGATATTTGAAGAAAAGCTACGATACTAGCTGCTGGAATTTCAAAATGAGGACCCATATGCCTATCCAGTGTGGTGGTCTGCTTCACAAAGAGTGTGATAGATTGGGTTAGCAATGTACTGGGAAAAATGGCCGTTAGCCAAATCGGGAGGACTCTTATTATAAGCTTTGTTTCCTCCACATCTGTCACGGTGCACGGTTTCGAGCTTGTATTATTTTGTATTGCTGCTTTATCCAAAATTCTGCAATTCACAAATAGATTAGTTTTCTGTGAGCTAGTTAAGATACATATTAGTCAATAATTCATGTTGAGAGAGAAAACAATGCTAATGATTAGTTTCCAACCTTAGAAGTTTTGTGCGAGAGATAGGATATCGGCCTTGTGTAAGGTATTCTTTCGAATCTACTTCATAAAGAGTCGATGAATCTGAAGGAACCTGTGCTTTCCAGTTCTGAATCATCCGAAAAACTACCTTGGCCATTCGCTGCAATGGGCTACCCGTGACAGTTTTGTATCTGTAAATTGGAGTTCCTATCATGAACACCACACAGGATATGATCATTCCTATGATGATAATTATAGAAGCCACTCCCCAACCGATGTGATCTTCAACATACACAAGAAATGTTTGCCCAAACAGACTACCACCGAACAAAACTAAAATCCACCAATTGAAAAACGAGGTCTTCTGCAACTTTTCCTTGGGATCAAAATCATCAAACTGATCAGCACCGAAAGTGGAGATATTGGGTCTGGTTCCTCCTACGCCCACAGCGAGCAGATACAGAGCAAAGTAGAAAATTCCAATCTGCAGAGTCGTGGCTTTCTCGCATCCTTCACCGGATGGGCACTCTGGCGGCCTCAAAGACTTCAACGTAACTGCTAGAATCATTATTGCCATTCCCTGCACCAAACTCATTGTCACTTAACATTCAGAATCTCAAACCCCTTCACAATAATCTCATACAATACAATACTTACCAGGATGTATATACATGAGAAGATTGCAAATGTGCGGAAACGGCCCAAGTATGTATCGGCAATGTATGCTCCCAGAAAAGGCGTAAGGCACGAAGTGCCAATCCAATTGGTGACATTCCTAGACGAGGACACAGTGCCTTCGTGCAGTTTTTTGGTGAGATAAACAACTAGATTCGCCCAGATGCCCGCATAAGCCATTCTCTCCGCAGCTTCGTAGCCTGTAGATGAAATACAAACTAAAAAACTTAGTAAGAGAGCATGGCATACTTGTTACAACGTCAAGCTGCAAAAACCCATACCAATGATGAGATAACAAGCTCTCCACCCTCCAGTCTTCGCTCTAATTGCGGGTTTTCCCTTCAAATCCACAGAGCCGTCTAGTGTCAATTCCTGTTGATCACTAGCCATAATTCAGCTTAGCTTAATAATTCTTAGAAAGTAAGCTGCATATTGATGTTTCAAAGTTCGGGGGCTTCTTATAATTTTCTTCCTGTACATCAATTTACCATTTGTGACCAAATACTAAAAGTCGGACTACTGTAAAGTGTAGGTCACTTGCAGTAAAAATAGGTTTTATGTTCTGGGCAGAAATTGCGCATGTTCAAAGTTCAAAAGACAACGAAGAGGGATTTTATATTTAAAGCCCAATATATTGTTTTTTAATTATGCTTAAAAAATATCATAGAAACAATTAGTGCAAATGTATGCAATATGATTAACTTGATTAGAATTAGACATGCATAAGGAAAAAACTCACAACTAATGAGTCCATAAGGGAGGAAAAGGTAGACAGTTGTTTTTATAAATATGTATTAATTCATATTATTTATAGCTTATATATTAAGTATTTTTTACAGATTTTTTTAATATTAATTTAGGTTAATTGAAATCATTAGAAACAAATTATTTTAGATTAATTCAATAGTAATCATGGAATTCATAATTCAACAATCAAATGTGAAGTTAGGAAAATCAATATGAATGAATAAAGTTATTTAGTGTATGGAATTTTGAGGAATGGTGATGTAGAAATTTGAATTGTTTTTTGTTGTGAAAGAAAAGGGGAATATGGTTGTGCTTATCATTTAGACTTTCATGTCAAATTACTAATATGTTCTAGTTAAGTTTGAGGATGTAAGTTAATTGTACATGTTTATATTTGTCTTTTAGTTTATTGGTCTAATAAATTAGATGTTATAACACTTTTATTTAGTAGTTTTTTTCATGTTTATTATAAAGATTGATAATGTTTTAAAATATATAAGGAAGATGCCATATTACTAGGATAGGCTCTTCATGTTAACTATCTTAAGTTTCTCTTGATTCTCAAGGATTGATAGTATTATGATAGTGCTAAAGATCTATAGACAATAGAAAATTATTTAAATATAGTAATTAATGATTCTAAAATAAATGTTAGTCAATTCGATCAATGAATTTAGTTGTTCCACTAACAAATTCTCCATAGAAAATATGTGAAGTCAAATGACAATATGATCTTACTTTTATTTTTTCTCAAAATGAATGTGTTTAATTATCAATATATTAAAAGAATCAAATGAAATGTGTAACAAGTTGGCTCACATTAAGGATAAGATATGATAAATTTTATTGAATTTTGAACATACTTTTTAAATAAAGGTCATATCAATAGTTACAAGATCACCTGCACATTAAAGATTGATCAAATATAAGATAATGATACTATGTGTATGGGTAATAAATATTTAGATATAGGTAATGAAGTCAATATTAGGTAAGTGGAGCTATCTTAAAATAAATATATTGCATCATTATATATGTCATCACATTTATAAATAGTAATGTGAAAAATCATAGAATGAACCTTAGTTCACACAAGATTATACACCATGTATTGATATTAATTTCTAAATTTTACTACCATGCATTTCAAACTATAACATTAATATATGGTCGCAAATTATTATTTTTCATGTTTTTATATGTTTATATGATTTAAATTCAAATATCCTTTACAATTAATATGTATTTTCAATTGGTAACTAATTTTGAACTTCATAACTTTAAAAGTTTGTGAAAATAATGACAAAAATATACTTATAAGTGAGTATATATTAATGTATACATATTCTATGTACATAGTCAACAAAAAATAATGATTAAAATAATAATTCTCTATATTTCAAAAATATTATTATTCATAAAAATATATGTAGTGATTATGGTTGGAGAGTAGGTATTTTTTGAAGGATTTGTACATAAAAAATAATTTATCAAAAATATTAACTACTCTCCAACCATAACTTGCTACTTATATTAAAAAAAAGGAATATATATATATTAATAAGGAGTAATCACATCTTTAATTATAAAAATAAAATAAAAAATTGTTGATTCTACACATAGAATATGTACATATGCATGTATTTATATGCACATACTTATTTATGTAGTTATTATAAGTCTATTAAACATTACTTTCATCAAATTGAATATTTATGTAGTTCCTATAAGTCTATTAGAAATTATTTTCATCAAATTCAAAGTTTTAAATTAAAAAAAATATTTACACATTAATAATTTTGCATAAGTTTTCATGAAGATCTTTTACATTATCAATTATAATAGGTTTTATTTCAAATCTTTTAGTTTGTAGGATGTGAGATTAGACTTTTCTTTCCCCTTTTTCAAATTTATTCCTTGAAAAAATTATCTCATTCCTCCTATCTTAATATTTTTTCAAGATGAAGATAATTAAATAATCATATAATTAGAGTGATGGATTATCACACATTCAAGTTTCATATACTTATATTTATTTCAATATTTTTTAAATTATAGAAATCCATTAATAATCATTTTTACATTTATTATTTTATAATTGTATTAACTTTACTTTTAAAAGTTTTGTTTAACTACATTTCAATCTGACTTATAATTAAAAAAAATAACTTTTAGAAAAAATGATACTTCACTAATGTGAATACTACAGAATATAAAAACTAGTACATGAATTTATTATTGAAAAAATAATTATAAATTCATAAAAATTAACATCAAAATCTACATTCAATTCAAACTCTACTATTAAATCTCCATGAATTTTCATATATTCTATTGCGTTTGAAAAACACTACATATATAAAATTTATATTTTCTAATGTGCGTACCAAAATTAATAATCATTGAAGTATAAAGTGGTTGGAAACCATTGTCTGATAAAATATCTTATTGAAATCTGAACTTTTCTATCGAAAATAGTACTAGTTTATATAAAGTTGTTAGCAACCACTTTCAACTAATAATTGTTCCTTTCATACAATTAATTTACAGAATGCAAAGACAACAGACATAATATTTAGCAATAGCTCTTATCTAGTCAATCAGAATCCACAAAACACGCAGAATAATGTAGAGAAATGTCTGCAGTACTTGAACCAATTAAAATATCTTAGGTTCTGCTTAAATGTCAGCGGATTGGAGTATTTGGCTGCCAAAATAGTTAATACTGAAAAGCAAACCTAATGCTTAACAGTTGAATATTCTATTCCACCGTCACAAAATCTCCGCATACATTCACTTGTTTTTGTCCATTCTATTTAACAATATTGGTACTTGAAATTTGCACAAACTGTGTAATCTCGCTCTTGAATAAGATTTTAAATCCGTAGTACGTCCTGGTGAAGTTTGAATGTCATGTGGGACAGGGATTAAACATTGAGAAAAGCTTAAACAGACTTATATGATTTGTTAATCTGGAATAAGTCAATAATTCTTTTATATTGATTGAATTGTATTTTGTCCAAATATATACTCAGGTTCAGACAAAAGCATTCAAGAACTGTTTCATATATCATTTAGTAGCATATCAGATAATGCCAAATTTTATCAATTTATTAAATGTATTTTTGAACAACCCATGAATCTTGCCAACCCACATCAATTATTGGCATTGATCATAAATATGAATTGAATATTTTGAAATTCAATTTCTTAAATTCCTAATTGGGTTTATCCTTTCACACTTTGAAGATTTATGACAATATAGTAGTATTGGATTAAATGTGTGTGCGCATGTGCATGTGCATTTTAAAGATAAATGTATTTTGTTTTAACATGGAATATTTGTAATAATTGATGTTTTGTTGGCTTGGACAGTGGGTTTGTTTCTCATTGGTTTCGGGTTTGACTCTACTCCGGGGTTTAAGAGGTGGGACCTCTTGCGGGCAATGGCTCTCACCCACAGGGGACTAGTCTTGCCCCAGTTCACCCCAGGTACCCAAGATACGGGCTGTTGGGCTATTGTGATGGGTCGTCAGGACACCCATGTTGTATATTAAAAAATTAATTGATGTTTTGTATTGTTACTATATTTTGTGCATATAATTATATAAGATGACATTTGTTAAATTAATTGTACTTAGTCATAGTCTACATTGGCATATTCTAAATATACCAGCCATGGATTTGATCTCTATTCACTAATTCCAATGGTTTTGATTTTCAAAATAGTGTCTATCTCTAGTATTTGAACATGATTTTATCAACATTTATCATTGGAGGTTTTCATGAAAGAAATTCTAACTTAGTCAAGCCTCTTAACAAATTTAATGATGTATAGAGTTGTGAAGTCATACCAAGTAATCAAATAATATGCCTCATCTCTTTATGTAAATTATTAAGCAAGGTGATTGTACGAAATCTATAGATGTCACTATGTGATCATGTTCCTTCATGATTGGCTATATGATGCATTATCTGTGACTTAAAATATACCTCTTACATATTCAATGCCTCAAAATTAAATAAGGTTTAAGTTATTTTATACAATACCTAAACATGCAAATGAAATATTTTTATGGTGATGGTAAGAAAAAGGAGATCATGTAGAACTAAATTTATAGTTGAATTTGAAACTTCTAGGTTTAAATTTCTATTTTTTTTATTTCAACTAGTTTTAGATGAATAATTTAAATCCAACCTAGACTTGAAAGATGGTAATCAACATATGAAATGTAGACACTTGATATCTATGAAGGTATGTTCAAGTTATTTTTTATAATTTTTTACAAAAATGTGACCAACAAGCTAAAGTGCATCTAAAATGTTGTGTGACGTAAGTGTGGGGGTTGTTGAGAGTTCTGAGAATAGTCAATCTATATTTTTGTGAATGCTAAATGGAATGGTAAAAATGATAAAAATATCTAGGATTTTATATTGGACACTCATTTTTCACTTTTAAGACAAATGTTAAATGCTTTAAAATATTTAGTTGTTCACTTTTGTGGTATATTTCAATGGAAAAGGATCAAGTAATATGATCACATTCTCTAATGAATGAAGCTAGATGTATGTGCTACATCTATTTTACGAAAGTGATACCCCTCAAGCATCACATCTAACATAAAGTGTACCTTAAAAATTGTTATATATATATTTATATATATAACCTATAAACAATAGAGGTTGAAGATTACAAATATTTTATTTCTTAGAATTTGTGAATTTATTATAGATATAAACCTATGAGATATTTAATTATGGAATGAAATTATATTCATCACCTATTTTATTCATTCTCTTTTCATATAAGAAAATATTTTAGAACATATAAATTCCTCATAAGTTATGTTCATCTCACAATATTTATTAGTGTCAATTAAAATAATGACTTTGAGCTTTTTTTTAACTAAACAATGTTTGTGACTTTTCACCCTCTCAATCTTATTTAAATTGAAATTAAATAAATTATCTTAATGCCTTAATAACCATTAATAGAATTATGCCAAATAGGCACGAGATATTTAAACTATATCTTATTTTTTCAAGTTATTATATATACCACTTTAGTTTCATAATTCTATACTTTATTTCCTTTTACAAATGCTTTTAAATAATACTCACATCTTTTAGTTTGATCATTTCTCATAGTTATCACTCATAAAAAATTATTCTTGTAAGAAAGTAATTACACTCTCAATAGAAATACCTAAGATAAGTCTAAGATAAGTCAATTGTATAAATGTTGGTACACAAATATCATATGATTAAGAATGGAGATAAATCATGTAATAAAATGTGAAATATAGAAATAAATGAAAATGGAAACACAACTACATTTTTATCTTTATAATTCATGTTCACTATTTTAATTGTAATATTTGAATTATAATTTTTAATAAGTTTTTTTATGTGTTTGAAGAAAAAAAATGAAATCTTAAATTGGCTATTATTATAACTTACTATATTAAATTTGTGCTAAAAATTATGAGTGATTAATGCATCTAAACTAGGCACATAGATCTTATTTAAACTAATTTATATTGTTTGTCTGTGTCTTTTGTTGATATTCAAACAGTGTCAATCTAATTGGTGACATTCCTAGATGAGGAAATAGTGCCTTGATGATTTTTTTTGGTGAGATAGACAACTAAATTTACCCAAATGCCCACAAAATCCATCCTTTCCACATCTTCATAGCATGTAGGTGAAATAAAAACTAAAAACTTAGTAAGAGATCAGTAAGACGACAAAGAGGGATTTTTTTATTTAAATCCCAATATATTTTTTTTAATAAGGCATGAAAAATATTATAGAGAAATCTAGTGCAAATGACTCTAAACAATATGATTAACTTGATTAGACTTAGCCAAGAATCAACATGCAAAAGGAAAAGAGAGTCACATCTAATGAGTCCATAAGGGAGGAAAAGGTAGAGAGTTATTTTTTAAAATATGCATTAATTCATATTATTTATAGCTTATATATTAAGTATTTTTTAAAGATTTTATAATATTAATTTAGGTTAATTGAAATAATTACAAACAACTTATTTTAAATTAATTTGATAATAATCATGGAATTCATAATTCAAACAATCAAATGTGAAGTTAGGAAAATCAATATAAGTGAATAAAGTTATTTAGTTTATGGAATTATGAGGAAGGATATAACATAGGGATGTAGAAATTTGAATTGTTTTCTATTGTGAAATAAAGGGAGAACATGGTTTTGCTTATCATTTAGACTTTCATGAACTAAATTATTAATATGTTCTAGTTGATTTTGATGATGTAAGTTGATTCCATATGTTTATCTGTCTTTTAGTTTGTGGACTTGGTCTAATAAATTAGACACTATAACACTTTTATTTTGTATATTTTTTCATGCTTATTAGAAGGATTGATAATGTTTTAAATATATAAGGAGGACGTCATATTATTAGGCATAGGCTCTTATATCTTAACTATCTCAAGTTTTAGTTCATTATGAAACATTGGTAGTATTATGATAATGCTAAAGATCAATAGACAATATAAAAAAAAAAATTCTAATTAATGATTCTAAAACAAATCTTAGTCATTTCAATGCATCAATTTAAATGTTCAACTAATAAATTCTCCATGAATGATATGTGATTTCAAATGACAATAGCATATCATTTTTACTTTTTCTCAAAATGAATGTCTTTAAATATCAATATATAAAAAGAATCAAATGAAATGTGTAGCAGTTTGGTTCACATTATGAACAAGATATGACAAAATTTATTAAATTTTGAATATACTTTTGAAATTTAAGGTCATATCAATAACTACAAGGTCATGTACACATTCAAGATTGATCAAATATAAGAAAATAGTATTGTGTGTATGGAGAATGAATATTTAGATATAGGAAATGAAGTAAGTATTGGGTAAGTGAGATTATATTTAGACGAAGATATTGCATCGTTATATATGTTATAATGTGTAAATGGGAATGTGAACAATCATGGAATGAACCTTAGTGTACACAAGATTGTACCATTTATTGATATTAATTTCTAAATTTTACTACTATGCATTTAAAACTCTGACAATGATATATTCTTGCAAGAAATTTATTTGATTTTTTTTATGTCTATATGCTTTAAATTCAAATATTACAAATTACCAATTGATGTGTATTTGTAATTGGTAACTAATTTTGAACTTCAGAACTTTAGAATTTTGTGAAAATAATGACAAATATATTTATGAGTATATACAAATACATACATCTTCTATGTGTATAGTCAATAGAAATTAATGATTAAAATAATTGTTCTCTATATTTTAAGGATATTATCATTTTGAAGTTGTATGTGTATCTTACTCATTTTTTAAAATATATGTAGTGATTATGGTTGGAGAGTAGGTAGTTTTTTTGAAGGATTTTTACATAACAATGATCTATTTAAAAAATTAACTACTCTTCAACCATAACTTGCTACTTATATTTAAAAAATAGGGAAGATATACATACTAGTAAGAAGAAGTAATATCTTTAAATATAAACAAATTAAAATTGTTGAGTATATGCATAGAATATGTATGTATGTATTTATATGTACATACTTATTTATGTAGTTATTATTAGTCTATTATGCATTATTTTCATCAAATTCAATATTTATGTAGTTCTTATAAGTCTATTTGGTATTTTTTTATATTGAACAAAACAATAAAAAAATTGCATGAATGAAGCTATGACAAGCTGAAGAACATAGTAACCAGCCACAAAGGCAATAACTGCCACCAAATATTCAACCATCAAGACAACAAAATAGACAAAATACATGATTTGTACAACAATTTTACACAATATAGACAAAATTACACAAGTTGTACAACATTTTAACAATGGCTGAGCTTATTATCAAGCTGAAACTTTATAGCTTGTCCTTTAATTTGTTATATCTATTGTTTCAAATTTTCATTTTTCCTGCATAAGACTTGGATCTGCGTAAAAAGAAAAGCCACTTGAAAATATATGTCAAAGTAAAGCCTTAGAGTACCAGTTACCTGATAATAGTTATTAGAAAACATCACAACACATCTATTCTTCTATATATTTTTTAAAACCTCATGCCCGATAAAATCAGTAATCACATCATTTTGCATACCAAAGCCAAAAATACCTTCTTTCTAGTTCAATTCATGGTTAAAAATCGCTAAGAAATCTCTAAACGTAGAAAACCATTATTTTTTAACATGTAGATAGTCTCAAAATGTGTTTCAAACTTTCAACACCATGATTAAAGGAACAATTAGCTGGTTGGACCATAATATATTTCAATCTATCCCCTATAAATAACTTGCAATGTAGTATTTTCCAAACCAACATCTAATATATAAAAATCATCTTTAAAATGCCATATTTGAACACTAATTTAAACCAAAATTTAGAACTAAAACCATGGCCTCATAAAGTAGTACTATTTTTTATAAAATTGTTGTCAACCACTTTATACTAATAATTGTTCCTTTCCTACAATTTAGGAATGCAAAGACTGAACAAAGATAATATGTAGCAATAGTTATTTTCTAGTCCAACAGAATACAGAAAATAAATGTCATTTGCCAAAATCTATGGAAATGATAGCAGTTCTTGAACCAATTAAAATATTTTAGGTTCTGCTAAAATGTCAGCGGATTGGAGTTGCTTCTAAAATAATTAATACTTGAAAGCAAACCTAAAGATTGGCAGTTGAATATTATATTCCACCGTCACAAAGTCTCCGCTTACATTCACTTGTTTTTGACCATTCTATTTAACAAGACTGGTACTTGAAATTTGCACAAACTGACTGTATAATCTCGCTCTTGAATAAGATTTTAAATCTGTAGAACGTCCGCGGTGAAGTTTCAATGTCACGACAGGGATTTAACATTGAGAAAACCTTAGACAGACTTATATGAATCGTTAATCTCGAATAAGTCAACAATCCTTTTATATTGATTGAATTGTATTTTGTACAATCATATCTTCGGGTCGAGACAAAAGCATTCAAGGACTGATTCATATATTATTTAGTATCATATCAGATAATGCCAAATTTTATCAATTTATTAAATGTATTTTTAAACAATCCGTGAATCTTGCCAACCCACATCAATTATTGGCATCGATCATAAATATGAATTGAATTTTTCCAAATTAAATTTCTTAAATTCATAATTTAGTTTTATCCGTTCAGAGAGTATTCTCAAGATTTACAGCAATAGTATTATTGGATTAAATGTATAACTAGCGCTTGCACCCCAATGAGGTGCAATGGTTACGCCGATAGCAGGATATAGCCCAGCAATATATTGAAGGGCAAGGAAAAAAAAATCCCAAGCTTTATCCTAGAACCCTAACCCAAATATTTATAACAGGATATACTCTAGCAATATATTGAAGGGAAAGGTTAAAAATTACAAGAAAATGTATATTGCTTCTCTTAAGATTAAGTATTCATGGAAAAAGTCAATTGATGATGGGATGCGAGAAGATTTGAAAATGAACAAATGGAACTTTATTTAAATCTGTATGCTATGCTAAATGGTAAAAGGTCGATTGGATTAAGTACATTTTTTTATGGCTAATGATATACCTTGTAACTGAAGGTAACATAATGGAAAATGACATGTTGCAAGAAAATATTTTTATAATACAAAAACTATTTTATGACACATGAAACATTTTTCAAATACAAAATCTTTATATGAATAATATTTTTATAAGATAGCAGTGGAGAGGAAGATTTTTTCAAACGAGACGCCATTCAATTTCATCAAGTATTTCCTTCAAGACAAGTAGTTCCTGACAAAAAATGAAAACAAATTTTGTTGCCAGAATTATGTGGGAAGATTTTTCGTCAAATACATCCCAGGTCTTGTTTTTCATTGCTCTCTTTTATACTATATAATACAATTTATTTTTCCTAGTATAGAGGTATTTTTCGAGGTTGTAAGAAATTGAGCAATGTATTTTAGTAGTAAGGTGGGTCTCACTTTCAATAAGTCTTCCTAGCTCCAATTACAGAGGAAAATATACACATTCCAAACAAACCATAGGCAAATATACGCAAGAAAGGTTTACAATTCCAAACAAACCATAGGCAAATATATGAAAGAAAGGTTTACAATTCCAAACAAACCATGTGATCACCTCTAATTAATCATTGTTGATATTTTACTTATTCCTACATACTCAAGCCAAACATTGCATTTTTATGTTCAATATGTAGTCATATATGAAGCATATAGTAAAATCATCCAACCACTTATAAACCATATTTTAATAATATTTCAATTACAACACCATCAAGATAATATGATAATACACTATTAAATATAATTTAATTGTTTATAAATTTCAAGTGGGTTCATGAACACATCAACCAACATAAGTATTTGAAAATTACAATAAGACAAGAGTTAATACAAACAAACTTAATAGACAACATATGCACTTACATGCTTATTTTTATTAATACATACTTTGTGTTCTTACATGACTATTATTTGATATCCATTATTTTCTTGTCATGGGATAACAAGCATTATGTATTCATAGGATTTATCATGCATCATATTTTCCTTTCCTCCAATTTCCTACATACCATTGATGCAACCAATTGGATCAGAGCATATATTTTCACTAATGTTCATAAGATTGAGATTTTAGGTCGTGACTTATGTTGCACAACTTAGACTCATTACCATACCTAATGCAATCTTGATCACATCACTCTCTTGCAACCACGTAGAGTTCTATTGCATTATTGCAATCAAGCAAAACACATTTTCTACATTGAGTGGAGTCACATTGCATTTTCATATTAAATGTTTCATATCAAATTGCCACATTAAGTGGAAATTTTTCATGTCACTTGTCACAAATTTACCCCTTAATAATAATAATAATAATTACTTGCCTATTACAATAGTAATTTTTTGTTTGCTGCTAAATCAACCAACAATAATGTTATTTATAACATTGAATTAAAAAAAAAAAACATTTTTTAATTAGTTCACTGCAATTCCCAAATAATAATAATAATAATATTCCCTTATGCTATATTTACTTCCCTCCATAATACTATTAGCCTTTAATCCTCTAATATCTCTAATCTCATTTAATTTAATTTCAAATACAATATTTATTTCAAATTCATCACTGATTAAAAAAGATCATCTTGGGTGCCACATTTAAACAAATTTAGCCCAGAATAATGTCCATAAAAAAACATAGAAATAAAGTGTCAGGAACACGTAAATACTGCCATTAATACCTTGCTGCAAAGTACGTATGTTCTCTTCTCATAGGTAAAGAAATTAAATGGGTTTCCAGGAACTAAATTTCTTTTTGAGAAATTACCTACTGTCAGTACCAATAACATGATGTGCTGGGTCAGGGCGGTGGATTTAATGTTAAGGATGACGTTTTGAAAGACATGTTCAGAAGGTTGAGGAAGAGTTTGGGGGCGCGAAACCATAGCAGATGCTCTGCCAGTGTCCCATTTGCCTGCGCCAAACAGCAAATGCAATTGACACATAAGCAGTCGTCCTACTCCAATCTTGACCTTGGATTTTGCTATGCTAAGCTTTATTCATATGGGGTGAACAATAGCAAACCACCACAATTAAGCTTTGTAGATGCTAAGCATCATAATTTTCACAAAACAAAACGCCTTGTTCAAGCACCTCATTGCCTATTTTGGCAATATATCTATTTGTAAATCCATGCACAAGCTAAAATCTAATAACCTATATGTGCTTTTACACTAAGCAGGCTATGTTGTTGTCTACAAGTGATAGTTACATTGTCTAGCCAAAAAGACCATATGTTCACATTTTATTTCGTGCTTTTCTGATAAATCTATCACATCTGATCTCCATTTATCACCTGCAAACACATCCAAGACAGAACTTGGAAGATGAGTGTAAGAATACAACCAACCAGCTTAACAAACATAAGGTCCTTAAGTGCCCTCAAGCAACGCAACAAAACCAAACAATCCAAAGTACTTTGACTGTAAAAATCGTGCTAGGCTAAGCTGTCAAGACAAAAGGAAACTCTTCTTCTATTGCATTCAAGACATGCACCTCAACTAACACATTGCTATTCTCACCATTTGACAATTCCTATAGCTAACTTTTATCTCTTCACATAATATAGCTCAAATAGTGAGTGAATATTTTGTAACAATACAAATGAGACAAACATCTCACAAGACTCTCAAAACTGATGTAAGCATTGACCAAAAAAGTTGCATACCCATATTGCATGTTTCAAATCTATCATTAACTCAAGTTCACCACAAAAGTAGCTTATCAACTTTAGAAAATACGGCTTACAGACAGATGGAGGTGCTGCATTTTTTATCTATATTATTTTCCATGTGATGATACATCTTCACAAACTTGACAAAAAACAACCTTCCATAAGCTCGTTGAAGAATTCTAGAGTGATGGTTGCTGCCAGGACTTGGATTTTCAATCTGAAAAACTACATCATTGAGACAAAACTTCCTAGCTAATACGAAACATTTTAATCAAGAGCTAACTCACAGATCTGCGATGTAATGGTAATGGGGGTGTACCCATAACTATGTGAAACAGGTAGAATTCAGACGAACTACAATTTAAAAACAACGTTACAAAACCAGTGGAACCTACTCCATCAAAAGTATTTCAACTTCGTCCCCTTTACACAAGATTGTTCCAGACTTCAGCCTCTGCTGCCTACAAAACAACATTAAAATTTTGTATGAACAGTGGACCAATATAATAAACTTCAAGAATCTAGGTCTCTATATGATAAGCAAAAATAAAATACGAATTAACAAAACCTTTAGAGAGAGTCCTCAATGGCATCGACACATGTCTTGGATCTGGATCCCCTAAGCAAGGGAGCTACCCACATTTATGATATTTGACCAAAAACCCTACCTAACATTTCTTTCCTTAGATGAATAGGCGTGATACATTTTTCTCTTCACTAAATAGCCTTACCAATCCGACCAAGCTTAAAACTGCCAAATATTTCTCTTATGTTTGTCCGACTGAGTCCTCCAATGCCTGCCTCAATTGCTTTAATACTCTGAGCTTTGTTTCTGTCAATGGCTGCTCTCTTAAAGGATTTTAGAAGCATGTTTTGTTCCCGTTAGCGCTGGTACTCCTCACTATCATCATATTGCAAAAGCACCTTCGTGCAGGCAATATCCTTCAAGCAAGTCCATGGCAGAGCTGATAGATTTAATACCAAATCCGAAGTTAAATTTATGGCAAGCGGTGCAGTTGTCAGGGGAACGCGGTGCAGTTGTCAGGGGAACCTTTCACGTGAAGAGTCCTGGAAAATGGATGGGGTGCCATCCCTAATTAATGGCACAAAATTCCTTTTGACCCCTGCCCACTCTCCTTTGCCGCCAATCTTATCTAACATAATTTCTCCAACTGCTTAAAACCATTTCGGTGAGATTTCCAACCGGAATAGTCCACCAGCATCAGACAGTAAGACTTTTCTGGTTGAATTCTCACCTATAATAGCCTATCAGATAATTATATGGAAGCAATATAAGGAGGAAATTATGTATATATGTATGGTTGTGCACGTGTGCATAAATGTATTTTGTTTTATGGTTTAATATGAAATATTTGTAATAATTGCTGTTTTTTATTGTTATTATATTCTATGCATATAATTATATAAGACGATTCTTGTTTTAAGTTAATTGTACTTGGTCATAGTTTACTTTTGCATTGTCTAAATATTTCACCCATGGACTTGATCTCTATATTCTAATTCAATTTGGATGATTGTTATCAATATAAGTCATTGGAGGTTATTGTGAAAGGAACTTTAACTTGATCAAGTGCCTAGAACCAATTTAATGGTGTATAGAGTTTCAAAAGCATACCAAATAATATGTCTCATCTATTTGTGCAAATTATTATGCAAAGTGATTGGATGAAATCTATAGATATGTCATTATATGATCATGTTCCCTAATGATAGTTTATATGATGAATTATATTTGCCTTAAATGATAAATATCTCTTACATATTCAATGTGTCAAAATGAAATAGGGTTTATTTCATTTTATACAACAACGAAACATCCAAATAAAGTATTTTTATACTTAAGTCAACAATTAATGGAAATAAAAAAGGTCATCAAGGCCCAAATTTATATTTGAACCTCTAGGGTTAAATTTGTGTTTTTGATTTCAACTAGTTTTAGATGCATAATTTAAATTTTCTCCATAGTAGAAAGTTGGTAAGGTATATATCAAATATAGACACTTGATATGTGTGAAGGTGGGTTCAAGTTATATCCATAATTGACTACATAAATATGACCAACAAGCTAAAGTTCATCTAAAATGGACAATGAAGTAGGTTTCTGGGTTGTAGAGAGTTATTCGAATATTCAATCTATATTTTCTTAAATGCTAAACAAGTGGAAATGATAAAATATCTAGGATTTTATAATGGAGACTCATTTTTTCTATTTTTTTATTTATTTGAAAAAGGGGTAAAAAAATTAAAGAAAATTCAAGAGGAAATATAGAAAAGTCCAAGAGACAACAAGGTCTCACCAAGGGAGCCCCAAACATAACTACTTACATATTCCTATCTTCCAAAATAGCCTTCTCCAAAATCTCCACACAATCCAAGGGAAAAAGGCCCCAATCTCTAACATCCCACCCCTCCTCATGCTCTGAAGCACACTTGGCCATGCAATCCACCACTCTATTAAGAAGATAAGCTCCAAATAACTACACAAACTTAAAGATTGCTTGAACACCAAATCCATTTGCTAGCTAGCTCCCTCCAATCTATGATCGTTAAGCATATCCATTTAAAAAATGTGAATTAGATTCATAAATGATTTCCCTCCAACCAAGAGAGAACCCTCTTTCCACTACCTAAAGAATAGCAAGGGCCTCAATAAGATTATTGATATTTTGACCTTTATACAAAAAGAATAAAAAAACCATACCATCGCCACTATCTCTACCAATGCCTCCAATCCCTGCATGTCCAAGATTCCCTCTACGGGAACCATCAATATTCACTTTCAAGATAGCACTAGGTGGGCGAGTCCACTTACCTTTCAATTGAATTTTTTTCTTGGTATCATGAGGTCTTCTACCAAAAGGGAAACCCAACCCAACAACCTTCAACTTTAGGTTCCTCATAATAGTCGCATCAGTAGGACCCATAGCATCAACCAAATCACATTTCACAAAAATGGTCTACTAGATCATGCTAAGGATATTTTTCCATAACTGAGCCACTACTGTTTGCACACCTTGAAATATCCTTCAATCCCTTTCCAACCATTAATTCCAAATAATTAAAGTGGGGCCAATAATCTAAGCAATCTTAAGAAGAGAGGTCTAAGTAAGAGATCTACCCATACAATCCTAGAACTCCACCAAAGAAGAGACATGGAAACAAGCATGATTCCAAGCCTCCCACCAAAAGTCCCAAATCTCTTGAGAAAAAAGGATTTGGAAGGACAAATGAGGGGAATCTTCCTTACTACTCTTACAAGGAGCACAAATAGAAGGGACCTGAAAGGATCTCTTCTGCAAATTATCCTAGGTAAGACATTTGTTTTAGACCACCAGCCACAAGAAAAATTTACATTTAGGCTAAGAAAATTTGCTCCAAACCTACTTCTACCAAGGCATGTTGACCTTCCCATACATTTTTTTATCAAGCTCCAAATAACCTGAATCAACACAAAACTTTCCTTTTAGATCAGGACCCCAAGCCAGAGTATCCCTCCCAAAAAGATAATTACACAATCTACTAGCCAAAATATTAGCAAGCTCCTAATGAGCCTCCCCAATGTCATTTGTTGGTTATATTTTAAGAAAAAAAACCCAATCCTAATCTTATCACTTACCTATGAACCTTCCAGAATTCAATTATCAATAAGGGTAAGGATTGGCCAACACATAAGTAGGGATTATGAGGCCCTTACTTCTTCACTTCGGGCTCGGTGAAACCCAAGAGGGTGGTCCTCTATATGTTCATGTGATACGCATTTGAGCAAGAACATTTCTACAAATAGATGAATTCCTATGAGATGCAAATAGAAAACATTCATCAAAGATTTTTCTAACCTTTAAACAAATTATTATCTATTGCAAGGAATAAAAGGGTACTTCAGATTGGTACATTATGATTGAAGGTGTATTAATTTTTTTTCATTATCATTCGAAGCCCTTTGATCTGGTGCATTACTAAATCACTTATCTCTAAGATAACCTAATGAAAATACCATTGCCTCATCTATTGTGATGATGGAGTCATATTTGTAACTTTTAAGTAATAACTTAGCAATTTAGCTCAATAATTAATGGATTATTGTTGTACTACCTTGTAGTATTCAACTCACTACATTTAAAACATAACTACTTACCAAATCTTATACCCTTTCCTCACAAACCCATGACCTTATTTAAGCACTAAATAAATTCCTTGAATTGAAGAAAAAATAAAATCATTCATTCAATTTAAACAACTGAAGATAAATGAAAAGATCATTAACCATTTCATTCATAATTTGTGAGAAATTTACATAGGAGAGCATATACTTTCAAAATAACTTTCTTATATTATTGTTGATATGGTAAAAATATTTTGAGATCGTTACATACATAACTCCTACCCTAGACTTCATTGTGATATATTAATAATTATTTACAATCTGCTCCTATCTGATCTTAGCTTTTCACCTAGACCCTTTTGAGACTCAAAGCTTGAACCCCAACAATCAACCCTGAAATCCATTTTATAGAATAAGGGAGCAACAAGCCATAGGCTGAATTATAGTTACATTTCATTTCACACCCATTTCACTTGAATTTGAGATATTTCCCAGTTAGTTGCATGTAATCATTTACTAAATAGGGGAAAACAAAATAAAAAAATCCATGCAATTTGATTGTAGTAGACTGGATAGCCTTCTAAAAGGCATAGTTCACTATAGTAGTAGCACCAAAACACCTTGTCCTTGTTGACCAAAGAATATTCTCCACTAGTACTAGAAGAAAAAACTCGTATATTACCCAGAAAAGGTATACTCACCATCAGAGACACGAGGTTCAACAAATCCACCAAACACCATGCCAAAAGGTTTCCACATCAGCAAGTTAAAAACTAAAAACAATAGATATGTTGAAGAGGACAGTTCTAATGTAGTGGTGATGGTGTCATAAAAAACAAAAAGGAGTCAGGACGCTACTCTGATTCATCAACATCAAAGTATTTTCGTCCACTCCTTTTGCGTGATGAAATTGGAGGAACCATCAATCCCTCCTCATTAGAGTATTCATACGACACCAGGGAAAGGAAATAATGGATGTACTCTGGGTTAATATTCCCTCCACCATCCGAAGGATTGTCAAAAACCACATGGGAGAATTATGTCTCCCTAGGTAGTCCTTATAGTACTTGTTTCTCTTCTTGGCTTTCTTCATAGCCTCAGCAAATTCCTTCCCTTTAAACTTGACCAATTCTTTTGAACTAGTCTTACTTATCAAATTATACATGCTCTTGAAAATAGTCTTCTTGTTTTTACCATGGTCCATTCTCTTTCCTTTTGGTGTTGTAGAAGTCCTAGGTACTTCTCACTTAACCACAAACATATCCTCTTGGAATTGAAACACACTAAATCTCTTGGACCTCTTAGTTGGCTGAACAGACACACCTATCTTACCCATTCTCACAAGAAATAGGGTAAATCCTAGAAAACATTCAATTATGAGATGGCTCACTAGCTGAATCTCCTAAAATGAACTTACAGGATAGAATACCCACTAACCCAAACAATTCAACTAGCCCTAGCGACACTTTTAGTCAATTGAAACTCTCACCTCCCCAAAAATGAAACTCTCAAATAGATTAATGCATGAATCAAATAGATCTCATATGAAAGAAAACAACTTACTCAGGATACACACTTCAATACTTCTAAAATTCAAACCCAAGACACAATTCCACTCTGGCTCACACTTCTCAATTTACAAAGAATGTAAATGGTGAAATGAAACAACATGAAATTTTCATTAAGTGGGCAATATGGATTGTCTAGCAATTAATGATTGAAGAGAACTTCGTGCAAGCGATTTGAAAACTTAGCGAATCATCTTTGAATCTAAACTATCAATCTTTTTGGATTTAAGACATTATCAATGGCATTTGTCAAGCATCATTTTTGGCTTTTACAAATTACCTCAAAAATGGAGATATCACCATAGAAAGCTACAATGTTTCCCTTAACCTCATTAGTCATCTTTAATCTTACAATCAACATGCATCGCCACTTTGGTTTATGTGCTTTCATTTATATCAATGAAGTACAAGAAGGTGATATTTGAAAAGAATATTCCTCAAAACACCCCATCACACATCATGGATTTGCCCCACCTTTCTAGGGATCAATCAACAATGAGAGCATCAATTGGTGTGATGAAACTTCAACCATTGGATCACTATCCCTCTTGGAAATCTTTACCTTGCATCGCTCGTCACCGATATATGTTTCAAATTCCAAACCATATCGGTGACAAATGAGAAATAGCAATGGAATGAAATCATGCCACATGCATCATCTAGGGTCATTAAGATATTGCTCATTTACTTCCCTCAAACCAAAAATGGCTCATATTGACCAATGACCTCATCGCTCATTGCCAATTTGAAGAAGACCGACACATAGCTTTCTACAATGAGTGATGGAAAGATATATATAAAGAGCCATAATGTTATTGCTCATCACTCGTTAGAAGCTCAAAACTCTTAAGTGATTAGTGATATGAAGGAATCTAGTGATACAAAAGGAAACTTAAGCACTGTAAATCACTAATTTGAAACACAAGTTCTCAAAACTATCCATGATGCATGATACAAAGGAAATACCACTCATTGCTCATCACCAATTCAAATGTGTATTCATAAAGTTATTCATGATAAGCAATGAAAGGAAGCGGTAGATAGGACTTAATTTGGATAATTAACCACATGTTCAAAATTTGTTTACTAGAACGTATAAAAGGAATCGAAGGGTTTATAACAGATTTCAAAGGATGTAAAGGAAAAATAAGGTCAATCGGTAAACCTTATAAAATATAATATTTCAGACCTAGGCACAAGGGACCAATTACCCCATGAGTTTTAACAGCTCAAGATGTTTTAGGATGACTAGAAATAGGTGATAAGAAGTCAATGATAGATTATAATGTTGATGAGGGATTTGATTTAAGGGTTTCTTAGGAGAGATTTTGACAACAAAATCCCAAGGCAATATCACTGAGCAAAACCCTAAGTGCGGACATCTAAAACTAAGTGAAAATTTGTAAAATTTTATTAATGGAACCAAAAAAAAATTTAGGGGTTCCATCAGTGGCTCTAGTTGGGGATGTCCATTCCTTCATAACAGAGTGAGATTCCATAATCTCAAGTGAAGTAGACCAAGCATAGAGAACCAAAACCAAGGGCCTGCCAAGACCAGGTAGGAAAACTAGACCAAAATGAACAACATATCTATAATATTTACATAAGTTCGAAGGCCATACCAAGAGACCGAATCTCTAGCATTCTTGACGCCTCCAATGATGTGCAAGTTTTATTAGACTTCAATATTATTTGGAGACTGAGGCCCCAACCTTAGAACTAGCACTTACCATTGTGAGAAACCTTTTTTTCCATTGTTTGTACCATGCTAAGGCTGAAAAAATTATCATGAATTTCCCACCAACTAACCATGTTGTGGCCATTGCAACCAACTATCATGGACATGTTTCTAAACTTATTATCATCACTTTAATTCATTTCCAACTGTGAACTGTGATCAAGCATTAACTAAAACACATGATCAGTGGAGCATCCTATCTAACTTAGCTTGTAATTATATTCCACAAAATGTCCATCCAATTGGATAGAGAATGTTAAACACTCATAACCCATTTGATCACTACCATCATAAGGGCTTATATCAACTCTGATTTGATCATCAAACTAAAAATCCTCATACATACTTCTTTCAGGATGAACATTTAAGAACACACATCGTATCCCTTTAGAGTGATTCTACAATTTTATTTCTATTATTTTAGGGTCATTTCTATCTAGCTTATATTCCACACCAAGCACACTTTCACTTTGTGTGATGAACAAGAAATGTTCATACATTGGCTCTTTTTCAAATTGGTTCTCACATTCATCAAAGCAATATAAACTAGTTATACAACGATATGCTTCACTTCCTTAGGAAAGCAATTCATCAATCACCATATCATTTTTACTTTCATTCAAATCAAGGTCATTCCCATAAAGAGCACTATCCATACCATCATGAGCATGAATTTTTTTTTTGTTTCATGTTCGTTGATATGCTCCAATCCTTTCTTCCAATCATTGCTCATCTTGAAACAAAATTTTTCAAAAGATGGATCAAGTTACTTTGGGTTGATATGATCAACAATAAGGAATTCAAGTGTACCATCATTGGATAGGTTTGTTGGCTCATATGTCTAGGATTTGCTGCAACTTGAACATTTCTTATTCTCAGCCGAGTAAGTCTCTTCAACACATTCTTCATTGGAAACTATCATGTCCATCTTTGAAATGAAATTTATACACTATTCCTATTTGGCACTCAAAAATAGGACCTTTCTTATTAGCATCAACAATCTCATTATTAACTTCAGGCCCAAGATCATGAATATAGACATTATTATTTTGAAATTCATCATCTACCATATTATTAGGACATTCCAATTTTGATACGGCTAAATTGCATTTGAAGAATCCATCATATGCAATCTGTTCATCTATTGGTGAGGGACAAATCTCATGAATACTAGTAAAAATGAATTCTTCAAGTAAAAAGGGTTCCTTTGGGTCAACCTCACAAAAATATTCATATTCCTCCTAAGAGCAATCAAAATTCTCATTTTTGTTATCTTGGTCACCAACCTTCAAAGGTACATCAATAGTTCCTACAAGTATGACAATATCATCATCCAAACTAATAGATAGATATTCTTCTTTTGAAACATCCTTATCCATTTCTTGGATAAAACCTTGATCTTTGACAATAGGATGAGCACCCCTGTCATCCCGGTACATCATTTTCTGCATATATTCACATTTAGCCTCCTTGGCAATTTTGATCCAACCAATTAGAGGAGACATATATATTCATTTTTTGCATATATTCACATTGAGCCTCCTTGGCAATATGGTTTTCACATGAATTTATTTCTTCTTGAAAACCAAAACAGAGGAAAAATACCTGGATATACTATAGTTATTTTGAATTATGCTTTTGACTGGAGGATCTTGTAAATCTGCAACTTTCTTCATGTCTTCCTCTAGTTCTTTGCATAGAGTCACCACCTCCTTTTAAGAGGAACAAACTTCAACAATATAAAGTTTCATTCACAAGTTGAATTCACTTTAAGCTTCCCTAACCAACAAAGTCACTTATAAGTCATTTATATATTCTTACTTTGTTTCCAACAAATTTTTATTCCATTTTACTGGAGTCTCTCAAATTATTCATACTGGCATAGAGATCTTCAAAGTCGCCACTCACATTTACTGAGAGATTCAAATATTATTCATGAAATTGTAGCAAATCTTGACAACATTTACAAGCTTTTAAAGGAGATACAACAAATGTCATCAACATCTTGGAGGATTGACTCATTAACACAAAGCTACGATTCACAATGTAATTCTCTAATAGATATTTGAATCTTTAAGTAAAAATGATCTTCTATCAGAGTTTTTTTTGGTCATTCCCTTGTAGAGTCACCATTTTTGTTGGTTATTTTTGAAGAACCAAACTTAATCTTATCAATTACCTATGAACCTGCTAGAATTCAATTATCAGTAAGGGTAAGGATTGGCCAACACATGAGTAGGGATTTTAAGGCTCTTACTTCTTCACTTGGGGCTCTGTGAAATCCAAGAAGGTGGTCCTATATATATTCATGTGATATGCATTTGAGCAAGAACATTTCTACAAATAGATGAATTCCTATGAGATAAAGGTAGACAGGATTCATCAAATATTTGGGTGACCTTTAAACAAATTATTATCTACTGCAAGGAATAAAAGGGAACTTCAAATTGGTACATCATATTTGAAGGTGTATTAATTTTTTTTCATTCTCGTTCAAATCCTTTTGATCGAGTGCATTACTAACTAACTTATCTCTAAGATAACCTAATGAAAATATCTGTGCCTCATCTATTGGGATAATGGAGTCATATTTCTAAATTTTCAATAATGCCTTAGCAATTTAACTTAGTAATTGATGGATCATTGTTATACTACCTTGTAGTAGTCAACTCACTACATTTAAAACATAAATACTTACAAAATCCTATATTCTTTCCTCACAAACCCATGACCTTATTTAAGCATTAAATCAATTCGTTGAATTGAAGCATAAATAAACACATTCATTCAATTTAAACAATTGAAGATAAATTAAAAGATCATTAACCATTTCATTAATAATTTATGAGAAATTTACACAGGAGATCATATATTTTAAATCTAAATTTCTTATATTATTGTTACTACGGTAAAACTATTTTAAGATCATTACATACATAACCCCTACCCTAGACTCCATTCCTATATATTCATCAGTATTTACAATTTTCACTTTTCTAAGCTTAGCTTTTCACCTAGACCCTTTTGAGACTCAAAATTTGAACCCCCATAATAAGCCCTAAAATCCCTTTTATAGAACAAGGGAGCAACAAACTACAAGTTGAATTGTAGTTAGATTTCATTTCACACCCATTTAACTTAAATTTGAGATATTCCCCAATAATTTTCTTGTAATCATTTGCAAAATAGGGGATAGAAAAAATAGAATTACATGCAATTTCGTTGTAGCAAACTAGCCAGCCTTCCAAAAGGCATAGTTCGTTGTGGTAGTAGTTCCAAAACACCATGTCCTTGTTGACCAAAGAATATTCTCCACTAGTACGAGAAGCCAAAACTCATATATTACTTGAAAAAGGTATACTCACCATCGAAGACATGGGGCTCAACAAATCCACCACACAAAAAACCAAAAGGTTTCCACATTAGCACTAAAAACAAAAAATGATAGATATGTTGAAGAGGATGATTCTGATGCGGTGGAAATGGTGTAAAAAAAAAGGAGTCGGGACACTACTCTGATTCATCAACATCAAAGTATGCTTGTCTGCTCATTGTGTGTGATGAAATTGGAGGAACCATCACTCCCTCCTTGTCAGAGTCTTCATACAACACTAGGGAAAGGAGATAATGGACGTACTCCAAGTCAATATCGCCTCCACAATTCGAAGGACTATTAGAAACTAGAATGGAAGAATTGTGTCTCCCCAGGTAAGCCTTATGATACTTGTTTCTCTTCTTGTATTTTTTCATAGGCTCAACATATTCCTTACCTTTAAAATTGACTAATTATTCTAAAATAGTCATGTTTCTCAAATTATATATGCTCTTGACAATAGTCTTCTTGCTTTTACCATGGTACTTTCTCTTTCCTTTGGTGTGATAGAAGTCCTAGGTACTTCTCACTCATCCACAAACATATCCTCTTGGAATTCAAGCACACTAAGTCTCTTGGATGTTTGAGTTGGCTAAAAAAACACACCTGACTTACCTATTCTCACAAGACATAGGGGAAATCCTAGCAAACTTTTAATTATGAGTAGACTCACTAGCCCAAGCTCCTGAAATGAGCTTGCAATATAGAATAACCACTAACCTAGAAAATTCAACTAGCCCTAATGACACTTTCAATCAATTGAAACTGTCACCATCCCAAAAATGAAACTCTCAATAAAATTAATGCATGAATCAAACAAAGTTTATTAGAAAGGAAATAAGGTAATCAAGATACACACTTCAATACTTTTGTAATTAAAACCCAAGACTCTCACACTTCAAATGGTGAAATGAAATGACAGTCTGCATTAAGTAGGAAATCCAAAGTGCATAGCAATTTATGATTGAAGAGAACATTGTGTGAGCGATTTGAAAGCTTAGTTAATCATCTTTGAATCTGAACCATCAATCTTTTTGGATTTAAAACACTATCAATGGTGATCCTCAAGCATTATTTTTGGATTTTACAACTTGCCTCAAAAATGGCAATATCACCATAGAAAGTTTCCATGTTTACCCTTAACCTCATTAGTCATCTTTAATCCGACAATTAACATGCATCACCACCCTAGTCTGTGCCTTTTCATTTATATTGATGAAGTACAAGAAGGTAGTATTTGAAGAGATTATTCCTCAAAACACTCCATTGTGCATCACAAAATTTCCCCACCTTTCTAGGGTTCAATCAGCGAAGAGATCATTGGCAGGATGAAACTTCAACTATTGGATCACTGTCCCTCTTGCAAATCTTTACCTTCCATTGCTTGTCACTAATATATGTTTCAAATTAAAAACCATATCAGCGATAGAAGAGAAATAGGGATGGAATAAAATTAGGCCATGTGCATCATCCACAGTCACTAACATAGTGCTCATTTACTTCCCTCAAAACAACGTTGGCTCATACTAACTAGTGACCTCATTGCTCATCATCAATTTGAAAAAGACTAGTGCACAATTATCTGTGATGAACGATGGAAAGATATATATAAAGAACCCTAATGTTATTACTCATTACTAATTTGAAGCTCAAAACTCTTAAGCAATTAGCGATATGAAGGAAGCCAACTATACAAAGGGAAACTTAAGCATCAGGGTATGTGCAAGATCATTATGGAAAAAATAGGCCCTTAAGTGGCAAAAAATTCAGAAAAAACAGAGTTAGGCAACT
>VDFB02274714.1:25951896-26019081 GCA_007258455.2 Sequoia sempervirens
GGTGATGAAGACAATCTCGTAGAAGACCCTATTCACTAGCTAGCTCCTTGAAATGCGTCCACCTACACACAACAAGAGAGATAATGTTGGGGGTGGCTGTATAAGGGCCTGCCTCAGTCAGACCCCTGTTTAAGTGTTCCCACCTCCACAAATAGCCAGTGGAAAAGATAAAGGAATGATAAACACAAGGACTACAAAAATAGTACTATGCTACTCAAGAAAATGATAGAGGAGTGGAGAGGGAAGCTTACCACCTCCACCAAGAGAACTCAAGGCTGTTTGTGGGAGAAATGAGAGAAAATCAAGCCTCTGTTGCAATGGTGTGGTCCAAAAATTTCTCTACCAACATGATGGAGTGTGATATTGCTACTATGGAATGTTGGGAATGCTAGTGTGTGGGTGCAAGATGAGCTTGAAGTGATGTAGAGTCTTGCTAATATTTCATCCAACCTCTAAAGCAAGTTCAAAGGCTTGAATATGAAGGAATGAGGAAAGAAACAACCATATTCGAGTTGGGTGGCCGAAGGAGGCATTACAACTTCACTGCCAATGGGAAGAGTAATGCCTCTGTTGGCTCAACCACAGGAATCTACCAGGGACATAAGCACACCACATAGATTTTTGCATTCCATGTGGCCATCCCTGAAAAAAACACCTCCAATGACACACAAAATAGGTGCCAAGTTGACTACCATCAATGGGATTAAGTAAATTAATCCTCTGACTTAGGTTTTCTAAAGTGTAAGAGGGAAAAATGGGGAATTGCACCTATGGTGGAAATTCTCTCTTATATGTTTTTCCCCCACTTCAGTGAGCACGAGTACTGATGAGTGCTCGGTAAAGTAGATCAAGAAGAGATTAGGGTTAGAAAAGTATACCTGAACCATCGAGGATGTAGACCGTGATCTAGCAAACCTGAAGATGCAGGGAAAACAAATGACTCCATAGCCTCTTGGAACTATAAAGTTGGAACAACAAATCACCTTGCAGGCTCATAGACCTTCAAGGAGGAAACCTCCATGATCTCTTGCATGGAGGATGTACTAAGGAATCAGACTTTGTAGAGTCGGGAAGAGGTGACATGTCTACCCGGAAATAGAACATGTCAGAAGCGGTGACACATCTACCCACAAATACAATGTGTCTAAAGCGTCGATATGTCTACCTACAGACAAAATGCATCTAAAAGTGGTAACATGTCTACCCGCAAATAGATCATGTCTAAAGCATCAATGCATCTACCCACAGATAGAACACATCTAAAAGCGTCGATGCATCTAGAAGTGTCAATGCATCTACCCATAGATAGAACACATCTAAAAGCGATGAAACGCCTACCCACAAATAGAACATGTCTAAAGAAGCCGGTCACACAAACTAAAAAACTTTCAAAGGGGTCTGCCGAAAACCTTTCAAAAGGAGAGGGTTCTACTCAAGCAACATAATTTAAAATAGTAAGGTATGGTTTGGCTGCCCCCAAGCTAGATAAGAAAAGGATGAATGGAATGAGTCTCGTCGGGCTACCCCCAGACTAGACTTGCAAGAGCCCATTCGTTACAAAGTCTTTTGAAGAAAGGTCCCTTGAGGAACCTGGTGTGAAGTAGAGGGGGTCCACTCAAGGGACACATAGTTCAAAAATCACCACCTTAGAGTGATTCATCATTAAGGGATCCTTTCGAAAGATGTTCACTTCATCAAGGAATTTGAAACGGTGGTCATGCCCCCACATGAGGGGAAGTCAATGTAGTTCTTGCTTTGAAGGAAGGTCTTCAAGTCCTTTCTTTATGAACCTGTGATGGAGGAAACACATTCCGTTAGGATTCCATGTTGAGAATGTGCTTCCAAGGAAAAAGGTGTTGTAAGGACTTTCAAGAAAAGATTCGTTGGCAATTTTTTTTTTCTAAAAGTCAAAGTGTTAAGGAGTGATAGGAGGAGTCAACTCGAGAGCCTCGATAGCGGGCCTTTTTCCACTCATAGCCTTAGGAGCAAGAGTAGTAGGAGGCCGCAAATTGAATTCTATGTGAGAACCTTTCTTTATACCATACAAATAGTACCATGTTCTCATAAATTCGTTAGGAAGATTTGTAATTCTAAACCTGGATCTATGCCTAGGAGGAATCATTGGATTTAACGGATAGCCACCAGGCTTGCTCATCTAGTACTCTTTTGAGGAGAGGGGAGAGGATGGGGCAGTCTATGAAAAGGTCATCTTCCCTTTACCTTTACGGGAAGAAGAGGGAGCTGATATGAACTTCTCCTCCTTCTTTGGGGAAGAGGGAGTGGATGGTGTAACCTTCTCTTCACCTCCATGGAAGGAGAAGAGACCGGCATGGAATTCTCTTTCTCTTTTAGAGGAGTAGTCGTAAGCACTGGCTTCTTCTTCTCTTCCCGGGAAGAGGAGGTAACTAGCTACTCTGTCATAGGAAGGGTCATCTTCGGCTCCCCTTTTCCTCTAGTTTTATACTTCACATAGTTCTTGTAAAGTAGGTCCATTTTCAAAGGAAGTAGACTGACCGGAGAGGGCCAAAAGTGATCCAATGAATACCCACTGTGAGATACCAAAGGCTGATATCCGGTATCATGTACTACATGCATGACACCTTCATGGGAGAAATTTAAGCATTTGTTGATAATTGAAGTGATCCCATTCATGGAAGCCAATCAAGGAATTCCTAACTTCACTCTGAATAGGTCTGACTCTGGAATAACATCAAAAACTATGTCAATAGTTCTAGGAAATACTAGGATGAATAAGGTGATCAAGCCATAAGGTTTGAGATTCATACCATCATGGGTACAGATGGTAGATCTTGTTTCTCCTTATTTTTCATTTTGCAATGAGTTCAATACCAATGTTTCCTCAGTAAAAAACATTCACACAGCTCATGGGGTCTATGAAGACTCCTTTCTTAATGTTACCATTGATATGAGCAAGAATGTAAAGAGGTGAGGGTTTGTTGTTCAAGGGTAAATCTTGTGTTATAAATGTAACATCTGGTGAATCAGATGCAGGTGAAATAATGGAAGTTACCATGACCATATTTACATAGGCCTCAGTTTGAGAAGAAAAATTAGTGGGATAGATAATCATGTTAGTAGAATGTGATGGGAACGGGTCCATGTATATTTTCAATTCATTATTTTCTTTCCCCACTGATATGTTCGTGTTTTGTTTATTCCCATTGAGATTAATGCTACCATCCTCGATGCGGTCCTGTATTTCATGTCGCAACTACATACAACATTTGGTATCATGTCCATTAACATTATGGTACTGAAAGTAAGTGCTCCCATCATACTAGTTAGGGTAAGGTTCCTTAATTGGATTAGGGGCCAGCAAAGTTATGATTTTATCTCTCGACAACTTGGGTAAGATGGACGTATAAGATTCTGATAACTTTGTGAACTTCTAATTGCATCTAAGGCCATTGTCATTAGTAGTGGCTACTACATTTTAAACGGCTTTTCCTTTTCCAGAGATTCATACAATGGATTTTCCTTCAGAACAAGAGTGCGAGGAATATTCCCTGAACTGAGCAACCATCTGTTGGTACTCTTGTAAAGCCGCACATAGATGCGTGAAAGAAGGATATTTTTTTAGGGAAAACTTCTCTTGCCAAGGCCTTTGTAAGTTTCCTATGAATACCTTCTATGCATCAAAGTTGGGCAACTGGTACAAGATTTGTGAAAGAAGTGCTTGGTAACATGCTATGAAGTCAATGATCTTATCATTGTCTCCTTGCTCACATCGAAAGATCTGAGAAGGTCATCTTCGGCCCAATGTTTCTTGGAACTATCTAAGGAATTGGTTAACAAGCTAATCAAATGAGAAGATATAATTATTAGGCAAGGAATAGTACCACTCGAATGTTGTGTCCTTGAGAGATTGGGGAAATAATTTAGCCATCAAAGCATCATGATGGAAGAATTGGGTGCAAAGAGTGTTAAAGGAAGAAACGTGTGTCTACGGATCCCCCTTGCCACCAAACTTCTCAAACTTTGGAATCTCCATTCCATGAGGGAAGGGAGTGTTTAAGATAGCGATCAACAAAGGACTATGTCAGAAGAAGGGCTGGAAAATGGGTTGGGCCAAGGCCTAGGAAAGGATTGCTAGTTGACTCTACATCTTACCCATATTCTGAAGTAAAGTGTTCAGAATAGGGTCATTAGAAGATAGAGGGCTAGAGGATCCTCCTCCTCCAGAGCCACCGGTGTGACTTCCCCCAAAGCCACTACCATAGCCACCACCATGACCTCCACTAGAACCACTTCTACTAGCACCACCTCCACTACCAAACCTTCCACCACCTATCCTATTGAAGCCTCCACCCCCGAAGGTGATAGAAGGGGTAAAGCTAAAGCCCAACAGGACCTTATTCACTTTGATAGTTTCTAGTTGATTAGGGATGGAAGGGATATTAATGGAAGAGACTACATTGGTCATGTAAAGTGAAGTAGTATGCATTGATACTCCTAATTGTCTCTCGAGATCTCCAAAGGTGACTCCTTGCACAGGCCCAGAGTTGCTCGAAGGAGCGCACACTTTGGCGATACCAAAGAGGTTACTTAGAAGTTTGATTCCTGTTTGATCTTTTCCCATCATATGTTTTAATTTGCTAACAACCCAAGTGGCCCGAGCAATCTTCGGATTTCTTTCCAAATGGTGTTCAAGGTCACCCAATCCTTTAGTGAGGGAAGATACATAATCAATGGGAATCTGAATGGGAGATGCAGGAGGAGTTTGAATGTGATCGGTCTCATCAGCAAACCCCATCTCATTCCTTGAAAATTGTTCTTGCGCGACCAAACTAATGGTGGGACCAAAGAAAAGACCCATAGAGATACCAAGAGAAACCTTCATTCTATCCATCGGGAGGTGTCATATACTTCTCCTCACAATATTCCTAGAAGTTGTGGACTATGTTGTGATGCTCATAAACCTTCACAACACGCGAGGTCACAACAACCATGAAATATCTAAAGGGAGTTTTAACACCAACAATTGAATAGATGTTGGTTCACGTTGGGTTCACCAAAGATGTAAGAGAGGGGGACCATTGCATGCAAGAGCCTAGGTCACGGAGGGTCAAGATGCAAGAGACTACCCTAACTTACCTCAGCTAAGTGTATGTTTAGGGTGTGAGGATGAGAATGATGCAGACTCCTAGAATCCTATAATAACTCTACAATATGAGTTTCAATGTGGGGCTAAGTGAGTCAATCTTTAGATCTAACTTTGCACCTTAGGGAGCTCTTTGCCAGAGGACGTCAGTGTAGACTTTGGACAACAACACGACACATTGGCGTCTCATAAATGTGTTGTGGTATGTATGGTCAAACAATGGCTAAGATGAGGTTAAACACCCTAAGATGACTTATCAGCATAGCTTATCTACTTTTAAGAGGAAACAATATCACTATGAAATATGAAAAGTATAAGCAAAGGCGATAGAGTAGATATACCAAAGCCAAGGTGATGACGACAATCTCGTAGAAGACCCTATTCACCAGCTAGCTCCTCAAAATGTGTCCACCCACACACAACAAGAGAGAGAATGTTGGGGGCCTACTGTATAGGGACTTGCCTCAGTAAGACCCCCATTTAGGTGTTCCCACCTCCATAGACAGCCAATGGAAAAGATAAAGGAATGATAAACACAAGCACTACAAAAACAATACTATTCTACTCAACCAAATGATAGAGGAGAGGAGAGGGAAGCTTACCACCTCCACCAAGAGCACTTAAGGTTGCTTGGGGGAGAAATGAGAGGAAATCAAGCCTATGCTACAACGGTGTGGTCCCAAACTTTCTCTACCAATGTGATGGAGTGTGATATTGCTACTATGGAGTATTGGGAATGCTGGTATGTGAGTAAAAAATGAGCTTGAAGTGATGTAGAGTCTTTCCAATCTTTCATCCAACCTCTATCAAACCTTTTTCCAACCTATAAAGAAAGTTCAAAGGCTTGAATATGAAGGAATAATGAAATAAATGGCCATATTTGGGTCGGGTGGCCAAAGGAGGCATTACAACTTCACTGCCAATGGCAAGAGTAACGCCTCTAATAGCTCTATCGCAGGAATCTGCTAGGGACGTAGGCTCACCACACAACTGTCTATGCATTGTGCAAGTGTGCTTGAGAGAAACGCCCCCACTGACACACAAAATAGGTGCCAAGTGGACTGCCATCAATGGGCTTAAGTAAAGTAATCCTCTGACTTAGGTTTTCTAAAGTGTAATTAGGAAAAAGGGGGAATTGTACCTAGGGTGCAAATTTTCTCTTATACACTGAGGAAATATTTTGATAGAAAAATCCTAAGGCATTACCAATGAGCAAAACCCTAAGTGTAAACATATGAAACTAAGTGAAAACTTAGAGAATTTTATCAATGGAACACAAAAAAAAATTAGGGTTTCCATCATAGTTCGATGGTCATTCCTTTGGAGCCTTCCAATGCATCACCTCCATCTAAATCAAAGCATGAAGCATTTTAAAATCCTCCACCTTAATCAAAACTACAGTAAGCAAATTGTTATAGAGTGGTTATAAATGAGGGAACTCAATTAGGATTGGAGGATGTCCATCCCATGAATCATGCCAGAAGAGGGTATCAAATCCCTTCTTGAAAATCCAAAAGAGATCCTTATTAATAAGCTTTTACCCTCTTTTGAGAGTATCCCAAAGCATGGACCCCTTCCCAAAAAGGCCACACCGAGGAACAACAATAGAACTCACTCCCTGAAGATACTTAAGAGTGATAATTCTAGTCCAATCCTTATCTTGGTAGGTACACCAACACCAATATAACTTAGCAGGTAAGACCTAGCCACTCAAACCCATAGGTTTGATCCCAAGAATACCTTCTTGTTTTGGCTTGCACATAAAATCCCACTTGACAAGGCTCTATTTCGAAGAAGACAAATTACCTTCCCAAAGAAATTTTTGAGTAAGTGCATCAAACTCTTTAACAAAGCAGTAAGGAGCAACCTGAACAAAGCATCTATAAATAGGAAGGGATTGGACCATTGAATTCAAAAGAGTAAAATGACCTACCAACAAAATCCACTAACAAGTCGAATGTCTTACCCTCCTATGAAACTTATCTAAAATATCTTTCCAAACATCTAGATAGAGGATTATGATTTTATTAGAAGGATTTAATCATTTACAGTAAGAGAAAATAGTGCATATCCTATGGGAAATAAAGTCAAATTAATTTAGGAGCATCCCTCCTTGAGTAATCTCATGTCACCAAATACATATATGTGTGTGTGTGTAATTTAGTTTTTTAATAAAGCACAATAAGTTTTTAGGATATGATTTCTATAAAAAAATTATTTATCTTAGATGACATTTTTATCTTTCTCTATAAGAATAGTACACAAGTAGTTTATTTTGTAAAAAAATAAGAATTTTGGGTTATGGTGTTGCACATAAGTTTCTATGATAATAATTCATGTTCATATTGAATTTCATCATAATGTGATCATCACATCTATCCTTTCTAATTTAATGAATTAGTATACACTATATAATGAATATTTAGAATTTCTTTTGAAAAAATATTTTAATGCCATGCATATTTGCAAGCTTCTTTATATGAACATTTGAGTAAAAAATTATGGGGTTAAGTATTCAACCATGTCACATGGGAATAATTTGAACTTAATGATTATCAATTAAGGTAAATTATCTTTTTATTCCTAACCTTAATGCTATGATAATAATAGAATGTGCACATCCTACAATTATATTTTACTATGATTTACACTTATTTTAATGTCTATTGTAGGTTTTCTACTTTTTAATTACACTGTAGCAAAATTTTCCTCTTGTTGGTAATCTAATATATTATAAAGCAAAAATACCTAATTGAATCTCATCCCAAATTCCAAGGACCATGTCAAATTTGGATAAAAGAACATAGATTTATTATTAGGGTTGGGAAATTGGTAACCAACTATGGCTAAAACTTTCTTCACTTTTGGAACGACTAAATCAAGAGGGACTTCTATAAGGTGTTGTAATATATACTATGTTGGAAGCTTATGCAATCTGTGTTTTCATTGATGTCAACAAGTCTATGTTGTTGCATTGATGCCAACCTTTGAGATGCTTTGATTTATTAAATTATGTTGTCATTAGTAGTCTCACTAGTGTCAACCTCTAGTGTTTCCTTGATAAGCATGTGTGTGGCTGAATTGTTGTAGTGCATTTGGTTTGGTGGTGATGAGAAAGTGGTGTATATGATGAAATGGTGTTTGTGATGCTTGGTTTCCAAGTGCTTTTGAGGAAATTTGAATAGAAGAGGAAAAAATGTGGTAAAGAGTGTTCAGTGTAGTAGAGTAGTGTTTTGGTTATTGCTCCTCCTTCTTTGAATTATATGCATAAGGTTATGCATTAGTCCAATGGATTTCAAGGTTCATTCCTTGTTATGGGCTGATGTTGGTGGCTACCTCTCAAGGGGAGTAGGTAGTAGCATTGTTGGTTGTCGCAATTAGGGGAGTAAGTGTTGTAATTGTATACATGTGTTTTCCTTTTTCAACTATGTCAAAGGATATGTGCACTAATTGATAGTTGGTGTAGTATGCTGCATACTCCTAAGTGGGAGTGTGTAGATAAGGTGTGAAGAAAATAGAGTGTACTAAGAAGAAAAGGAAGTTGTAGAGTAGATAAATGTGTGATTGATGTTAAAGGGGATGTTTCCCTTTTCCATTGATTTCAAAGAGGGGGGGGGAGATTTAACTGAAAAACCTTATGTAGTAAGGGGGAGAAAGAGAAAGTGTTGGAAAGGATGGATGTTTTTGTAAGGGGGTGTTGTGTGTACTATTGTGCAGTATGTATTGGTGATAAAAAAAATTTCTTTGTTGTTGGTATTTTTTCATATCATGATTTTCCATCAATTACAAAGGAGGGGATTGTTGGAAGTTTATGTAGATTGTGTTTTCATTGATGTCAATAAGTATATGTTGTTGCATGGATGTCAACCTTTGAGATGCTTTTATATGTTGCATTATGTTGTCATTTGTAGTCTCACTCATGTCAACCTCTAGTGCTTCCTTGATAAGAATGTGTGTGGTTGAATTTATGTAGTGTAGTTGGTTTGGTGGTGATGAGAAAGTGTTACATATAACGAAATAGTGGAATTTGTGATTTTTTTTCAAGTTCTTTTAAGAAAATTTGAATAGAAGAGGAAATAGTGTGGTAAAGAGTGTTTAGTGTAGTAGATTAGTGTTATGATTTTTTCTTTTCATTTCATAATAGTTGAAGATATTCTTATGTAGTTTGGATATGTTGGTCATAGGTGTTAAGAGGTTTTATATCCAAAGTTTCTTATCCTGGATCATTGTTCAGAGAATCTTGTTTTCACCAGTATGTGAACTATGAAAGCAGTGTTGTTTGGGAGAAATGGTTTTTCTTCGCATCTCTCCATAGCATATATTTTGGTTTTGTGGATCTAAGGTTGTACTTATAGAACCCATATCTATCTCTAATGTGATTTTTTCAAAATCTGGTGCTCTACAAGCTTGGATTCATGTGTTATATTATGTGGAAGGTTAACTGGGTGTATAGGATAAATGTATTTTTCAAGTGAAATCTATTGTGAAGGAATTTTTTGGTTTTCAAGATGTTGATGGAATATTCCAATTTTCTTTTAAGTCTTGTGTGTGGTCCACAAGTCATCTTTGGATTTGAGGAAGTGTGTATTTAAATGTTTAATGGTGTTAACATAGGTTTAGTTGACCTTGGGTTCTTACACTAATTGCATAAATGCTTCAATGTATGTGGAAGCATGGTGTGGAATTTATATGAGGATTTAGGTTCTTTTTTAATATGTGATGTGGTCATCTTTCATTCCTCTCCAGTGTGTGAATGCTTAGTGCCGACCTAATTTGAATTTCCATTTTTTAGGTGCATAACCAACCTTGTAGATTGTTTTCAAGGTTGATGATGGTATATATGTGTTGATTTGATAGAGGATTGGATAATAAAGTGGAAAAGTGTGAAGTGCAATGTGATCTTTAATGACTAAGACTACAAGAAGCATTTAGAAGAAGGTGTCTACATTCTTTAGAGAGAATTTTTGCATAGATGGTATAGTGGTGGAACTTTATTTTTTCTTTGAGATGGATTTCTCATTGTAACAATATTATTTCTTCATTTTTGTAATTTGGCAGTGAGCCATTGGTAGTGAGCCCTTCTTTTCTTCTCAGAAATGATCCCTCTAGAAATGAGCCTATTATATTTAGTGTTGCAATTACTTTATATTGTGAGCTAATCCTCAATGTAGTTTTTTCCTTAGTGTGTTTTCCATGTAAATAAGGTGTTCTCGTTTGTATGGATGCATTTGAATTACAATTTCTCATTTTTATATTCTGCTAATGCATGACAAGATTTTAATGAATTATAAGGGTTTAAGGATTCATGCAAATCTAAATGTTAATGATGGTTTTGATGTCTTAATGTACAACTGATCCATCCCCCTCTCATTTTTCTTGTGCATTCAACATACTAGGCCACATAAAATAAACACTTAATTTAACAAAAATAGACCCATTGTATAGTGCTCCCTTATTTCAATTTTTACTTAATTCCTATATGTTAGATTACATTATTCAAGGTTGAGCACCTTATTAAATGAAATAATTTTCCAACTCAATTTATATAAATGTGTTTCATGATAACCCATTATATTTTCATACCCACTAATAAATAGCAGTGAGAACATACTATATTGAATGAAACTAAAAAGATAGTTATATGGATATTTAATGACTATGCTAAGATGATGGAAAGGTGAAGCTAGTATAAAACTAATCTTTATATCTACCTAGTTAATAGATTCACTCCACTCATATAAAATATGTAATGATTGAGATTAATGTTGACACATTAATGAGGATATAAGAAAAGGACATATCTTTCAAAATACAAAAGTAAACTAGATTATACACACACACACACACACACACACACACACACATATATATATGCATATATACATATACATATATAAGGATAATAAATATTTATTAAAAATTAAATGAATCTACTTAATAATCACTTTTCATAATGATACATTTCCTTTATTGTCCAAAATATACCTTGCACGATATTTGCAAGAATTTTATAGTCATATTGCTAGACAAACTAATTACTAATAGATCTAGAAATGAACATACTCAAGGATACACAGAATCAAGTTTAAATATTATTTGAACCATTCACTATTCAAATATTAAAATTTTTAATTATAACTTTGCGACAAATCTAGATCATTAGGTATCATAATTTTTTATGTGGAGATAGAAACTAAAATTTTAGAGTTATGCTAGGGGAATTTCATCCTTGGTATGCCCCTTTATTTACCAAATTTCTATCTTCCATCCCCTTAAAACAAATATTTTCATCCCTTATATAGAAAATATGACAAAGATAGTTCCCATAGATAGGTGACACTTGTTACAAGATGAAATATAAAAAATGGCTAACTTCTCAGATCAATTATGAAAAAATCCAGCATTATATTAGAATATAAGTCATAAATACCATGCTACATTAATGATTGTGTGAGTAATTTTCCTTTTGCACAACTATATGTGAGTCAATGCCATTATGATAACTATTGCTTCTAGGTAGATATAATTAAATCTCGCAATTGTAGTGTCTAAACCAGATAATCAATAGTGCTCAAATTCATGTAAGAGTGCTAGTATAAGGAATGTTAGGCATTAACTTTGTGCTTCTACTTTCACACATAGTGCAAATAGAGAGATATTCTACACATTTAAACTAATATAAATATTCTATGTTTCAAGGTGATTACTATGTGGATGAATAATATTATAGCATCTTTCCATCCATATTGAAAACTAAGTCATTAGATGAAATCATATTTCACCTCAATATTTATCATCAAAAAACACACATATTAAAGCAAGACCTAAAAATGAAAATCACAATGCAAAGATCCTCCATGATATAATAATAAAATACAATTATCTTCTACCACATTTAATATTTATAAACTAGAACATATCAATATTTTCTCCAAAGCCACATAAATCTACCATGGATCTTGGGAGTGAAGGTATGTCCCTCACTTAAGGACTATTATTGATCTAATCATAACCTATAAAATTGGTATGGGGATAACAAAACAATACAAGAACAAGTAGGTATGAAACCAAAATAAAGAATACATGGCATGAAACTTCTATCTGGTAACTTTAAGAAACACGTTTAAGTAAAAATAATGAGGGAGCTATATAATACAATGAAAATTTTCCACTTGTATAAAAAATAAAATATTTCTAAGTTGGAAGCTAAATTAGCATACCCATAGAAAACATGTATATATATTATATTTCATGGGAGTGAAGGTTGAGGCCTTGTGAAAAAATATGATATGAAAGAGTTACAAGATGTAATAGAATGCTACCATATACCAAAACTTGACCAATATTTTGTAATTACTTCATGAGGCATACAAATTTATGAATTAATGGACCACTCATGAATCATAATCTTAGCCTAACAATAGTATGAAATTCTATGGACTATTAGGGATGATTCCACACTCAAGGAAAAATTGAATAAAATTCCTAGCTCATCGTTTTATAAAAACTACTTAAATTAAAATTGAAAAATGATGAACCCTCATAATGTAATAGAAATTTGACATTTGGAATCCTAGAAGAAACTTAAAGTTACAACACAATAATTACCAATATTATGTAGAATAATACATGGGTGAGAATACAACACTATGAAAAAGAAAAGGCTAATAAGACTACGAAATTTAATGGTATTCAAATGTCAAATTTAATTGAAAAAAATAGAAAAACTAGTAACTAGTAAATATTAGAATAGACAAACATAAAAGGGACATATGCAATTGTAGAAAACACAAAATGAGTAATATTTTTGTCATAAAACTATAAATAGAAACCTCTACTAACTAGAAAGAATAAAAATATAAGGATATATCTAAAGAATCAAAATACTTCAATAGGTCACATTGAAGATCTCTCAAATTGGGTTTAATGAATTTAATGGGGTCTTAAAGAAAAAAGAAGAAATAAATGGAAAAAATATAAAAAGTTTTGAATCATAAAAATCTAGGCTCTAAACCTCCTTCAACTTATTTATCCCCATTCCACATGTCTTTAACCCTTCCTAGTTCTTATTTCTTATCCTTTTTTCATTATTTCTCTCATTTCATGTGCATGTTCATCATTTATGCTTCCTTCTAAATTAAGTTATCCATGTTTCTATTTTTCAATGTAATTCCACAAACATAAAAATTATCTTCTTATCACCTCTCATAACTAGCTCAAAATCACCCTAATGGTTCTATAACATATGAAAATAAATCTCTAATCTAGTTAAAACAACCTCCAATTATCATATTTTATTCCTTACATGTTTAGTACCCAATCACGCCTTCTTATGGGTATGGGCTGGTTATGCTCATAGAAAGATAGGGGCATAGATGTTCTACCCTTCGTTTACAGCAAAAACTAAATGAAATCTAAACTAAAGTTGAAGAAAATGAATTCAAATTAGTCACACTTAATATAACAAAATTTGCCTATCAAAATCCTACAAAAGGATCCTTCCTCTATATTTCACATCACATATACAAAATTCTACTTGCATATTGGATTTTTACGTTTCCATATTATATATTTAGATTCTCAAGTAGTTATTGATAATCATTTCAACATCATTAACTTTATTATCCCATTTATGTAATTTTTTGGATCCGAGCACTAGCTTTATTTTATCTTATTCCTATATTTGTTCTTTCCATAGGCCTTATTTTTCATCCTTCCTGATTTCCTTGCCAATTTGTACTATTTTATCCTAACCAATTATCTTCCTTTCTTTGTTCCTTATCTCTTAAAATATATTCTACTTGAACTTTAAGTACCTTCTATTTTCTTCTCTCACAAAGCCCTAGTTACATTATTTTTATTTTCTAACAATAAGCACATTCGAGCTTCATTATTTACTTCAATTACTAGTTGTATTTCATATTTTATTTGAGTATAACATTTCAATTATTATTATTTCGTAAATCTATGTTTAAATTACCCATAATAGGGTTTAGTAATAAATATTTTTTTTGAACTAACCATATTATATGGTTTTCAATAAGAAAAATTGAGTTGAAACTCCATTGTTGATAATTATTCATAGATTAGATTATTGAGTTTGTTTAAGAAGATACAATGATAAAAGTACTAAAAATATGCAAATACTTCAAGTCATCATAGAAGGAAGATGGGTATAGAAAATAAGTTCCTATGTTAATTTGTTAGAGGAGAGAATGTCCAATTTTCTAAATTTTTAAACACTTATTCCATTGCAATAAAGAGGACCCACATAATAGGTAACATAAACAACATCGCAAATATAGTAAAAACACATAACACCTAGTATATATGGTGAAAACCCTTTTGCAAGAAAAAATGCACACTCCAAAAGCCTAACCAATGCATTATCTTAAATAATTACAATAAAATTGTAATGCAAGCCTCTATAGAAGTTTTTCATTGTTGCAATTCTAGAGCTAATTTGATAACATAACAATACTAGAAAATAACAATAATATAAAACTCCAAATGTAACACAAGAATTAATAGAGATCATGACATGCATGTCATGATTTGTTATACTCATCTCTTAAGTTGTTATGGGTATGTGCAGGATCATCATGGAAAAAATAGGCCCTTAAGTGGCAAAAAAATCAGAAAAATCAGAGTTAGGCAACTTGACGTAAAAATTTGAATAAGTTATCTATATTATTTCAACAATACATAGGAATAGAGTTTGTAGAAAATTGAATGTAGTTTCTAAACTACTAGGCTTGTTTAAAGAAAAAAATCTATTTGGTGAAAATTTGAAATTTCAATGCAGTAGTACTTAAATTTTAGGGAAAAAATAAGTAGGTGTCTGTCTGACCACCCTTTTTTTTGTTTTAAATTATATTTACTTTTGACCGGAGCTATGAACCAGATACAACAATACCACCCCAATGGGGTTTGAACCTTGGTGGAAAGAACAACAATGCCACCTATAAACCATCACACCATGCCAATACCGACGTCTGTCTGACCACCCTAACCACAATAAAATGATATTATTTTTTATAAGATTTAATATATAAGTAGATGACTCATGTTCCGATGTGATGCATATTTTTCTGTATTTTTTTCCAAGTAAATAATTAATTATTAATTTTTTATTACAAATTTTAAAAAATATAAAAAACTCATATGTCTGACCACCTTAACTTGGTCAAAACTTCATGAAATTCAATTTTTTTAATTCTTTTTTAATCCTATATTATGCAAATCATAGAATGTGACACATATTTTGGATTAAAAAAATGTGATAGCGTTTGAAAGCTATAGATGTTTTTTAGTCAGTCTATCAATCAGGACTTTAGTCATAATTTGAATATAAAATGAATAATAATTACTTATTAAATTCAAAGTAAAACATAATTTATATTGGTGGAAAGCTGAGAATCTCCTTTAAAAACCCTTTTCATTTCATCAATTTTGGGTAAAAACAAAATCATCAACCACATACCCATCATATTGCCACTTTTTGGCCCATCATGATCCTGCACATACCCTTATAATTTTTTATATGATAACCCTTTTTATAATTAGCCATAATTAACTTATGAAAAATGAAAAATTCCTTCAAATTAGCATAAATTGAGGCCCCCCAAAAATGGGACACCTACCTCCACCAATCTAGCTCATAGCTACCATAGCTTACAACTATCATAATCTATCATGGAAAGTTGTCATAGTTTTTCATAAAATGTGACATAGCAATGTATGACTATTTCCACCACTTTAGCTACAAAATTAGGCTCTCAAAATTGTATGCCTACCTCCTTGAAATTAGCTTCCAAAATGTATATGTCAGCTTCCATGTAGAATGGAAAATCACCAATAGGTCCCACGAAGTGCCACAACATTAGTAGGAAAAATAAAATTAGGGTAAAATATATAATTAATCATTAAATTAAATACTAGGACTTAAAAAGGTTGAGACACCTTAATCACAGCATTCTCCATATTTTCAAAGACAATTCAAGACTCGCCTACATTCAACCACTCAAGGTCATGAGACCATAGAAATAGAAAACCATCTAAACTTCTCTATGCTCATTAGATTTGTTAATTCATTTGAAAAATTCATTAGGGTTTTAACCTTCTCAAATTTAACCTTCCCTTACTCCACCATATCATGAACAAAAATAATTTGTACATCAACGTGTTTTGTTCTAGCATGGAAAGTTGGAATCATTTCCAAGCAAATGCCGCATTGACTATAATAGCAGATAATATTTTTTCTTGAATCAATTCAAACATCTAAACATAACTAATTAATCCAAATGGAATTATTAAAAGCACTATTAGTTGCTATGTACTCTATATTTGTTATGGAAAAAGTGACTATAGCATGCCCCTTACTCGTCCTACTAATGTCACCACAAAATATCATGAATACATATCCATTGGTGGATATTTTTCTATCAATATCTCTCACCCAATCAAAGTCCATAAACCCATGAATATAAACTAAATTTTTAGGTTTAGTAGAATAACCATGAAAACACAACACATACTTAGAAGTACCAATCAAGTATCTAAACACTCTCTTAGCTACATCCTAATGCACCCATCTAGGATTAGTTGTAAATTTTTACTCCAACTTCTTGGCCAATGTATGGCCTCATACAAATCATAACATACATTAAACTACCCACAACACTAGAATAGGGTATTCTAGTCATGCCATCCATCTCATGTGGAGAGTTTGGACAATCCTCCATCAGAAAGCTTCATCCCATACAACAAAAGAATAACTATCTACAATTTTTCATACTAAATCTCTTCAAAACTAAATTCACATACTTACTCTAAATTAACCAAAGCCTTTTGTTTGCTCTATCTCTACTAATCTTCATCCCTAGTATATATTGAGATTTACCTAAATCCTTTAAATTTGAAATAGTGATGACAACTAAGAATTTAGATTTGAAATCAAAATTTTATATTTCCCAAAAACCATATCATCAACATACAATGCAATCATGAGAATATAATCATGATAATTTTTGTAATAAACACAATGATCGGACTTAGATCTCAAAAATCTAAAAATCTAAAAATCTACACAAAGTTGTCAAATTTTTGGTACCACATCCTAGGATATTGCTTAAGACCATAGAGATACTTTTTCAACTTGCATACATAATGTTATATAATTTAAGTATTGATTGTTTTGGTTGTGACATAGATATTTCTACCTCAAGTTCACCATGAAGGAAATTGGTTTTCACATCCATCTTTTCCACTTCTAAATCATATGCTCATGCTAGTGATAATAAGAATTTAATAGATGTCATATTCACAATAGGAGATAATATCTCCCCATAATCTATTCCCACCACTTCCCTTTGTAAACAACCTTTCTCTATGCTTCTCAACACTATCATCAAGACCAAATTTCTCCTTGAACACCCATTTGCAACCAATTGGTTTATGTCCATTGGATAAAGGTACTAGATCCCAAGTGTTTTTTCTTCAATGCAACCATCTCTTCATCAATGGATTTCATCTAGGAATATGTATCACTCATACCTATTTACTCTTGTAGTTGCATATTTATTAGCTCATCAATATTATCAATCAAAGAAAAAATATAATTAGAATCTAACAATGAATAACCAAACCTTCCAAGTTTTTGTCTAACATGAGTGGACCTCATTAGACATTGAGGTTGAGGTTCTTCTTCTTTTTAGATTTCAGAGCTACTAGATCTCTCCTCATCACTATGTCCATTTTGGGCTTCTATTTCAATTTTCTCAGGTTTAAGTGGAATTCAAGCCACATCTTCCTTTTTTGTTCTTTCGGAGCATACAAAACAATGGAAGAAAGTTTCATCTCTCTAAAGGTAACACTTTGACTGTAGAGAGATTTTTTAGGCAACTAGATCCCAAAGCCTTTGCCCTTTAGCACCAATACCATAATTGATGAAGATACATTTAACATCATTGTTTTTCAACTTCAATATTTTCTCCCTTGGCACACAATCATATGTGTTGCAACCAAACACACAAAGATGTCTCAATGAGGGCTTCTTGCTTGACCACACCTCCATTAATAAAACAAAATAATCAATGCAATTGTTTTAATCAAGCACTCAAATTTATATATGTAGGAAAAAATATACAAATTTATATATATATATATATATATATATATATATATATACATATATATATATATATATGTATATATATATATATATATATATATATATATATATATATATATATATATATATATATATATATATATATATATATATATATATATATATATATATATAGGTATATATATATGTATATATATATATGTATATATATGTATGTATGTATAAAATGGAAAAATGGCAATAGATCCATAAAGTAAATCAATAGTTAAATAAAAATATATTGACCAATATGATAGAAAGATTAAGAAAATAAATTTAAAGAATAGTTTGCATATGGAATCAAATGAATGGCCATTCAATAAATTAATACTCTTAATATTTACAAATAATATGATACAAAAAATGGGGGAGAATACATTGAAGATATGGAAAGGAAGAAAAAATGTCTTATAAAATCCTTGAGAGCTTATCCTTCTCTTCCCTTCAAACCTACAAAATATAATAGAGAGTAAATAGAGAGGAACTCATGTTTTAAATGAGCATCTGAAAGGATTAGTGTTAGATTTTTCCTAAGATCCAAGGGTGGAGATTTAATCTCATTGAGTGCTCATTTCATTACCACTTTTTTATCCCAAAACTCTACTTGAACTAATCTAATTTCACTAATAATGATTAAGTCCATGGTTGGGATCCATTGGACTAGGACTCCTTTAAGTGACAACTTAAAGTCACTTTTGAGATTTTAATAAATAGACAGATTGATTTTGCAAATTAAAATTTTGAAAGTCATTAAGTCTGAATTTAATCCTCAACAACATAAGAGGGGACTATGTTTTAAAATTTACTTTAACTTTACTAGTGGACCTTATGTAGAGTTATTATGAAATATGATAAAATAATTTGAATAGACTAACACATTCTTTTTTAATATGTTATAATCATTGAATAAGAGTTAACAATCTAATCTGTTATTAATTATTAAAACAAGGGCTCAATTAAAATTCCTGTGGAACTAGTTGCTTGAGTATTAAATTTATAAATATGGAGTGAAAAGGGAATTTTATTTAAATATTCAAGACAAGTTTATTTCTCAGTGTAAATTATTATTTCTATGTTTAAATCTACCCATCTTAGTACAACTTAAATAATAATCATTTAAACATTTGGATATATACAATATTTTTAATGATGTAGTTGAATTAATTTATTGTTTTCAACCATGTTCCTATTTGATTAAAAGTGAATGGTTTAATTAAATATTTCATTTATTGACTATTAAAATCAAATTATTAATGAAATTCCTCCATAATATCTATTTTAATTGAGTTTATTTTTACAAGGTATATGGAAATTATTTGGTAATCAATTCAAATATTGGGTGATCCCACAATACTGGTTTACAATTTTTGGCCAAACTGGACAGTGAACTAATTTTTTCTAACTAAATCTTCACTTTCGGGCACCTATAGCGGCTGAACTATGAGGAATTTGAATACGATGCAAACTAGTGATTTGTGACATTTTTTCTATAGATTCTAAATATATTTTTTTCAAAAATTTTGGAATCAGATTGCACTTCTTTTTCCATCTCCTTCGAAAACTAGTTTTTTTTTGTAAACACCATTTTTAAGGAGTGACACTCACCGTATAACACAGCTTTCTTTCCATGAAGGATAAAACTCTATTTTTTTTTAATTTAGATTTGTAACTACAATATCTAGTGCTTCCAATTGGTTTCATTGTGTTTTATTAAATATTTTCTCCTTAATCAAGTTTCAAAGTCAAACCAACTATAATTCAGACATAGGCGGACTGTATAACATGTAACATTTTTTGTATTTATCAAAATTCAATTTTATATTTTTTTGGATCAAGGACTTCAATATCAGGTGCACTCATATTTTTCAAAAAAAAAATTTGATGATCTTTTATTTTTCAACATGTACATAACAATGAGCTTGATTTTTGGTGAAAAACCTACATTCACAAGAAATAAAAATAAATATAATAATAAAATTTAATTTATTTAAAATTATACTTTTTGGAAAGCTTATAATAAGGACTACATAATTACAAAAAATAAATTTTAAATGAATTCATTTGATCCCCCAAAAGGTAAATCAAAAGTTGTTTTTTATCAACATTTTATCTCATTCAAGGAAATTAGTAGAAATCTCAATCTAAAGTATAAAAAGCAGAAAGAGATCTTGTAGTAGGACTGACCTAGGGTTTTATTATAAAATAATGAGGGGTTCACCACCAGGATAGGGCTTGGAAAGACTAATGAAATGCAAGTTGTAATAATTAAACCTAATGTGATGTAATACTTCACTAAACGGCCTAGAAAAGCATGTAAATCAGAATAGAAAGATAGGAGATGAAAAGTGTGCACCTAGAAATTTGAAGATGACTGAATGAAGCTTTGGAATGCTGAAAAAACTAACTCTAATGCTCATTGGGACTCATATGCTAGACTAGGTAATTTAGCCCTAGATCAGGGTTTCTAGGCAGAAACTAAAATCTAGCAAATGGGTGTCTAGATCTACAAAAACATGGAAACTGGCCTAAACTAGGACTCATATGCCAGAACTGGCATATTAGTCTAGCTAGATTTTTATATAACTTCATAGTTTCATTCTACTCTTATATGTCTTCTCTTTCCTTTCCAATTGATTTTGGATTCGAAACCCTAATTTGCAACTTGTAGAAGTCTTCCAATGATATTTAATGCAAGGTGATAACTTAGACAACTTTGGGCACTCAAAAAATTTCTTCAAACTTTCTCTTCAGTATGTCTTCAACCTAAATCTACAAATCACACACCAAAGAGAGGGAAAAATGTTGTTTTATTAGTGGAAAGGGGTTTTCCTTGGTCAAACCCCATTTTGGTAATCAAACCTTGTAATGAAATGAAAGAATGATGAATGAACAACATGCAATGCTAAAACTCACCAAATCCTAGCAATAAGGTGATGCAAAAATGTATGAAGTATCTCCAATGGATGTAGATCTTGACCTTTGTTAGAATAGAATAGATTTTGAATTGAATGCCAACTTGAATAATGAAACTCTAAATCACAATTATTGGCTCAAAAACAAATATGATGCATGTTGAATTTGACATGATGCTTGATAATCAACCCTTGAATGCTCTTGAATGCTCTTGTGAAGTCAAATTTACTATTATGAATGCTCTTAAGAAAGTCTTTAGTGAAATGAGTGAAATAACCTTGTATTTATACATGTTTATGCCAAATTTCCTAAAATTACAACACTACAAGCTGACAATAGATCTAGGAGAATAGAATATCACCAAGAGTTTGAATTAATTTTAATTTTGGGCCACAGGAGACTCATATGCCAAAAGTGGCATATGAGTCCCATTAGGCTTTAATTATGGGACAATTTTCAAAAATACCTAGAAATGTGTAAAATCTAGATCAAGACCCAAAACCTTAGGTGGTGTATGTGTCCCAAATCACTAAATCTAGCACACAAAACCTAAAAACACTTGAATTATGATTGGATGTTTATTTATGTTAGGATCATCCTTGAAAAGATGCATTAATTGGGGCTTGTGGATGCAAAATAAGGACAATTTAATCATAACGAATCCAAATTATTTAATAATACCTAGAAAAGTGTGAAAGTGTGTTACAACACCTTACAACACTCTAAACAAGGAATCATTAGAGAAAATTTAGGTTAAAAAGAGGTTCATTAGGATCAGTTAATTAATAAATCCTTAGAAAAGTGTGAAAGTGTGTTACAACACTTTACAACACCTTAGAAATATACAATTTAAGCTCATTTAGTTCACAAGGGCCCAAGACCTAATGTGAATGTGTCAAACACATTACAACACTAAATCAAGGCCACATTTAAACTTAATTCAATAAGGAGGGCCCAAACAAGTGTGAAAATGTCGTGGAAGACATTTTTTTGACACTACAAAATGAAATATGGAGTATATAAATTTTAAATAACCTTTCTTAGTTAAATAATGAAGCAATTATCCCTTAGAAGTGGATAATAAGGTAGAACAATTCCAAAAAGATATTTCACTAATAAATAAACAAAAGGTTATAATTGAGTATTATTGTTACCGAAGCTCTCTTAATCTTAATCCACATGAATTCCAAAATAACTATATTTGAGTCAAATATTCTTCAATAAAATTAATTTGACCAAGTTGAGATAACTTTGGAATCCTAAGATTTTTTTTTTTTAAATGAGCGGTACGTAGGCTGATGGAGCTAGGTAGGAATCTCCTAGTTCCTATCTTTTGTTGAGAGATGTTTTTGGTTCTTTTTTTGGATAGATTATGTCTCTTAATGGAAATCACAAGCCTCCTAGGTCATCACTTGTCTCTTCTAGTTTGCTAAAGGTACCCCCACTGCTTAACGGGAAAGAGCCTTTCAAGGGTACCAAATAGGCATGTGTGGTTGGTGATGGGGTCCAAATTCTCCATTTAGATGAGGGAACCACTATAAAATAAAGGACCCTCCCATTGATCATTCATTGGAAAAAATGAAAAATTTTCTTATTAGAAGGTTTGTGGGTAGGCAGCCTAACATTGAGTTTGTTCATAAGTGGGCTTCCTCTTGTTGGGCCGTTAAAGGTTCATTTTCCACTTCGGCTCTCCCTAAAGGCATGTTATGCTTTAGATTCATCATTCAAGAGGATTTATTCGATACCCTATCTAGGGGCCCTTGGTTCTTTGGCAAGTAGAGTCTTTCTCTATGCAAGTGGTGATTGGCCTTTGATCCTTCTACTCACCCGGCGACCAGGCCACACTCCCAACCTAGGTTTGGCTTGTAGGCCTCTGCCTAGAAATTTGGATGAGTAGATTATTATAGGAGTGGCCAACTCTATTGAAAACTTTGTCACTCTGGATTATGTCATGAATGAACAAACTAGGTCAACTAGTGTTTTCTCATTTCTACATTAGCATTGAACCAAATAAGGAACTCCCAACCTCAGTTACTCTTGAATCTAGACTTGGTAAGTGGTCTAAAGGAATTGAATATGAAAACTCTACTTTGTTTTGTAAAATTTATTCTTGTATTGGATATTTTTAAAATACTTGTCTTAAATGTTTTCCTAAGGTTTTTACCTCTTTGGGAAAGGGCGAGAATGTGGCCTCCCGATCCCCTAGGCTAGAGGCTTGTTTCTCCCCACCAATTCTAGTGTTGGTCTTGGCCTCACCAACTACTCTTAAGATTCCTTGGCCCTTATCCATATTAGTTAGCTTGACCTCAATGGTTTTTCTCCCCCCCTCTTTGGTGTCTGAGCATGTTGAACCTGCTTCTTCTACCCTAAATCACATCTCCTTGCATTTATCTTGGTCCCTTTTAGTGGACCATTATTTCCCCAGGAATTTTCCCTGTTGAAAGTAGCATGGTAGTGTCCTCTTCTATGCTATCCTCAAACCCCTTACAAGATGCTGTCCTTGGGGTGAAGTTAGCTAATGTCCTTATGGTGATCCTAAAGCTATGGTGTCTTCTCCTACTTTGGTTGTCTCTTGTGAGGCTCCACCTATACCTAAAATCATCATGGGTTTGGATGGTCTACCCAGCTCTCCTAAGCTGGCTAGACTAAGAAGGTCAACTGGTGTTGGGACCAATTCTAAGGTCGGCAGGAAGTTAGCTAAAAATATTAGATAGATCTTGAATACGGTGAGAGATATTTCTAACAAAAATCAAGCAAATTTGGAGTAGATTAGATCTAGACATAACAAGAAATTTTGATCCTCTCATGGAATATCCAAGGGATCAATAGCCTTCATTAGCAACATATTGTCAGAGATTTTAGCAAAAAGTTCAAGCCTAACATTCTCCTTTTACAAGAAACTAAGATGATTGTTGTTGAGTTTGAGAAATATAGCAACAATATTTGGCCCAATGTGATCCACTTGGAGGTTGATGAAATTGGGGCTTCTGGTGGGTTGGTTATGATGTGGAAACCTTTTCTCAAGGGATCCTTGATTTCTAAGGAAAAAAAGATTCTCAATGTTCCTTTCTCTCAATGTTTCAATCTTCAAAATTGGGTTCTATCCAATGTCTATGTGTCTAATAATGTAGTTATAAGAAAGAATACCTCTCTACATAGTAATTGGATGGTGATGGGGGAATTCAATACCCCTTTATCCCCTCCAAGAAGTTGGGTGGTATTATGGATTTTTCAAACAATATGCTAGACCTTAGTACCTTCCTAAATGATGTCGGTCTATCTGACCTGGACCTTGAGGGAAGTTCTTTCACTTGGTCAAATAAATGGGTTGGAGATAATAATATTTAAGTAAGGCTCAATAGATGTCCGATGTCCTTCAAATAGGATATGTCCTCCCTCTCTTTATCTTCTCTTGTAAGGATTGGCTCTTATCATATGCTATTGCTTCTTAGATGGAATACCCCTCCTCCTAAGGCTAAACGCCCCTTCCAATTTGAGATAATGTGGTCGCATCATCCATAGTTTAGAGGCCTTCTTTCAAAGTGGTGGAATATCAAGGGCTATGGTTTTTCTATGTTTAATCTAGCTTTCCAACTTAAAGCCCTCAATGTCAATCTGAAAGAATGGAGTAGGAATTTATTTAGTAATATTTTTGACCGAAAAAATATCTTAAAGATCAACTTATAAAATTCCAAATGGATATGGAATTAGGTACACAAGCAGATTTGGTCGATAAGGAAAAGACTTTGTTAAGCACTTGATCTCCATAGCATTATTGAGAAGGAAGAGGTCTACTAGAAACAGTGGGCAAGGAATCAATGGATTCACGAGGGGGATAAAAATACCAAGTTCTTTCATATGACAACTTCTAGGTACAGGAAGAGGAATACAATTTCTGATGATGGTTCCTTGTTTTCTTTTGAGGAAGATTTGGCTCATGTCAATGCTTCTTACTTCCATAAGCTCCTCAATTCACCCAAGACTAGTTCTTTGGAGGATGACCTCCTTTATGTTATTCCCCTTTCCTTATCCTCACAAGATGTTTTGTTTATGGAAATATATGTGCTTCATCTAATGAGATCTAGGAGTTTTTTTTCTCCCTTAGCCAATTTAAGGCCCCTGGTCCTGATGTTTTCCCACTTTTCTTCTTCTAGAAGTTATAGGATATCATTGGGCAAGATGTCACCTATATCATTATGGAATTATTCTATTCTATTAATATCCTCAAGGAATTCAATAATACCTTCATTATTCTCATTCCCAAGCATTTTGGGGCCAATAGACTATTTAATTTCCACCTCATCAGTCTTTGCAATACATTCTATAAAATTTTCTCTAAGTTATTAGTCAATCACACTAAACCCTTTCTAGACAAATTGATCCATCTTCCCCAAAAAGGTTTTGTTATGGGGAAAAAAATTACAATTGTTATTATGTTCTTTCATGAAACCCTCCAGTCCATGGGAAAAAGAAAAAAGAAAGTATGGATTTTAAACTGGATATATCTAAATCCTATGAAAAATTGTCCTAGAATATTCTATTTGAAGTTTTATGAAAGTTCTAGTTCTCTGGTAAAATATTGAATCTCATTCAGGGGTGTGTTACCTCTTCCAAGTTTTATATGATTATCAATGGTACTCCACAAGGATTTTTCTTAGTGTCTAGAGGTATTTGTTAAGGGGATCCCTTGTCCCCCTACCTCTTCATTCTTATGACTAAAGTTCTTGATTGAAACTTTGAACATAAATCTTTGAATGGCACATTGGCTGGCTTTGCTCCCTCATCTACTTCTCAACTAATTTCTCATCATCAATTTTTTGATGATATGATCATTTTAGGGGAGGAAACTATAGCAAAGGCCAAGGAGTGGATCAATATTCTCAAAAAAATTGCTAGGCCTTCGATCAGTGTATCAATTTTACTAAAAGTGTCATTTTATTTCTTAATGTTGACCCTTCACTTCAAACTTGGATATCTAGAATCCTTAATTGCTAGATTCTTCCCCTTCCCTCAGTGTACCTAGGAATACCTCTCACTATTGGTAAGGCAGAAAGATTTGTTTGGTCTAACTTACTTGAAGGAGTGCAAAGAAAGTCAGCAGCGTGGAAGGGCACCCTCCTTAGAAACACAGGTAAGATTCTCCTTCTTAAGCCCACTCTTTAGAGTTTGGTTGTGTATTTAATGTCTTTTTATTTTATGCCCATTGTGTTGTCTAAGAAAATTCAGAAAATTAAGAGAGGATTCCTTTGGTCGGGCACTAAAAAGAAGAGTCACTTCTCTTTTGTGAATTGGAATATCATGTGCTCTAGAAAACATTATGGGGTCCTTGACTTGAGAAATAATATGCAAATGAACATGGCCCTCATAACTAAAATCACTTGGAATCTTTTGAAAAAAAAGGTGGAATAGATTTCCATCCTTAAGGATAAGTATCTATACAGTAGAGATTGTTTCTTCCTTCTCAATAATTATGTTCTTCCTTTAGGATCTATAATTTGAAATAACCTCCTCAAATAGAATAATTTTCTCTCACTAGGTTCTTCCTAGTACGTCCAGTTTGGTACTTTCATTTCTTTTTGGGATGACATATGGATTTACTTGTAGGACCTTGGTTTACATCTAATTATTTCTACATATGAATTCAAACGTTTTTACTCGATTGGGGAATAAGGTCTCTAATTATTTGGACCTTACCCTGGATCTACCTCATTGGGAGCTTGATCCCAATTGGTTTGATCCCCTCTTTAACTGGCTACTCAAGAGGTCCTTAGAGTTGTTGAGAATCACAAGTTCTTTAACTCCATTTTTTCAGACTCCTTGGTTTGGATGAAATCTAAGGATGGGAATTATTTTGTTAAGTCTAGTTACAACATTCTTTTGGCTTGTTTGTGGAATTCCTACGATAAATGGATTCTCACTCTAGATAACTTGTAAAAGAAAGGTGTCCTTCTTGGAAACCAGTTTTCCTTGTGTGAAGATGAAGCAAAATGCATATCCCGCCTTTTATTTCATTGTACCTACTCTTTGAAATTTTGTCAAAGAACTCAATCTCTTTTCAATACCAACTGGGTTTGGAAAAAGGATGTTAAAGGAATTTAGGATAGTTGGAATCCATCAATTTCTCACCCCATGCTCATTGAGCTATGGTGGTAATCTATTTTCTCACAAGGTGGGAATTTTGGAAGGAGTGTAACAAAATGATATTTAGAGAAAAATATCTCCTTGGCTAGTTGTTGCCAATAAGGTTACTAGTCAAATTTTTGAGATTATCACCATGACCTCCTGCAAATCTAAAAGCAATCCTAATAGCTTGGAGCTCTCAATTGCTTCAACCTAGAATATGTCTGAGTCTCTAAATGCTCTGATCTCTCACATTCCTCTAAACAGTATCAATACGCTATGGTCCCTATGTGAGCCTGGTTGGCTTAACCTTAACTTTGATGGCTTAGCCAAAGGTAACCCAAGTCAAGTAGGCGAGATGGGGTATTTTATGATCATAATGGGAAAATGATTCTGGCTTATGTGGTGAATCTTGGAATTCACTCCTCCAATTTTACAAAAGTGGCAAAAAAATGCTATGGTATTCAGATATCCATGAATGTTGGATTTTCCAACCTATCTATTAAAGGAGACTCCAAAAAGACCATTCTTTTGCTAACTATGATGGATAAACCTCGTTGGTCCCTCTGTCACCTCGTCCTATCAGCTCAAAATCTCTGCATGATTACTCTTGGGAATAGAAAATCTACTCGTGTGTATAGAAATGGTAACAAAGTGGAAGGTGTTCTAGCTAACCTTGTCCCTTTTACTCCAAATTTGGTTATCTAGGATAATATCTCTCATATTCCTAGGTATGTGTGTGAATTAATTAATAATGATGCCAAAGTACTACAAAAATGAGATTGAGATAGATCTCTTATCAACTCCCTTCATCATCCACCACGACATTTACAATTATGGAAAATTACCCTCCCTAGGTAGCCTTTTCATAAACCTTTCTATTCCTAGCTTTGTTATTCTTCTTAACATTTCTACAAAACACTTTCTCTTGCTCTATTGTCCATGGATTTTTCTATGGAGTGAGATGGTCGAAGATGAACACACCTCCTACAAGGTGTGGAAATAGGATAAGGAGGTTTGTATTATTATCCAATGAGGAAAATTAGCCTTGTATGTGGAGGGTATGAAGGGGCATGACACCAAGTTGTCTATTGAGTTCACTAACTACTGGGATGGGGGAACTATCACCATTATTGGGTGGTACTTCCTTGTGAACGTTGAGTTGATTATTGAAGTGATTAGGCTTTCATTGGGTAGTGCTTTCATCCCTCAAAATCCTAAGGGGAACTACTAGAAAGATATGGAGCTGTTTCTAAAAGATGGTGAAACGGTTAATGGACTACAAAATAGTTTCATAGGGATGACCTCCCCAGGGTGTCGAGTAAAATTATGGAGGTACCAATGAGGTACATCACATTAGAGGGAAATTTCCATCACTTTCATGCCCATGTTTTTCCCATGCCTAAACATTTATGCTAATTTTCAAGATGAACTTTGCTTTATGGATTTTCTCTTCTCTTGAACAATCCATTAAGAATGTTGAGGGAAAGCATCTAAATCTCCATATTTACCAAGGTTTAACTTTCCACTTTTCCATCATCATCTTGTTCTTTTCCCCTCCATGGCTACTATCAAGAGAAACACTTTAGTTATTTACAATCATACTGACCCTCGTGAGGGCCCCATTTCCTCTTTTACTCTAGATGAAACCCCACGTACCACTTGTAGAATCACCAGGGCTCAGAGAAAAATTCTTGTCAATAAGGAAACTGCTTTTGACACCATCAATAGTGTTTCTTTCCCTTAAACCACCCATATTTTTGCCCCAGGATCTAATAATTTGGCTAACTTGGATGAAGAGTCCTAGAAACCTACCCCTAGAAACTCTTTATGAAATCCATGTTCATGATGAGGTGTTTAACGTTCCCAATACCCCTCCTATCATTAAACTTTCTAGCCCCCAAAAATCCCCAAAAATCTCCATTAATCTAGAAGGGACCTCTGCTAAACCCATTTTGGGTAATGATATTTTTGCCTCTTGTGTTCCCTTTTGGTGTAAAATGAATGTAATTTTAATGACTATCAGTGTCCAGAATGACATCCTAAAGTGGCTTCTAGGTCAACTCGTTACTGTGAAGGAATAAATCTAGGTGCCAGAATAGAAGGTTCTCAACTAGTGGCTACTAGTACAAAAACAACAATATATGACTAAAAAAACTACTAAAAACTGCATATAAATGACTAAACATGGTCACATGACCATTAGTAGTTTATTTCCAATCATTTGTAATGTGACCAAACTGATGAATAAACCATTTTTAGTCATCTATCAGTGGTTTTGATTGATCAATTTGGTAGTATTTTTAGTCATTGATTGTTGTAATCTGGTCACTTATTTAGTCATTTTTTATTCACTGATATATTTAGTTGTTAATTTAGTCAATGCTTGTTGTTAACTAGTCACTTATTTAGTCATTTTTATTCACTGATTTGATTGATCATATATTTAGTCATATCTATTCACTGTTCACTAATTTTTATCGATTATTAGTATATTTAATCAATTTAATTATTAATTGACATGAATTAGTAGTATATTTAGTCATTTTAATTGACTAATATTTGAAGATTTAAACATAAAACATAGAAATACACATAAATCATCAATTGCACACAATAAGATAGCCATTGAGAAGGAAAAATCATTGAACTTTATTAAAAGAAATGTGTTCTTACAGCTTGCACAAGTTTGAAATATCTATCTTGTTTGAAAAATGCCTAGAAATAGAGTATTACAATTTTTATTTTCAGTCACAAGACTGGAAATCTGAGTTACAATGCATAAAAATGACAAGAAATAAAATTTTCCAAAATATTTTTTCTAGTTTGGAAATGCACGCTTGGAGCCCTTCAACATGAACACATGCCCCTTTCATCTCTTAAAATCCTTGAACATTTATCAATGGACGAGCATCTCAAAGTCTTGCTTCCATAAGAAATTTTTTTTTTCTTTTTAGTATCATAGAAGTTTGACTCTCTGGTTACACACTAAAAGCATCAAATGTAACCTTCACAAGATCCCCCAATTCCTTGCTACACTCCAACTTGTCCTCGGAAAGTCAATTCTCCAAAAGGTTTTTTAATTATGATGTACAACTAATCATGAATGTTCAAGAGATGGAAATGCATTCAACTTTCCTTTCGTCAATAGAGTACCAAAATACTAGAGAAGAGGTGGATTTTTCCCTAGTTGTACTAGAACAATCTACAATAATATTGGTGGCTTCTTTAATAATAATTCTAAGGAGTATGATACTTTCCTTTCTTTTTCAAACGTAAAAATATTTACAAAGTGTGATTTACTAGACCTACTACTAGAAGATATAACTTTGATGAAATCCAAAACTACTTGGAACTTTGCTACAGTTTCTAGCATACAAAGAATTCCTTGAGGAGATTCAACAACAAGCTCTGCCACTTATTTATACTTCATCTAAGAAAACAACTCTTGGAATCACTAGACAACCTACATAGCAAACACTAATATTCAATTACAACATCTATTTCTTCAAGTTGCAATAACATAATGATACCAATTTATCTTGATAGTTGCATCATAAAAATATATTTCTTTATGCTTAATACTAACAAAAAGAGTATAAATTCATTTTTTTTAAAAATACACTCTTTCCCTTGCTAATTGAATGTATGCTAGTGAGGAGTCCATTAGGTTCAATTATGCATTAATTCCATTTAGTTAATAAAAAAATTGCAAAAAAAACTGACCCAAAACACTAAAAATATAAGTGCCAGGAAATTGTTCATTGAAAATTCCCCTCAATTTCCTATTTGAGGTTTTATTCTAAGCACTCAACTTCAAACATGTCAAGTATTAATATAATAAGTTCCAAGTGTATGATCGTACTAGATTTCTCAAGAATATTTATAATTTGATATTATGAAGTTGCTTAAACTACAATAGTACATAAATATTTTGGTACCTGATCTTCATGTATGCCAAAGCATACATTTTAGGCAGGGACTGGGTATGTGTAGGATCATGATGGAAAAAATAGGCCCTTAAGTGGCAAAAAATTCAGAAAAGTCAGAGTTAGGCAATTTGATGTAAAAATTTGAATAGGTTATCTATATTATTTCAAAAATATGTAAGAATAGAATATGTAGAAATTGAATGTAGTTTCTAAACTACTAGGTTTTTTTTTTTAAATCTACTTGGTGAAAATTTGAAATTTCAATGTAGTAATACTTTAAATTTTAGGGAAAAAATAAGAAGCAGGTGTCTGTCTAACCACCCTAACCACAATAAAATTATAATATATTTTTATAATATTTTAGATATAAGTAGAGGACTCATGTCTAGATGTGATGCATATTTTTTTGTAATTTTTTCCAAGTAAATAATTAATTATGACATTTTATTACAACTTTAAAAAATATAAAAACTCGTATGTCTAACCACCTTAACTTGGTCAAAAATTAATGAAATTCAATATTTTATTTTTAGTCCTATAGTATGCAAAGCATAGAATGTGACACATGTTTTGGATTCAAAAAATGTGTTACCGTTTGAAAGTTATAGATGTTTTTCAATCAGCCTATCAATCAGGACTTGAGTCATAATTCAAATAGAAAATGAATAATAATTATTTATTAAATTCAAAGTGAAGCATAATTTATATTGGTGGAAAGCTAAGAATCTCCTTTAAAAACCCTTTTCATTTCATAAAAAAAGTTTTCAGCCACATACCCTACACATACCCATCATATTGCCACTTTTTGGCCCATCATGATCTTGCACATACCCGACTAAAATATGCAAAATCATAGTTTTTGACACTAGTAAATTTTCTATCCCAGGAAGGTTTCCTCTTTTAGCAAGATTCACAACAAGCTCAAGGATAAATGCAACAAGCACATTTGTTAATACATGGAGAGATTTAAATTGAAAGAAAAAAAGCTTCAATTAAATACATATATAAGGATATGAAAAACCACATGTCCACTAACAAAAGGAACAATTGTAGCTTCATTGACAGTTGCAAACAACACTTGCCCCCTCTAATTGACAAGAAAGAACTGGACAATTGTAGTTGCTTCAGATGTTAAAATGATTGGATCAAAGGAATCATGTCCTACTTCCAAATGGTGGGAATTATAGAATTGTTTTCTACCATGCCTTCTTGAATTTGGCCAGACCTATTTGGCTTGTGCATGTATTGACATTTCATTGAGCCCAAGATTAACATTTTTTAGGATAGAAAAAACATCAATTTCTTTGAGGTATACATGAACAAGATTGTGAAGAATATAGAATTGGGAGATGTTGCCATGAGTCTCAAGCCTAAAGAGGTTTTCACAATAACACCCAAAGACCTTGAGGTATGAAGGGGTTAAATTAAGGAAATGAATTCATTTTGTAAAAGTGAAATATTTAATGGTAATGCATATGGAGACATTTTATGGAAATGAAGCCTAGATTAAATTCCAAGTTTAGAAGTTGATTGTTCAAGCAACATTGTATGAGAATTTCTGTCAAAGCTATATTGGTTCACTACACAATCATGATTGACATCTTTGAGTGAGTTAGTTTCATAGATGAAGTAGAGCATGAGATAAACAATGTACCATTTGAAATAGATGCAAGCATGTAGAGGGTATTGCTCGGTGCCTACAAAATTCATGACAACACCGAAGTAACAAAATGTGTTATAGAATATCTTTCTATCTTGGAACCACAAAGTATTTCACAATGATTTCAAACTTGTATTTTGTGACTTGTAACATTGTAATGATGTGATTGCAGGGATATGGGACTGTGCAAATTAAATGAATGATGTTGATTGCAAGTTAGTGATTATAGGGAATAGGTTTGATGAATAAAGTACTTGTATCAAATCTAGCCTTGAGAGGATCACGTAGCATTATAACACTACCACAAAAATGATACTAAAGGGGTATGGTTTTGATAGGAATCAATTAGCTCCCTATTAAAGTAAGCAACTAAGGGTTTTGTTGTGAGCTTCATGAGAGATTAAAAGACATGGAGTTAGACCATCTTAGTTCATTGTCTTGATATGAGGTCCAAATTCCAAGACAATCGGTAGTAGTTGATAGTTTCATGAAGCCATGCTCATATTTTTTTCTTAAACAAAGGTTCTTTTATGAGAATTGCACAAACTAGTATTAGAGATAAATATAGTTTCAGTGTCCACCATTTAAATCCTTTTTTATTGAAAAGATCATCATATAAAAAATGACAATGAGGAAAAAATTATGTAAAGGATGTGATGATTGTGCAAGGGTTCAAAGTGCAAGGTGGCAATCCTCTTAATCAAACTCTGAACAGTGCTTCAAAGATAGGTTGTTCTTGAGAAATGACAAGGAGGTGACTTTGCACGTTGATGCCAAATACAAGCATAAAAATTTTTTTTCTACAACATTGATTCAATTGATAGGAAAAGAAATGGGTTTATTTATATTACATGACCAAAAGACAACAAAAAATCAGCAAATATTCTCCATCTAAATTCATCTCCAAGATTATTGCAAGAGAAATTTTTTTGAGAGATGTGAAGAATTTCCATCATTTTAAATAGGGACAATGTTATTGTCAAGAATATTGGTGATGCTAAATGAAAGAATTTGAAAAATAGGCTTGTACTATAATAATTTTCACTACATTAGATACCCCTTAATAGTGAAGGAAATAGCCATGTAGGGTGGGCACATGCCAATTCATTCATTTTTTATATACTTGGAGCCTTTACCACTTATGGAGGCCATCAAGAGTAGAATTCCCTCCCTTCCAGGGTAATAGTTTAGCTGAATCTAGTTAATTAATTTTCATTGTTCATCAACCAACCATCGGGCATGATGTTGAACTAGCAACTTCAAGTTGACCTAGTTCTGGAACACTCGCTCTATCACAAACACTTCAATTCATGCCTATGGTGATGTGAGAAATCCTATCAGGCTTTCTCGCATCACCACAAGGATGACTTAAAATGTTTTCGGGAGAGCAGGGAAGGTTGGCTTCCATGATATCACATTTATTTAAGGAATCTTTTGAAATAGTTTTCTTTCCTTGTTTATGCTTCAACATTTTCATGTATGTCTAGTAGGTGTTGCATTGGATTGCTAGGATTCCTTTGTTTTATTTTTAGAAATGCATAGATATTGGCTATGAAAGAAGTTTTGAAGGAAAAAGGGATAAAAGGCATCATTACAAAGATCTATACCAAGATGAAAACCTACAACTCTTCCAAAGGTAGTTAAGAAGATAAATGGAAAGATTTTAGAATGTATAGATGTATTGCAGATGCAAACTATGGCAATCAAGTTGCTAATGAACTAAAGATTCATAGTCACTTCATCAAAAGACACTCAACCAAATTCTAATGCACTCACATTACACATGATGAATATTCTATGACTATCTCTAGTTGTTTGAAAAAAGTTGTACTATGCTTCCTTAAGGGTGACATTTATTATGACTTCCTATATAGCTTTAATCAATAATGGATTATGTTGTTTAAGAAATGATTTTTGGGTGACATTTATTATGACTTACTAGATGGATTTGGCCAATAATGGACTATGTTGTTTAAGAAATGGATTTTAGAAAATTTTATCCATAACTAACAACTATTAGAGACATCATCTGGAAATCTATATTTCATGCATTACAATTATAGAGTGTTGGATTATTTTTAAAAATTACAGAATTAGAAGGTGATGTTAGAGGTTTTTTTAGATCTTTTTCAAGCTAGAGGCTAATTTGAGCCCACAAGAGGACTTATTTCCAAGGATTCTTTTATATACTTCAAATTTTGTAAAACAAGAGTTTCTCTCATTAATGAGCAAATCACACATTACAACAAGGGAATTTCTTTCCAAAGAGTTGTCTTACATTTTCCCTTATATTCAAATTTTGTACCTTACATCTAAGCTTAACCATTAGACCATTCTTGTGGAAGCCCATGATACCAATTATTTATCATATTTTTTCTTTTTGTTTACCTTATATTGTTCAAATTTTGTATCCCTAGAGGTGAGGAGTAGAACAATATGTCAACATGAGATTCTGATATCTGATGTTCTTTATTTTGAATAAGATCAAAGTTTGAGTATATTTATGAGGATAACAGTATTAAAAAAGCTAGAGTCTTGAGAAGTTCATAATATAGACCCTAGCATAAAGCACTTAACTAATGTATATCATTTCATGCAAATAAACCTAGAACAAAGAAAAACTTTAAAACTGAACCCAGTTCCTATATCTAAAACACCATGTATAAAGCCTCAATACATGCCATAAGTATTCTCTTCTTAACAAAAAAATAAAATCCTACAAACTTAAGAAATTCTAGGTGATAAAGTTAATTTTCATAATTTATAAGTGAAGTTATTTTTTATAGTAAATGACCAATGAAGTGTAAGACAATGATCAAATTTAGAGGTAGGAAAGTCTTGAAGGTTCGTGAAGAATTAGGAATCAAAGACAATCCATTAGGAGTCAATGCTTGATGACATTCTCTTGAGGTTCACATGGAAAATTAGTGAGTACAAGTAAACAACACTATGAGGTGAAGTGATTAAGGATGAAAACATCTAAAAGGAAGAGGGCCACAAAACATATTAATTTCACTCACTCTTTTAATTGCCTACATATTAACCACAAAACATGATGAAATTACCAAATTAAAAAGCTACTCACCAACCACTTGGGGGACTCTAGAATAAAGAGGAGACCTAAGACAAAAATAGAATAGGGGAAAAGTCCTACAAAGACCATGTTCATGCCAGACATAAGTGGACCAATGTTGAGTTCCCTCACATGTAAAAATACAATTTTGATGTATTTATGATACTAAGCCTATATATATTGTTATTTTTACAAGACTTCAACCTAGATGGAGAACATTCACTACTTATTGTGATGCTTTATTTGATGAAAACATGTCAAGTGGTATCTTAATGAATTTTATTACCTATAATAGCAATTTCAAGCCATGCCACCAACATTTCAAGAATTTGTACTATTAGAATACCAGCAGTTATTGATAATTGTTAGAGGATTCAACAATAAAACTCATATTTGCAGATAGGAGCACTTTCTTTTGAGAATAATGAAGTGCAATGATGCTTCTTCTAACTTTTAATTGATACAATTCTATCTATTTTAATCATGTTCTCACCTATCTACTAACAAAAGGATAAGGAAAATTAAAGACTCTGACTTGATTTGTATTTGTGTTTGCTCCTCTCAAGTTCTTGGGAGTTATTTCAGCTATGTAGATAGGAACCTATTTAGGTATTTAAAAATAAGGTAATTAAAAGAAATTCCAGAAAAAAAACATAATCAACCTTTTTCAGACCTCAAAATTTTTTATATGTTATAAAAATGAGTCACGGTTAGCCATATTATATAAATATTGATGTTGATTCACCCATATATTCAGAGGATAAACAATAGCCCTTTTAACCTTATATAGAAAGGAGACATACTATATAGGAAGTAAGGATAACCACATATCCCACAAACAATATTCCAATATGTAGTGGTAATGCAACCTGCAAATGATAAACATATTATTTTTACAAACTATTTATGAGTATCAAAGACAACCCAAATTTATCTTATGATCTACTCTTTCAAGACATCCATATTCTACCTATAAACACTACTGAAAAAATATACTCAATAATATAAACAAGGTTCACATCATGGAAATGGGAGGAGAAGTGACTAAAAGTACAAAAAAGGTGATACACCAATAATAGGAGAAGCCTTGGACCTGCTTATCAAGCACAAAACAACCTCAAGGACTAACCTACATTCACACAAACTCATGGAATACTATCAAAAAGGTTAGGAGGAGAATGGCGTAGCTATGAAAGGAACTGATATCCACAAGATAAACCTACAATTCTTTAAGAAAAAAAAATGGAACCATACAAGAGAAAGGTAATAATCAGTTCTTTTATTGATTGTGAAGGCTCAAGCATGTGTTATAAATTCAGACGATATGCAAAAATTGATAGCAAAATTCCAATCGCTACCCATCGTGTTTCTAATTACAACAAGATATAAGATAAAAGTAATTGATTGTGTGAGAGAAACAAGGAATATGTATTCAAAAGGAGAATAAGGTATAACTACTTCTTCTATGCTTTAGATGGATTCACTGTCTTCTAGGCATAGAAGGGACAAACATGTTGATTTCTCTAATTGAAACTCCTTGATAATCTCAACTAATGTCTTGGTGTAGTTAACTAAATATTCTTGCATGAAAATATCTTAGAGGGGCTCAATAATGACCACTACTCATTCAAACAAGTGCTAAGGTTATACTGCATTACCGATATATCCTTGTCCTAAAGTTATACTACCCAAAGAAGTCATTTATTCTCCATCAAACATCTGAAAAAGGGCTCAAGATTCAAACCCTAATCCTCTATATACATGGAAATTTTTTTCATTAATGAGAATCCAATGAGAACAAGATTAAGGATTTTTTCTACTAAAGATATTAGTTTAAGCTTACATTCCTTTGTGAGGCTCTAAGCTCTCAAACTACCAAAAGGAAAGTGGAGGAAATATTTTCATCCTGCAAATAATTTCTCAATTGTAGTAATGGTGAGGAAATGCTTATTTTCCTTGATTTTGAGAAAGAAAAAAGAAGGAAAGCTTGTGATCATGAAGGAAACTACAACCTTGAAAAGGGAAAGAACCTAGTTTTCATGCAATGTTCATGTTTTGTACAGGTTTACAACATTCTTCAACTCCATTTTCATGAATGTGTCTCATAGAGATTTATTTTCCTCATCTTTGTGTTTTTGAGAAAACAAGGCCCAACTTTCTTTTCTTCATTGCTTGTACTATGAAGAGGTTGTTTTCTATTTAGAGGCTTTGTCCCTTCCATACTTGAGCTATGGTTTGAATCATATTTTTGAGAATGCATATTCCTTGTGAAGGATGTCTTTCAGATCTTTGTGTTGAAAGAAATGTAGTAGTAGGTCAAGAGAGTTTCCATGATTTAAACCTATGCTAATTTAGTCATTGAGTAGGTTTTTTTAATCACATAATATTAGATATCCTATGGTTTAAAAGAAACAACAAAAGGGAGAAGTGTTGCATCAGGGTATGGTGGTTTCATTGTATACATAAGGCAGATCCATCAAGATCTTGTTGCTTCTAAGTGGCAATATTTTCATTATTGTAGTTAAAACCTTCAAAGACTTTAACAAGACAACCAATGTTTGCATTCAAGTTTCTTTGGCATGAAAACCATAGTGATAGGGTTGTAAAGGAAGTAGTGAAGTGGAAGAGGTAGTGATAAGTATTTCTTGCATGACTATGATAGCACAATTTTAACCCTATACCAAACTTCTATGGCATATCCAGCCTGTGCAAGGGACTAAACAATTGCTTTTCACTAGTTTTTTAGTCCTTATCATGAATGAAAAGATAGCATCCAAGGAGACAAAGAGGAGATAATAATGTTTAAATCCCATGGTATGTTTCATTCGTTTGCAACATTCTGGCCAAATGATGTAGTCACAGTGGCAAACAACCCATCATTTATGTTTGAGATGAAGTATATGTGAATGGTGAAGTTTAACATGATCTTATGCTTGAGAAGGCCTAGAGGTATTAAATACATGAAAACACTATGAAAATGCTTGGTATTAAATGCACAGTCATAGTATTAATCATTTATGAGGTAGCTATATAGACCACAATCAAAGAGATGAAGGTAGTTAATTCTTCACCATGATTAAATGCAACATATTAGAGTGAAAGTGACCTTGATATGACTATGATTAGTCTTTATGTATGAGATTAAGACCCATGACAGTCCCCTTGAATGTAATAGAGACTTTTTTAAGGAAAAAGGGATGATAAGGACTATGGCTTATAAGGTATAGCAATGATTTATGATAGTCATTCATGGCAAGAACACAATATTTAGCTTAGTGGCATTTGTAAATGCAATCTATTGTAAGAAGAATGAAAGTCACTTGAGGTGTGATAGTCAAAAAGAGGTTGAGTAATGACAAGATAATAAAGCTCAAACCTTTTATAGTAATGTGGAGTTTTTAATAGTGAGTTTCCTTACCCCCCTTGTTGACGTTAAGGTATTTTCAAATGCTATTGGCAGTGTTAGACAAGGAAAATGAAATCAAAGAATAAATATCCAAATGAAGTAATAATCCTAGTCATAGGTTTAATGTTTCTTCTTAGCCATTGTATAATGGAGGTAGTGGATTGCATGTTTGAGCAGTGTTTGGAGACTCATAAAAGATGTGAGAATAGTGACATTAATACCTTGTGGACTATGAAGTAGTGACAATTGTAAGGAAAATTTCATGCAGAAACAATTCTCCTAATGCCAATACCTCAGGAAAGAATGCAGATACACTTTAAAATTTACACTTATAGTCCAATTAAGATGTACTATGAAGTAGATAATAGAAACAAAGTATTTGAAAATCACACAAGAACACCAGATATACGTGGGAAAACCCTTACGGGAGAAAAACCCACCACACCAAGAGAAATCACCTTGTATTACAGTAATAATGATTACATACAAGTTTCAGACTTAACTCTCTAATGTCTATTTATAGTAGCATTCACCATGAACAATCTTGCACAGGAACCTTCAAGTTACAGTCTACACAGAATAGAAATCATTTACTGATCATAAAACTACACAACAATCCATCGATGCAACCAACCTTTGAACCAACCAATCACAATCTACAATCACAGAGTATATCCATGTCGATCTCTATCTGTCGAGCTTCCTCACAGAATCATCGCAACGAACAATCTTCCAATTGTTCAGATTCGGCTTCTCCCATTGGTTGAAAACGTGCCACATCAGATGGTCTCACTTGGTCAACAATTTCACTCTGTATCAGCATGTCAGTGAGACACAAGAAGTTTCTCCCCGATGCCCAAAGCTCCATATCGATGTCACCAAGAGATATCATTATCGCCAAGATGTTCTATCGAGCTTTCAATGATACGCCGAATCACCAAGAAGTTGCCCAGACCTATCACTTTCGCTAGGAGATCATAGTGAGTCACCAAAGGTTATACCAAAGTTGCATATTATACTGATCTCCAAAGAATAGTCGGTAAGACTTAACACCTTCGCCGAGAGATTTCTCTGAGATCTCTATTGTCACCCCGAGGCTTTCAACAGTCGCCAAGACATTGCCCTTCGCTAAGACTTTACTCTAAGATCTCTAAGCTATTCTGAAGACTCTTCATCATCGACAAGACTCACCAAAGTTGCTGGGACTACTTACCAAAACCACCATGTTACACCGATGACCAACATTTCGCCAGGACCTATACCGAAGACTTTACTCCGAGGTCTTTAAGTTATACTGGGACCACCACTCATCACCATGAGTCACACCAAGAGAAAAATTTAACATCAACAAGACATTAACACTTCGCCCATACTTCATAATGAAACCTTAGTGTTACATTGATGACTCCCGAGTGTGTCCCCGTCGACATGACTTTCATCTATCGCTAAGACCTCAGACCAGGATCTTTATGTTATCACGAAGACATCATATGTATTCTTGTTAGCATGACATTCACTATTCACTGGGACTTCTCCCCGAGTGTTGAAGTCACTCTGAAGCCCCCAGTCGCTATGAGTCTCCCCGAAGCCTAATTGAATGGCCTGTCGGCCAGAGGTCTCCACACGGTAAGAGGTCATAGTGAATACAGTATGTCACAGCGAAGGCTCCAAAGAATAAGCATTTGACAAGACTCCTGCAAGGTCACAACGACCTATTCAAAATAGAATGTATTAAAGCTACTAGTCAGCCAAACATGATAGATGTCATACCGAATTTTCTCTAATGGAGGCTTCAGCCTGTGATTATTGAGGCATAATTTTCCAACAATATCCCATTTGACAAAGATCACATAGGAACCTCCAGAGCACAACATAACTTACTAAAAATCATGGGCACTAAGGCCCATTGAACTGGCACAACACCTGAACTTGTCTGTGCTCATTGGCTTCGTCAATGAATCTGCAACATTCTCCAGAGTATCAACCTTTTCCAAACTAACCTTTCCATCCTCAACCATATCTCATACAAAGTGGTACTGTACATCAATATGTTTCATCCTGGAATGGAAAGTTGGATTCTTTGTGAGACAAATTGCACTCTGACTGTCACAAAAATTGTTATTTCCCCTACATCAAAACCAATATTAGAACACAAACGTTTCAACCATACAACTTCTTTACAAGCATGAGTAGCTTCTATCTATTCAGCCTCCATAGTGGACAAAGCGACTACAGCCTGTCGCTTGCTCATCCAACTCACTGCACCACCATTCATCATGAAAATTTATCCACTGGTGGATCTCCTGCTGTCAATGTCCCTTGCCCAATCAAAATCCACATAGCCTCGAATACTGAGAGTCCTCTATGATTCAACTGAATTCCCATGGTAGCACAAAGCAAAATCTGAAGTGCCCTTCAAATATTTGAAAACTCTCTTTACAACATCCCAATGTGTTCTTCCAGGATTAGCCATAAACCGACTAAGAACTCCCACTGATTGGGCAATGTATGGCCTTGTATAGACCATTGCATACACGAGACTTCCAACCACACTAGCATAGGGTACACTGGTCATGTCCTCCATCTCAGTAGGAGATTTTGGACAGTCCTCAATAGATAGCTTCGTTCCCAGCATGACTGGAACCACTAGCTGTTTGCAATAATTCATACAAAATCTCTCAAGAACAGTCTTGACATACTTACTCTGACTAAGCCAAAACTTTCTATTCTTCCTGTCCCTGGTTATCTCCATCCCCAGAATATACCTTGCTGCACCAAGATCCTTCATTTCGAACTTAGCAGACAACTGAGACTTAAGATGAGAAATCATTAGTTTACTATTGCCTATGAACATCATATCATCAACATAGAGAGCAATAACAAGCACTTGATCACTTTCAACTTTATAATATACACAGTGATTAGATTTTGATCTCACAAATCCCAAATACAATACAAAAGTATCAAATTTCGGGTACCACATTCTAGGTGACTGCTTTAACCCATACAAAGACTTCTTTAATTTGCATACCAGTTTTTCTTTTCCTTTTTCAACAAAGTGCTCAAGCTAGGACATGTAGATTTCTTCTTCAAGATCACCATGAAGAAATGTTATCTTCACATCCATTTGTTCTACCTCTTAGTATATGCAACTGCAAGTGACAAAAGAAATCTAATGGACGTTAGCTTAGCTACAGGAGAAAATATTTCCCCATAATCAATTCCCTCAACCTGGGAATAACCCTTTGCAACCAATATTGCCTTGTACTTTTCTACACTACCATCCAGACCAATCTTCTTCTTAAATACCCATTTGCAGCCCATAGCTTTTCTGCCTTTAGGCAAGGGCACCAAACTCCAAGTTTCATTTTTCTCTAATGATACCATCTCTTCGTTCATGGCTTCCAACCAAGAATCTGAATTAGACATTTTAAATGCCTCTTTCACAGTCCTAGGCTCATCAGTGCTAGAAATTAAAGCATACGCACAAGTAGAATCAATCAATGAGAACCCATACCTATCTAGTTGTTTTCTTTCTCGGGTTGACCTCCTTAATGGCTGAGGCTGAGGTTCTTCTTCTTCTTTTGAAGTTTTAGAACTATTCGAACTACTTGAGCTCTCCTTAGTTTTAGGTACATTTTGAATTTTCAATTCCTCTTTCTCTGGTGTAGGAGAAATTAATGCCACATCCTTATTGTTTTCTAATTTTGTCTCTGACTGCAGATCTAAAGTGGAATGTTTCAGCTCACGAAAGATTACACTTCTGCTGTGTACAACCTTTTCTGTATCAGGATTCCAAAGCTTGTATCCTTGTATGACAACACTATAGCCAATAAAAATACACTTGACAGCCTTGTTCTCCAATTTATATCTTTTCACATCTGGCACATATGCATATACCTTACAGCCAAAGACTCAAATATGTCTAAGAGAGGGCTTCTTACCAGACCACGCTTCCAAAGGTGTTTTCTCAACAAGAGCAGAATTAGGAGACCGATTAATCAAGTAACATGCAGAGCCTCAGCCCAGAATTTCTCCTCCAAGCCAGGACTACTAAGCATACTTTGTGCTCTCTCCATCACCATCCTATTGAACCTTTCTGCAACTCCATTCTGCTATGGAGTATAAAGTGTAGTCTTATGTCTTTTGATCCCATGGTCTTTACAGTATCTTTCAAATTCATAATAACAGAATTCACCGGCATTATCAGTCCTCAAGCATTTTATTTTTCTACCAGTCTGATTTTCAACAAGATTTTTAAATTATTTAAACCGATTGAATACTTTTGATTTACTTTTCAGAAAATATACAAATGCTCTTCTTGAATAATCATCAATAAAAGACACATAGTATCTTGATTTAGATAAAGAAGGAACATTCACTAGACCAAACACATCTGAATGAATATAATCTAGCAAACCAGAAGATTTATGAGGACTGGAGTAAAAAGAAACATGGTGCTGCTTTCCATATATACAGTGTTCACAAAATTCAAATTCAAGATTACAATCTTCAAGCACCTCAACTAGGTTTTTGTTCTTCAAGGTTTTTAAACCTTTTTCTCCTATGTGGCCTAGCCTATGATGCCAGAGCATAGTCTTCTCTACTAGAATTTTTACTTACATAGAGTTTACATAATTAGGGATAGTTCCCTATTTACTTCCATCAACAGTTTTTAGTGACTTTCCATAAACACTATTACATTGAACAACATGTGTATCTAGCTTGTACAGGGTACCAATTTGAGCACTTCTAGCCAGCACCATTGAACCTTTAATCATCTTGTAGCCATTTCCATAGAATGTGACTTGTACTCCAATATCATTCAGCTTACTGACAAACGATAGATTTCGACCCAGACCTGGTATGTGCATAACATCATTAATTCCCTTTATTCTACCATTGGGGAATTGTATTCTAACTCTTCCACAACCAACTATTTCTAAAGTAGAATCACTTGCCAAGTACACCTTTCCACCATTGTATTCTTCATACTTTGTGAACCATTCTCTATGAGAAGTCATGTGGAAAGATGCTCCAGAATCAATCAGCTAGACATCATCTGATGCCTATGTAGCCAAGGCTGCAATGAAGGCGTCACCATCACTGTGAGAAGATTCATTATCAGAAAAATACTTATTCTTCTTCTCCTCTTTACAATCCTTTCGGACATGACCAGGTTTCCCATAGTTCCAACACTTCACCTTGGACTTCTTGCCAGGACACTTTGATCTCCCTTCTGATTTTGATTTGGACTTCTTGTCCTTTTTCTTTCCTTTCTCTTTCGGTCTTCCTCTGATAGCAAGAGCTTCCTTTGCCACCTCAGAATATTTCCTTCTCATTTCTTCTAACAGCAAAGATGCAACAACATCTTCCATCTTGAAATTCGATTTTGTACTCCCAATAGCCATCACCAGATGATCCCATGAGTCTGGAAAAGAACACATTAGAAGCATACATTGATCCTCTTCTTTAGTCTTCACACCAACAGATGTCAATTGAGCAATCAACATATTAAATGCGTTCAAATGATCAGCTACAGACCCACCTTCTTGCATTCTCAAACTATACATCTTCCTCCTCAGGAACAATTTATTCACTAAGGACTTCCCCTGATAAATAGATGCCAGTCTATTCCACAAGGTAGATGCAGTCTTCTCTTCATGTACATTGAGAAGAACAGAGTCTACCAAGCAGAGCCTTATCAGCCCCTTAGACTTTCTATCTGCAAGGTCCCAATCTTCTTGCTTCATGCCTATAGGTTTAGTTCTAGACACATCAATCCAAAGATATCAATCCACTAAAAGATCCTCCATCTTGAGTTTCCACAACTCAAAGTTACTGGCATTGAATTTCTCTATTTCAATCTTACTAGATGTACTAGCCATCTCAACCTATAATCAAAAATAACAAACTCTACAAGACTCCCACTGAACATACTTGACTCAAAAAAACCCAACGTACCCACAAGGATAATACAACTGGCCAGGCACTGATACCACTTGTAAGGAAAATTAGATGTAGAAACAATTCTCCAAACGCTAATACCTCAGGAAAGAATGTAGATACAATTTAAAATTTACAGTTACAGTCCAATTAAGATGCAGTAGGAAGCAGATAACAGAAACATAGTATTTGACAATCACACAAGAACACCAGATATACGTGGGAAAACCCTTACGGGAGAAAAAACCACCACACCAAGAGAAATCACTTTGTATTACACTAATAATGATTACATACAAGTGTCAAACTTATCTCTCTGATGTCTGTTTACAGCAACATTCACCATGAACAATCTTGCACAGGAACCTTCAAGTTATAGTCTACATAGAATAGAAATCATTTACTGATCATAAAACTACACAACAATCCATCAATTCAACCAACCTTCAAACCAACTGATCACAATCTGCAATCACAGAGTATATCCATGTCGATCTCTATCTTTCGAGCTTCCTCACGGAACTGTTCCAATGAACAATCTTCCAACTATTCAGATTTGGCTTCTCCCATTGGTTGACAATGAGCCACATCAGATGGTCTCACTTGGTCAATAGTTTCACTCTATATCAGCATGTCAGTGAGACACAAGAAGTGTCTCCCCAATGCCCAAAGCTCCATATCGATGTCACCAAGAGATATCGTTATTACCAAGATGTTCTATCAAGCTTTTAGTTATACACCGAATCACCAAGCAGTTGCCCAAACCTATCGCTTTCGCTAGGAGATCATAGCGAGTCACCAAAGGTTATACCGAAGTCACATATTATACTGAGCTCCAAAGAATAGTCAGCAAGACTTAACACTTTCACTGAGAGGCTTCTCGGAGATCTCTATTGTCACCCCAAGGCTTTCAACAGTCGCCAAGACATCATCCTTCGCTAAGACTTTACTCCAATATCTCTAAGCTATTTCGAAGACTCTTCACCATCAACAAGACTCACCAAAGTCACTGGGACTACTTACCAAAACCACCGTGTTACACCAATGACCAACATTTCACCAGGACCTATACCGAAGACTTTACTCCAAGGTCTTTAAGTTATATTGGGACCACCACTCATCGCCATGAGTCACACTGAGACAAAACTTTAACATCGGAAAGACATTAACACTTCGCCTAGACTTCATAACGAAACCTTAGTGTTACATCGATGACTCCCGAGTGTGTCCTCGTCGACATGACTTTCATCTATCGCTAAGACCTCACACCGAGATCTTTATGTTATCCTGAAGACATCATATGTATTCTTGTTGGCATGACATTCACTATTCACTGGGAATTCTCCCTGAGTGTTGAAGTCACTCTAAAGCCCCTGGTCGCTATGAGTCACCCCAATGCCCGATTGAATGGCCTGTTGGCTAGAGGTCTCCACACGGTAAGAGGTCATAGCGAATACACTATGTCATAGCGAAGGCTCCAAAGAATAAGCATTCGGCAAGACTCCTGGAAGGTCACAAAGACTTGTTCAAAATAGAATGTATCAAAGTTGCTAGTCGATTAGACATGATAGATGTCATACCGAATTTTCTCTAATGGAGGTTTCATCATGTGATTATTGTGGCATACTTTTCCAACAACAATAAGGTTGAAGGATCTTAAGACCCACAATACCATGAAACATTGAGTCCCCTATAGTATGTAGGTAGTATATAGGGCATAGTTTTATTTTATAGAAGGATGCCAATGAAAGGAATCTTCAAGTGATAGTGAGTGAGTTGTTTGAGATTACAGCTGAGGGTGAAATATCCAATCTTAATGATAGTTAGCAAAACAATAAATGTGCAAGAAAATAAAACCCTACACAACAAATAATTCACAATGTTATCTTGCATAATGCCTTGAGTTTGAAGACATAAATCTCATTGTATCTTGATGAAATCTTAAATACATGCTACAAGTAAAAAATGAGTTTTATATTTAGAATTTGACTCAATACAAAAAAAATTGTATAGGTACAACAAATATAAGCAACTTGACCATCCCATAATAGGTCAGGGTGATCCCACAATATTAGTTTACACTTTCTCGAAGATCCTAATTTTAGTTGAAATCACATATTTTTAGAAAATATAATGATTTAAGCCTTGTAAATTTCCATTTAAAGGATTCCAATTGAAGAGGCTTTGATAAAACCACCTTAGATAAAACCCCCTTGGATATAACCTCGCTAGTTTTAAACCATACCTATAATGGAGTCTCCTTCACACCCATCAAAATGTTGATAAAAACCACTTTTGATTTATCTTTTGGGGGATCAAATTGTATCATAGAAAAAAGGAAACTTTATTTATATGGGAATAATTGATGATAAATTAGACTTAACTTGAGGCCTTGATATAGTGTTGTGTGGTGTTTTACACGTCCACACTAGGTCTTGGACCCTTGCAAACTAAATAAAATGCATTTATCGATGTCTTGTAAATGTGTTATAAAGTGTTGTAAAGGAATTTCACACTTCTCTAGAATTAATGAACCCATTTTCCCCTAATTCAACATTATAAAATGCATTTAATTGTATTTTCACATCAATCTAGAAGGCTTTTAAATTAAACTTAACTTTAATCTAGTGTTGTAATGTGTCTTACACATTCACATTGGATGTTGTGCCTTTCTAGGTTGTGACGACCTCATTTTAGTGTTGTAAAGTATATTTAATCACACCTTCACATTGAATTATGTGTCCCAAACCATAATTACCCTTTACATAATCATTAATAGGCCCCTATGACCCCATATTATGCATTTTGAGGCATAATTTGTTGAAATACCTGACTAAATAAACTTAAATTATGCATCTCCCAACATTCCAGCAAGTAGAATGGCCCTTATGGTACCCATTTTCCATTAGGGGTGAATTGGTCTCATCTAGATGAGACCCATTCACACTTGATGGTGATTGAGTTGTTTGAAATAGGATGTCATTTAATTGCAAATCCTAAACATTAATTATTTCATGTATCTCCTAGATTCTTGGAATGTGTTCAACAACACTAAGATTAGGATGAGATTAATTATTTGGATGAAATAAATCATGAAATTGACATTTGTAGTTATTCCTAAATAATAGGAGCATGTGGGTGCACACATGGTAAGGTGACACTTTCCTTGAGTTCAGTTAACTATTCAGAGTAATAGATAACACTTTTGAATGCATGTAAAGATCCTAGGAGTTAGGGTTTGATGTTTGCATGCATGAAGTTTAGTTCAGTTCAATTCAGATGAGTTCAGTTCAGTTCAGTTTAGAATCAGTTCAGTTTAGTTCAGTTCAGTTCAATTCAGTTCAGTTATAGTTCAGTTATCTTCAGTTGCATGTAATTGCATGTTGCATGCATGTTGGTTATTTTGAGTTACATGTAGTTAGCTTCAATTAACTTGGAATGCATGGCTAATAACTTGAGTTGTATGATAGATAACATGGACTACCTTTAGTTAACAAGGGATGACCATTCTTGCATGAATAGTGTTGAGTAAATGTTTCAGTTAACTATAAAGCACTTGGAGCTAACTTTGGTGCCCAAGATGCTTTATTGGATTTACCTCTAATGCATGATAAGATATTTTTGAAGACTCAGTTAAGTAGGACCTTTGATGGGCGCCAAATTTGAGGAAGAGCTTTGGAATTATCAAGAGAATGAAGGTTGAGTTGTAGCTTCAGTTTGGGACTCCCAAATGGATGAAGCACATGTTTTAGCATTGTTATTCACAAGATAACTCTATTTGCATGAGATATGGTGTACCTTTTAGGGATAGGACTTGTGCATTGTAATTGTAACTCATGTTGAGTTTACAAAGTTGATTAAAGCCTATATATCTCAAGCAAGTTGAATAGAGTTGGGAGAGAGTTTTGATAATTGTTATTGCAGGTGTGAAGAAGATTGGTAAAGACAAAAGAAGCATTCTCAAGCAAGAATTGGAGCTATTGTAATTCAGAGATTGAATAATAGAATAATTCTTGGTGGATTTTTTTCCCGAAAGGGTTTCTCCACAGTATATCTTGTGTGATCTTTCTAATATCTTGTCTAGTTCTTCTATCAACTTCTCTCTACATTCTACAATAGTAAAATGGATTAATCAAGATAATCACCCAAAAAGAGTATATGTAACAAAGAAAGAGCTTACTTAGATCAACAATATTAAAGTTTTACAGAGTATTAAGCTAAGAAAACACCTCATTTTTCAACATGAGTCCCATTTGAGCCATTTTCAGGGTTTAAGCAGGAAAAGTTGAATTTCAAGCTTATTTTTCTTTGATGATAGGGTTGAGGATCCAATTAATGGGAAAATAAGGTGAATTTCCTATAAATATAAGTCTATAAACCCTAATTCATCATTAACTAATTCATTCTTCCTCTATCTTTCATTATTGTTCTCAAGCAAGCTAGGGTTTTATCACTTCAAGCCAACAAGATAGTATTATTCAGGAATTCAAGGGCAGATCTTTCATATTGTTGTAGCAATCCAATATCAATAATCGTGGCAAGGTACAAATTCCATTATTTCATGTTAATGCTTCATCTTATTTCTTCATTTGGTTTAATTACCTAAAAGGGGTTTGACCAAGGCAAACCCCCATGCCCTAACATCTAATATTTCTCTTTCTTATCTTATGTGTTTGTAGATTTAGGCATCTTGAAGACTTGAAAATAATTAAGGACTGAGTTGAAAAGTTTTTGAAGATATATCCTTGTTGAATAAGTCAAAATATCCACTAAAAGTCACACACACTGCTGAAAATTAGACATTCAAAGGCGAACACCTGTCAGGAACCGAAGTGTAGATCGGGGGCTCTTGTTTCCACTTTTGAATCTTTAGAAATTGAAAATTGGACTCATTAACCATTAGAGGAAAAGGAGTCCCAATTCCAAGCCTAAAATTTTTTTTCTGTAGTTTTGGATACCCATTTATCTGAAACGGGCTCCAGAACAGTTTCCTAGATCTAGGACTAATTTGCCTAGAATGGTGAATGAGTCCCAATAGGCCAAAATTTAAGCATCAGCAGTATTTAAAAATTAATTTCCAATCTCCAACAAGTTCTCAGGTGGACACATTCAATTTCATTAGTTTATGTTTCTATTTACTTTCATTTCTAGGTGTGTTTGCATATCATAATGTGTTTTCAAACAAGTTACATTTCTTAGGTTTTGCATTATTAACTCATTTATTTTTTTGTTTTATTGCATTTAGATCATTACATTGACATATTTCATTCATATTTCATCTACTCTTACATTAATCTTGAGTGTACCATTGCGCATTTTGGCCCTACTTTCCCCTTTTAGGTGAAAAACCCTAGAAGGGCTAGAAAGCATTCAGGTGCCAAAATATTATGATACACAAATGAATTCATTTAAAATTTATTTTTTGTGAGTATGTATTCCTTATTATAAGCTTCCCAAAAAGTATAATTTTAAATAAATTTAATTTGATTCTTATATTTATTTTTTATTTCTTGTGAATGTAGGTTTTTCACTAAAAATCAAGCTGTCTATTCTACACATGTGGAAAAATAGTAGATTATCAAAAAAAAATTGAAAAATATTAGTGCACTAGATATTGAAGTCCTTGATCAAAAAAAAAATAAAAAATCAATACATACAAAACAAATTATGTTGTATATGGTCTGCCTATGTCTAAATTGTAATTAGTTTGACTTTGAAACTTGATTAAGGAAAAAATATTCAATAAAAAGCTATGAAACCAAATGAAAGCACTAAATATAATAGTTACAAATCTAAATTTGAAAAAATAAGAATTTATCCTTCATGGAAAATAATTTATGTTGTATACCATGAGCATCACTCCTTAAAAATGGTGTTTACTGAAAAAAACTAGTTTTTGAAGGAGATGGAAAAAAATGTGCAATCTGATTCCAAAAATTTTGAAAAAAATATATTTAGAATCTAAAGAAAAAATGTCACAAGTCACTAGTTTCCATCATCTTCAAATTCCTCATGGTTTAGCCACTTGAGGTTCCCAACAATGAAGATTTAGTTAGAAAAAATCAGTTTAGTGTCTAGTTTGGCCAAAAATTGTAAACCAGTATTGTGGGATCACCCGTCACTCAAATCATTTTTGCAAAAAAAATATTCTTGCAAGTATATTGAAGAAACTCATTATGGTATTCCATCAAACATACCACAACATCTACATCAAGCCAAAGAAGAAGATTAGGAATATGCTTGTTTACATGAGGGACATTAAGCCTTTTAGAAGGTACATATTTGAGAAAGAATATTAAGAAGAATTTTAATTTTTTGTTAATATCTGGAAATTGTAACTATGGGAGTCCTCTTTAGGGTCATAATTTTCCCAACAATTGGAAGTTGGAAAGCATAGGTGATAGGGTAGGGTTGGATGGAACACTCACTGTCCCATGCTCTGGGTCTCACCTTGGCAAACCCCCTTGGTGTCACTCTCCACCTTCTTAACCTATAGGTCCTAATGCTTGTTAGGTACCCCAGGTTCTCCTGGCCAACCCTACTATCATCTCCATTTCTCTAACCAAGCCAATCTTGGTGCTCTCTCTACCATTCCCTCCTTAGCCCCTAATCTTCCTAAAGGCTAGCTAAACCTCCAACCTTCACTAACTCGATGCAGGGGTGTGTGTTTTCTCCCATGGCTTTAAGACATTCCTCCTAGGGTTCTTTTAGGCTCTCCCAAGCTCCATCTTTCCATCGCTATCATCAAACCCCCATTTAGGGTTAAAAAGGCTACTAGCCTTGAGCCCCAATTAGGTCTCCTAACCCGAGAAAATAGGCTCAATATCCAATCTTTCTAAAGAACATCACAATCTTTCCATGGGGATCCTAGTTCATTTTCCTACCTCTTAAATATTTTTGAGGTTATAGGCCTTCATTGTCCGTACACAAGCGTAACCCTCATTTTGTAAGAATTAGGGCTTTTTAGGCCATTTTCTGACCACACAGTGAACTGTCAGCTTTTCCCAATCACCAAATGGACTGGTGAAACCTCTTCCTTCATGCCAAGCCTTTGTAAGGCCTCCTGAAACCACCACACACCTAGGTTTTCCAAGGGATTCACACCCCTGCAACTTTAGTGCTCTGCACTCTTTGACTGTCCTAGCCGGGCACTGCCAAGCTCACCTATGAACAGTCTTTTGCCTTGGATTCCTGGCTCCTAAAGAATCCTACCTCTACCTTATGTACAAACATGGAGCTTAGCCACATTCCCAACAATCCCGTACTCTAGGTACAGTGGTAATGTAATCTAAAACCCCATTTTCCACAGTCTACCAGTCAAAACTACAATTGAAGAAAGAACAAAGTATTTACAAGATTACTTGGAAGCGAGTAACCTACTATCTATTGTTCCAAACGATTCTTGACAAGAAATTTCACTACATTCTAATCTGTACCAGATGCCAAGTTCAATCCATTAACCTACTAATGCAAAAATAGGAACAAAAACAGAAAATGCACACTTAAAATATCACTGTCTTCTTGATTTCAAACTGATTACAAACTCAAAATGATTCCAACCTCAATTCCAAGTCGAGGAACACCTTTTAAAAGGTTCATAAAGTGGTTAATTCTCCCCTTGGTTGGACATAACCACCATATTAGGCCAAAATTGCACAAATGCAACATTTTGGGCTTTATTTCCAACTCCTAGTGAATCCTAGTGGAAACAAGTTGTGAAACTCATCCATTCTACCATGAGCTACTGATCCACCTTCCTCCTAACATGTTATAACACCTCTAACTCAAAACTAAATGGTCAACCTGACCTTAAAGCATTAAAACCACAAAATTTCATCCTAGGCTCACAAATTTTCCTTGTGCTACCTAATGCTTCCTAGGTGCTCCTGCACCAATAGGTATATACTCGGAGTCAAATTCCTATTAGGAGTATTTGAAATTTTCATATACCTACCTAGATATAGTATTACATGAGAAGAACCAAACCTGTAGCTATAATATTGCACAAGAAAAAATGACCCTTGAAGAATTTAAAAAATTATTTATATACCGAGCTTTTCTATCATATGGGCAAGAAGTGAGATTCTTGTGAGTAGAAATAGAAATTCCACCCAATCTCTTACCTATAACTTGGTGGAAAAGAACTTTGCGACTGGAATAATAATTGCTTGCCAACAAAATTAAAGAATTCATGGACAAAGGTGATCTTTCTAAGCAAAGAAATTAGTGAATGAAATTCCACCTTTTTTCACTAGCATGAAAAGGCCACAAAGAAGTTAAAGTTCATTTGAAAATTGGTAGAAAAACATGTGTTTCAAATAACCTATTTTGAGAAAATCATGAATGCCATGCACAACCTCAAATTGGATTCAATATTAAGTGATAATCATGGTGAGACTAGACTAATGAGTCTTAGAAACAATTTCTTCACTTACAAACAAAAATGAATAAAATTCATAATCTTTCACAAAATCAACCATAAAAAATGTATTCCCTGCTCAAATTCAAGAATAAATTAACAATGATAACAGAACTGTGTAATGAGTGAGACAAAAAACCATGTTGTATTATTCTTCATAGATCTCAAAAATATTTATTCAAAGCAACAAAATCTCTATTATCTGGAGTTGAAAAATAGAAATTTTCCCTAATACTTTAGAAATCAACTTTTCAATTTTGTCCGCTAGTTGACCCAATGGTTTTAAACTTATTCAAAATTTACTCTAGTATTTAAGCCTCGGCTAGTTCTTCACAAATAAGGAGATATTGAAGGATGATGAATTGTGTCTATTGTGGGAAGCATTATCAAAAAATGTAAAACTACCATTTTATGTAAGGAATAAAATAAACAAATGTTGAAGCACTAGCTGCAAAGGTGATCAATTTTTAGAAAACTATCATCTAAATTTCAATGTTCCCGAACTCGAATTCAAATTTCAACTTGGTGACTTAGGATTGAAGTAGTGACCTTAATGGTTAATCACTAGCAACCATGATTTTAAAGCATGCTATTGTGCTTATGGAGCCAACATTTTAAGCAAGGAAGTGAGTGGTGGTTTGGAACAATGATAGGTATGAAGGACTTTCTTTATATGTATACTACATAGTATAGGCTAAGACAATGTTCTTACAAGATATTGAAGGTGCATTATGGAACTCCAGGGTTACCATGATAAAATATTAAAGAAAAGACTAAGATCTATTTAAAATCCACTTTCATGAAGATATTAAACATGTCACATGCAAAACCCTAGTAGCTAGAGTAATTAATACAGTGCCAAGGAGGACATTATCCAATCACAAGCAAATACATCATTTAAAAAAAATAAAATAATAATAATTCTAAACCCTATATAGGATACATTGATACTTTAAAAGCATTTCAACAAATTTGAAATTAAGAAAATATATGTCAATTAAATACTTAAATTACAAATAGTAGCACATATAATGTAACCCTTGTTGAGTAGAATAGGAATGAGTTAAGCACCAATGAATCATATGCCTCCTATCATGCACATCTCCTTACCATTCTCTGTCATTCTTTACTGAAAATATTGAACCGAACCAACTTCAGCTATTTAGGAGCACATAAGCATGTCATTTCACTTCTCCATTTTGGCGGGTTGTGCCTGAAAAATAAGGTTTCAATGAAGGTTTTAGAGTATGTGTATTAAAATGAAAATTATGTCTTTTAAATTCTCCATTTTGGTGGGCTATGCCTAAAAATAAGGTCTTGACAAAAGTTTTAGAGTATGTTTATTAAAATAAAAATTAGGAATAGCACTATTGATTTTTTATCCTTAAATGATCTATTCAAATGGATTGTGACTAAATAAATGGCTAACTATTTAGTCATTTTTATTTGTGTGACTAAATATTTTTTTAGTCATGACAAAATTAATCATTTATTTACTCATTTATAGTTGAGTTGCAAAAAATTAGTAGAATTTAGTCAGTTTTAGTTGTTGTGACTAAAATTTTTAGTCATGTAGTCATTTATTTTCTAAATTCTACTAGTGAGGCTCCATGGCCAAGCGAGGTCGAGGATGGTAGGAATTTGGATATGCTTTCCTCCCTCACAAAATATTTTGACATATGAGATAATTGGGACAAGGAGGTGGAGGAGCTCAAATCCCTGGTGGTTATAGAGGAGGACAAAATAAAATTGCAAGAGGAAATTTCTAGTATTCACAACAACTAGGATGAAACAATGCAATGTCTCCAAGAGATTATTGATTAGAGCAAGGAGACTATGAAGAATACTACTGTCACCATCCACGTCTTTCAATAAGAACTCAAGAATAGTCATGAAAAAAGGGTGGCTGAGAGTGGTCTTGAAGATAGTCATGTGCAAAGAAAAGGCAAGATGGTGGGAAGTTCGACTCAGGCCACTACTAAGGAGACTTGACCTATTCAGAAGGGACCCTTATCATTCAATGATAAAATCCACTTCCTAGCTAAGGAGTGGCAGATAATTAGTGGTAAGCTTCTGGGAGACCAGTAGTAGTTTTGATCCCTTGCTAGTTTTGATTTGTGTGTTGTTTTTGTTTCTCTTGTTGGTTGGTTAGTTGTTTTTTCTTTTATTTTTACTTTTTGAGCAGTTCACTTCTTATGAGCTCCTTGTTTGGCCTCTATGGTTGTTTTGTAATGGGTATGAGCCCTTCCCATTTTAGTCTAATAAAAAAATTTGCATCTTAAGAAAATATGTGGACAAACAAATTAAATGCTAAGTTTATTATCAACAATGTTATTGATCATGCTATCTCATCAAGACATTGGTAAGAAAATAAAGTCAAACAAAACGCAGCTAAAGGAATTGGTCAACAAGAACCTATAGTTAATTAATATATGATTTGTTCCTCGTTCAATATAATATTATCAAATAATGTTAGACTTTAGATGTCATGTTATGCAAAGATGACATGATGTATATGTGTTAAGTTGTCAGTCTATCTTATTTTTTACGAAAAAGAAGAAGTTGTAATGCTTATGTTGGGTCTACACTAAAATGTGGACATGATATACATGCATTATGTAAAATCCACAAGAGACAAAATTTTAATTGAGAAAGATGATTTACCATCTTGTGAGGTCAACTCTATGAAATCATTACTCTACTTATTTGAACAAACAACCGTAAAAACAAATACTAGGGGAGAGGGGCCAATTGTCATGCAAGGTCCAATTGTCATGCACTCAATTTTGTGTTTATAATACCCACTAATTGTTTATATAATGCTCAATAGTTGTACTTTGACTACCCATAATTAAACAAAATGTATTCCTTTGATCTAAAAAGTGACCAATCATGTGATGCAACATGAGTGCTCAACTACTAATGATGTGAATGCACAAGAATTGGTCTCACTTTTTTTGGTGGCCTTTTTGGACACCTTGATAAAAAACATGTCGATGTGGCATCATATTTGATGATGTGGCCATGAAACCTTAGTTATAAGTAGGGGACTTGCCAAGTAATTTGTTGTAAAAAGTTGGGAGTGATTTGAAATTTCCACATAGGATAACTAGAAGCGTGAAGTTAGGGTGCACGACTACTAACCTCTCTCCCCTAGTCCACTAAGCCTAGTAGCTATTCCAATCAAGAAAAACTATCTATAAGTGAGAAAAAAAGCTTCAAAAAACTTATAGACTCCTACTTTTTATTTCAACTTGGAAAAAATAATAAGATCAAAAAATGAACACAAGGAAAAATATGCAACCTAAACCAAAACTTTAATAAATAAAAAATCACTAATCCTTCTATTTTGAAAGTAATAAAAAATCAAACAAAACATATCATCATTTATTTATCAAATAATTACTCTTAATGTACTGAATAATAAATTATTCTTGTTTGAAAAGAACCATAAGCGACAAAATATATGTAAAAATAAAGTAAATTACCTATAAAGATGACTACAAGAAATAAAGATAAATAGGGAAATGAAAAGACTATTTCAAGGGAGAACAAAGGTCATTTTAAATCTCAATTTAAAATTGGAAAAGTATGCGTCGATTAAGACAAACCCATTATCATTGATGCAAAGAAACTTACTTTTATCACTTCCATTAATCTTGGTCACTTTCAACGAGAATCATTTAGGGAAACTTTATTTCTTTATAATACTATTTTTTTATTAAAATATACATCCATCACTTGATTATAGGAGATTTGATGTCGGAATTTGATTAAACAATTATTTTGAATTGGTCTTTCAAGCATTAATTATTCAGTAAGAAATAATATTTTTTTAATAAAAAATAAAGTTTTTTTAGTCAATATAGATTACTTTGTAAAAAGATTTGATTTGTTGATAAAGTTAAATGTAAGAGCTAAGTATTTTTAAATATAATTTAAATATAAGATTTCTTTAGAATAAAAATTACACTTTAAACAATTTTGATGTTTTAATTCTTATCTCCTAAGAAATTAAATATAAAACTATAAAACACACACATATTAATTATTATTTTATTTTTACACAAATTATTTTATTATTAGTTTTATAAAGTTAATTATTTTCTTAGCATTATCATTTGTGAACAATCTATGAACAATTAAAGTTAATTATATTATATTATTCATTTAGTAAAAAATAATTATAATTAATATATTAGTTATTTTACCAAAACAATCAACATTATTAAAATAAACAATTATTTTGTGAATAATTAATTTTTTTTTAAATACTAAAATAAATTGTTATTTTAATTGAAAAGTTTTTTTAAGTTAATTATATTATTATTATATTAAAAAAATATTTATCTAAAAAAATTAAAAAATTAAAAAGAATGATTGGTTTGGCATTACCTTTGCATTAAATATAAATCCCATCTGTGGGCAGGAGTTCGGGCGGTGGTTGACTCCGACTTGACAAGGCACGACACTGAAAGAGATGTTTGACTAAATGCAACGATGGTTGATGCATGATGGGAAGGCATCCATGCCCCTGTGCATTCTTGGGGCTGGATAGCCGTTGCCCATAATGAGAGTATTGTAGACTATAAAAAGACCTTTCCTTTCTTATATTTTTATATAATTACATACTTAAATTTCTAATTTTATATTAATTGTGGAACCTTCTTTCTAGATTTCATATAAAAAGTTTTGTTTTTCCTTTCAATATAATTTATATTGAAAAACCATTATTTTTTTCTGGATACATTTTAGATTTTTTAACGTTGCTTTTCCAGTATAAATTTCTGAGTGTTAAAAACCAGCGGTAGAGAATTCATGTTTAACTTCGTTGGAGCTGGCAGGATTCGGGAATCAGAAAATAATACGTGAACGTGGAGCCCCAAACAACAATGACCATTTAATACGTGGACCTCAAACATACTGTGCCGATTCAAGTATGGTTATCATATATACAACTACAGCCATTTAATCAAATGATTTTTTAAGAAAGACGTTTGGAGTTTATCATTTTTTTCTGTTTTCACTGATGCCATTGGGAGTCCCATCGCCATTCCGTGCCGTGTTTGTATTCAGTCTTTTTCTACACTGCGCAACACATGTCCATATGAATTATTTATCTTGAATAAGTTAGGGATGCATTGAAGATAAGCGAAACAAACAAAAAAAAAATGATTCCTCATGTCGCTCCACTGATTGTCCAATCCACATATCATTTAATATTCCCGGAATCACGCCGACTCATTTTGAAAACACTATTTGTCGAATCAAATATATCATTTACTATAGAATTACGCTCAAATCCTGTCGAAATGCGTCAATTAGATTGAGATGGAGATAAACAGTAAGATGACTTTTTTAACATTTATATTATGAACTCAAAACTTCTGCTAACAATGGTAGACTCCAATTTGGAAGAGTTATCACAAAACCAAAGTTCATGTAATTCTCGATATCCAAGAAACAATAGTGAGCGAGTTCTACCCTTACAATATCTATTTTCGTGTGAATTATGATATTAGTATGTAAAACTCCATTATAAACACTTAAGAAGAATAGAATAGGAAAAATATGTCAATGTAATTCAAAAAATTCTTTCGGCAGGATATCTAGGCAAAAAGGAAGACATATTGTTTGAAGCGGTTATTTTATATTATAAGACATTTTATATTAAATTCTTATATTAATAAGATTAATGGGTACAAGATTGTTAATATTGCTATTAAATTACGTTTATGAAAATTGTTGATGTTTTTGGTAATAGAAGCGAGGGAAAATGCCCTTGAACCCAACTAGAAAGTGGAACAACGTCTAGAGGCCAGCAACACAAATACAACAGAATAGCAAGGCATAAAACCAACCAACACCCCATAGTAGGGCCGACATCTAACAACAAAAAACACCAGAAACTATGATCTAGCAAAAAATGTCAACCCAAAAGATAGAACTGAGCCTAATAGATTGAGAGGCACACAAGCCCAGTAAGAACATAGGTCAAAAACCCAAAAACAAAGACCCGAAAGACCCAAATTACTCTCTCAGATAGTAGATTAGGTTCTATTCTTGCTCCAATTGTTCCATTGCCTTGTTGTATTGTTTCATTGTTCTGGATGCTCCTCTGTCTAGTTGCTCCTCGTCGACTTGAGAGGCTTTCATCTTCCGGTGGCCTTTCCTATCCTTAGTCGCATTGTTCACCATGCTGAAGATAGCCTTTTGCATAATGCCCAAGCTGATTGCCATTAACTTATTGAAAGCCTTGTCCTTCTTATCCACTTCATGTTGTAATTCCTAGAATTGAGTAGCACAAAAATCAAGGGACCTATCATTATTCTGCATCTCCTCAGCCTTTTCATCGATAGGATCTTCTTCTATTCCCTTTATGACTTCCCTAACCACTTCCTTGACTTCATGTTCAATATTCTTCAGGCCTTCCACTTCCCCATCCTCTGAGTCTTCAACCATCGGTTGGTCATCACCAACCATTTCTTCATCCTGTTCACTACTAGCAAAATCTTCCAAAAGGTCTTCTCCCAAAACCATCGACAACTCCTTTTCATTCAGATTAATGGTAGATAAAGTGTCATCTTCATGGTCATCCCCAGGTTCTTCAAAGCATAATTTCTTACCTTTGGGCGATTGGCTTGCAAGCCTTGTCGACCTTCTTCCACCCTTCCCACTATTGGAATCGTCCAATTTTCCTTACCCCTCTTTGTCTCTAATCTCAATAGTGACATTTTTGGCTATTTTAGGTTCAATACTATCAAAACCTTTCCTTTTAACACCAACAAGGTTACCCAAGGTGTTAGAGCTAGCCTCTTTGCCTTTCAAGTTCTGAGTGACAAGGTTTCCCTTGGTAAGAACGCCTTTAATAAATGGTTGTTTCAAACCAGAAGGAACAATAGGGGTTTTTCTTTAGGGAGGTCTCACTAAGAAAGTAACCTCACTAGAAGAATTAGCCTAAGATGCATAGGGGAGGGGCAAAAATTGTTGATGTAATCAACACAATATTGTCGATGTTATCAACACAAAATGTTTGATTTTTTACAACACTCTTCAAGAAATTTGATTTTATTGATGTGTACTAGTTCAACCCAAAGTAATATTTAGAATAGTGGAATGTATAATTGGTTTGAAAATGACATCGACATGGTTTTCTATGTATTTGGTGTTCTTTGACACTTTATTTGGTAAAAATGATGAAAAATCATCCAATGAGGGTTATGATCTAATATTTGCATAATACTTTCCCAATAAAGAGGATTTTGGTCACTAACATATTTAGGAGCTCATTGTGTGAGAAAAATTATTTCCCACATTCTCTTTTAATATTGTTTTCCCTTTCTAAAAAAGACACCCTTAAATTCAATTAGCTAAGTTTTCTAAGACCCCTATGAATCAATTTTACTTCTAAAAAAGACACCCTTAAATTTGATTGGATATGTTTTCTAAGACCCCTATGAATAAATTATTTTTTTAAAATGCAATGTCACCCTTCAACTCCTTTTGACCATATAGAGCAAGACTATCAATAGGAGGGAGTAATAAACTTGACAGTGCGAATACATTCTCACAATACTAGGTTTGACAAATGAAAGATGCTAATCAACTACTATGAAAAAAATTAATGTAAAAATTTCATCCAAATATGATGAAAGGAGTGGAAAATAATATAGGAGGTGAACACTCATTTCCTCAATTTGGAATCAAAGTGCTCATGAAAATTTGAGTACAAGTCTTCTACGATCTCTTTGAAAAGATATTAATTTATATTTCCCACTATCTCTAAAAATATGTTGATAAAAACTATTTTAATCAAATGGTAGGACTTAAGGAAGGCTATATCTAATATAGTCCATAGCCTCCCAAAGGTGGTATCCCATTAATTCCTTTCCATTCACATAATTTTATTATATTAATTATGGAAAGATATGAAGCACTTTCCTAGTAAAGTGGATTGGTAGAAGTTGTTGGACCCCCTTGAATTCACTTAGTGATATTGTAATTATATATTCATTAGGATTGTTCATTTCTAAAAATAAAAGAATAACATGGACCTTCATAGCAGAAGATCTATGACAATGCATGTCATCTCTTCACGATTCCTAATATATTATTGTAAATTTAAATGAATTTGAAAGAATAAATTAATCATTTCAATATAGAATTTTTATATATAGATTCTTGGAACCTCATATTTCTTTGGATAAGCTATTCACTTTTGTTAGGAAGAGCTAAAATATCCAAAGATAATATAAGAATTCATCTTATGTAAAAGAGTGTTTGATTTCTATTTTATAAAAAAATTCTAGTAAAGATATAGGCTTTAGTGTATGTCCATATTATTTATCAAAAGCCCTTTCATGAAGCATCAATCACTAGGTGCTAACTCTTTATAATAAATCCCTATGATAACCCAAGTTTGGATATGCATGCACACTCATCTTAAATAATATTGCTCTCACTAAATATTTGATGTCATTATTTGTTCCTTGGGGATGAACATTGATAATTATAGGACATAAAATTTTCAATGTCATTCTATCTATATAAAAACTTGACTAGAAACATATTTTATTTATTCTATTCTAAAAGGAATTACCTTATGTGCTAGATATTTTTAATGGCCTAAAGCTCTCAACTATGAAATCATTCCCTTTAAATTTATAGTTTACCTTGAATATGGTCATCTCATTCAACAATGGACACATTATAAAATAAATCTCATATTTATAAATAGGAATATTGATAGAAAAAGTAATTAGAAGGATTCATATTACAAAAGAATAAACATATACTCAAATATGCATAGTTAAACTCTCTAAATATTAAATATTCTATCAACTTATGAAACATCTTTTGGTGTTGAGTGAGGAAGTAACTTTCTACCCCTTCATACTAGATATCAAAGGTGAGGAACTATGCAAACATATAGAGAGAGGGCTGAGGTACTAGTAAGATTCTTGAGTAAAATTTTGCATGTTGAGTAAGTCCAAGACTTTGAATGAGTCCAAAAAATATTCAATTAAATACATGAAGTTGGTAATATATAGTCCAGTTTTTTCTACAAGGTTTGAACTATGTTAGTTACTTGTGGCTAGATGGGTGTTTGGGTTTTGAAATTTTTAAATATAATGATAAAATTTCAATGGATGTTGAGCACCATGAATTTTGAGCAGTTTCTTCAGAGTGCATGTTGGCTTGTAGGGGGGTAGAGTATAAATTTTTTCTCTTTCTTTTTCCTTGATGGTTCATGACTATAATTAGTTTTGTTTTGAAACTCAACCTAAATTTTTAGTCCTATGGGATAAGCATTCTCCCTTGGAATAGATGCTATGAACTCACAAGCATCTATTCCAACTTTAAGATTAATATAAATAGTTTAGGCCTTTTTCCTTTTATCAAAAAAATAAAATTATTCAATGATTTTTGTAAGTTAGATATTCTTAATCAATCTCATTCACATTTGAAAGAGGGTTTAGACAATAAATAAATGCTCAAGAAAAATGAGTTCAAATAGAATCTATAATAATTCTTAGAGGATAAAAATACTATCAAATCCTAAAAGGAAAGTTATAATGACTAATTTCTTTACTCAGTGAGGCATAATTGCTCAATTTATGAGTTGAGACAAAATATTAGGTGAAACACTCAATAGGTCATTGAACCAAAATGGTTATAGGAGAGGACCTCAAATGACACAATTCCTAAGGAACAAGGAAAAAATTGACGCTAGCTAGTTAACACAAGAGAAATACTACAAACTTAGCAAGACAAAAGTCCTACAAAATGCTATGCATGTTTGACACCAAAATTGATACATGCCAAAAGAAAAGATTGAAGAAATATCCATTGTTATGATAAAATATAAGTTCACCAATAAACAATCATCATCATTATAAAAATAAATAATTTAATCCAAACATACATAGTTATCTTGACTTTAACATTACAAGCATCCAGCACCCCCATAGGAATGGGTGCTAACAAATTCCAAAAGATGTAAATATAATATCTTCCTTAAAGGGTTTCAACCAAAACATGGATGAATCAAAACCCACATTGTGAATTGCATTAAATAAAAAATATACATTAAATGCAAAGGTATCATAAACCATATTTATAAAGACAAATAAATGATTAAATGAGATCAAAACATAATTTCAAGGTAGAGCCTACTCCCAAACAAGAAAGGATTTCAATGTAATATATAATTTCAAGGTAGAGCGTACTCCCAAACAAGAAAGGATTGCACTGTAATATATAAATGATGTAATGTATATTACTACGTCAATAATGAGAAACCTCTAAAATACTTCAATAATTCTAAAGCATAATATAAAATGCTAAATGAAGAATTTGTCCAACTCCCATGAGATCTTCCAAAATGGACTGATGGAGGAATGTTATCCACCTCCCAATGATATTACAATCATCAATTATAATAGATGTTTATGCCACTCTGGGAAACCCTTGATCTATACATAATAATATCATGGACATAAAACTAGGAAGGCAAAGGCTCACACATATAAAAATCATAAATGGAAACAATCATACCAATCAAGCCATGACATCTCATGTGGAAACCAACACATAAAATAATGCATGCCACACACACTAATATTAAATATTAACATTAGAAATAAGAGATACAAGAATCCTAGGCAAAGCATATGAGTACCATTTAAGTTTCCCAATGGTGCCATGGGAAGTTTAAGAGTAAAAATTATTGTATGAATATAATCATGACATTCACCAATTTTTTAGTTTATAATTATTTTAATCCTAGCATGGAAAAGTATAATTAATTAATTAATTAATTAATTAGTCCAATGTGTCATTAATTATCAATTGATTAAATTTTCATGACACCTTCCCAAAAGATGTAGAATTGAATTTACAAATGAGTCATCTAAATCCACAAAATAATTCATACAAATATTGTTATAACATTTATAAAACTATGAAAAGCCATAGAAGCCACAAATCCACCATTGATAAAATTAGAAAAATTCTCATAAATATTTATTTCCAAAAATACATCAAATTTAAAAATTCAAGAGTGTTGCCGATATTGGCATGGTGTGATGGTTTATAGGTGGCATTGTTGTATTTGCCACCAAGGTTCAAACCCCGTTGGGGTGGTATTGTTGAATGGTTGTATTCCGGTTCATAGCTTCGGTCAAAAGCATTTACCCCTTAAATAAAAAAAAATTCAAGAGTGTTCTTTTGCTCCAAAATTGTACAACATTTTTTAATTCATTGTTTCAAATTTTGTGACATTAAATTTTGAAGTTTTTGCTACAACTTGGCCTCAAAATATAATTTTCCACAAATATTAGAAGCCAAAACTAAAATATAAATTTAAACCTAAATCATGCCTATAAAATTATTTTATCATTACAAATGGAGGAATTTAGTTTAAATACTAATTTAAATGAGTAAAATACCTCTTGAACTCTAAGCTCATACAATGGATCAATTATTTCTATTGATGCAAACACATATATCCATGCAACTCCTGTCATCTTTAAATGACCCCCACTCCAAGAAAAAATAATCCAAATTGAACTTCAAATAATTACATCCATTATTTCTCTTAAAAAAATCTTGAAAAATTCAAAAATGATAAATAATTGAAAACGTTTTTTTTTTTCATCCTTTAATCCATTTTAATTTATTGATTTTTTAATTTCTACTTCTCTTCTTTATTTTTCATTTTTCTTTAATTCAATTATTCACTTTGGTAACCAATAAAATTCTAATATAATTAAATCAGTAAAATTAGTTTAATGAAACTATATAACTAATTGATTTAAACTAATTTTTAACTATCTAAGTATTATTTCACCTATGTTATACATTTTATTTTGGTGAATAATTAAATTCTTTTAATTTCCTTTATTAGAATATCACAATGAAATACACCTTTTCCTACTAAGGCATGAATATTATCTTGTTCATATAAGCATTGAATATTAAAAAAGATAGTAAAAATGTCATGAAAAGTAAATATTTAAATGAAATTCACCAAGATAGAAAACCATGCGTAAAATACTCATACACAATCTATAGGTTTTCAAAAAATAGAAATTTTACAATTTCCACCTATGCATATTGAGGTTGACACAAGGATTCACAAAGTATTTAAGTAGGGTGAGATATCTAAATGGGATCCATATAACTTTCTCCACATACCAACCATTGGTCTAATACCTATAAATTCTTACACAATCAGGTGAAATATAAAGCATATCTACTCCACATACTAATAGCTTAAGAAACATAGCCTAACTATTGTGGTATAAATTATAGCATGATATTAGATCATCATATCTCTTGTAAAGCATCTAATACTATGATCTAGTAACAACATGAATAATTACAATAACACATAATGTTGAAACATTGAAATGATATAACATATGTATGAGAACAACATATGCATCCCATAATGAATAATCAATGCAGCGTAGAAAAATGTATCTTTGAACATTTTCACGCTCATTTGGGTCTTTCTTATGGATTTTGTCCTAGTTTTTCCTTGATTTAATGTTGTAATGTGGTCAACACATTTACATTAGATCTTGGACCCTTGTGAATCAATAAGAACTTTATGATGCCTTGTAAAGTGTTGTGAAGTGTTGTAACACATTTTCAAACTTTTCTAGGGCCTTTATTAATATATTTCACTTAAATAACCTCTTTTTAACACTTACCAAGCCTTATTTGAAAGTGTTGTAAAGTTTTGTAATAAAATTTCACACTTTCCTAGGTTTGTCATCAATAATTTGACCATTTCATATGATTAATTGGCCCCATTATACACGTCTAGGCCTTACATAAGTGTGTCTTTTAGAATAATCATGTCAAACATTATTTAATACATCTTAATTTTTGACACCCACTTAAAATTCCTAAGTGGGACCCATTCACCATTAGGGGTGAATGAGTCCCATTTGGCTCAAAAAAAAAATTATTTCAAAATTCTAGTAGGATATTATTTTCTAAGACCTAAGGTCGACCTGTAATGTGCTATTTTCTAGAAATTTTACATAATTGAGTATAAATATAGGGTTTTTCCTCTCATTTCACCCCCATTTACCCATTAATTCACTCATTCATTCACTTAATAATTCAATCAATCACTTTAGCATTTTAGGCATTTTCAAGCATCTTCAAGTCTACATCCGTTAGAGATTTCACTTGCATGTCTTTAGATTTATACTTCAAGAGTTTGGTGAGTTGTAGCATTTCATGTTGTTTATTCATCATTATCTTTTCATTTCATTTCATTTTTAAGGGTTTAATTACCAAATCGAGGTTTCACCAAGGAAAACCCCTATTCACTAACCGTCAACCATTTCCCCCCCTCTTTGCATGTGTTTTGTAGGTCTTATGTGCAGATTTTTCAAAGAGAAAG
>VDFB02274714.1:26019181-26111531 GCA_007258455.2 Sequoia sempervirens
GAGGCTGGAGAGAGGTGGGAGAGTTGGAGAGAGGGGAGAGAGGGTCTAAGAGGGTGGGAGAGAGTTGGAGAGAGTGGTTAAGTAGGAGATAGGGTGGGAGAGAGTGAAAGAGTGTGGGAGATAGGGTGGGAGTGGGTCTACACTATAAATCTTAAAAAAAACTAATTTTATTATAACGCGAGCATGTTATTAGTAAATAGAGAGATGGCCATTTAGCAAGAAATAATGTGCTCGCGTTATAACACGAGCGCTTTTTTTATTGCCCTAAAAATGGTAAAAATACACAATATACCCATGATGTCGGCCCACATTCTGCATATTCTCCTAGTTCTACGCGTGCTCTGACAAAAACTAGCTTTTTGGTGATTAAGTGAAGTGTGCATGCATGATCCTTAGATTCCACCACCTTTTTCATGATATTTCCATCACCTTTGCATGAAATAGCAGATTTTTCACATTAAAAGGCATATAATATGAATTCAAGTTTGAATTATAGTGATAAATAATATACAATTGAAGTTTGGAGGGGAACCAGCTTTTGAAAAAGTCAATTTTTTGAGGAATTTAAGGAAAGAAGAAGCAAAGGCTACATAATTGGGTAGAACTCCTCCATTTGAAACTTTGGTTTTTTAGGTATGTGAAGTCTTTGTACATTTTCTTTCATTCTATTATGGATTGCTTTCATTTTTGTTGTTTTTCTTATTCCATATTGAATAAATTGTTTGTTTGTCATGTTACAACCTTAGGTTGTCAATGGACATTTTAAATTACACAATTCTATACACTTTCCTATTACATTTTTAAACCACATCTCTTTGAGGCATTTTGTTAAATTTAACAAAATTGATTTTCTTTGTGTATGCTTCCAAAGCTTTCATTGAGGTATTTTGTCAAACAGTTATACAACCCAGTTGATTGCCTTGTCTATGCTACCAAATTTTCCATACATGTCTCTAAAAACTTGGAATATACTCCTAATGCATGCTCAAATAGGTTTCCAATACAAAACCCCTCAATTTGTTCATAAATATCTAGGTTTTTCTATATGTCACAAATCCAAGGCCTTCCTGATGTAGAGCCAAGGTGAAGATTAACTCATAACAACCTAATGTCAATTCAAAAAAACAATGAACTCTTCTTGAAAACACCTTCAATCTGCCAAGCATCAATTCACCCTCAAGGGTCTCAACCCTTCAAATTTGCAAAACAACACCAAACCTCCCCCAAGGCCCTAAAAAGTTTCTCAACATGCCAATGATGACAATTTATCCATTTAAATGTAATCTCAAAGTCAGATTCATCATAACCTTCAAAAACTCACCTTTGAACACTAGCCTTCCTTGTAGTATTGGGAAACCCGTTTTTAAGCCTTTTGTCTAAATCTTTCCAAAACACCTGAGAAATAAAACATGGATTCAAGCACCCATTTTGGAGTTATTCAACATATCAAATAATGATGCAGACAAGGTGGAGCAACACAACAACCAACCTAATTTGATAAAATGCATGCAAAGAAATAACCTTCAAAACTTCATTCTCCCAAACTGCCCAAAACAATATCCTTTGCTTTCTAGGTCTCAAAATTCATCCAATGGACCTATCTTTTAGAGAAGGCCATAAAAGGTCCAACACATCATCCATTTAGCATCCACTCAGATCCCAAGTATAATGCCCAACAAATCACATAAGGTTCCCTTGCAATAATATGGAGTTTCAATAGGTTACCCTGCCCAAAGGCTACTAAATTAGCCCCATTTTACAAAGGAGGTCCCTCTTAAAGACTCTTTTTTAACTCCAAACCAATGGATAGTCATTTGATATGTTCTAAAACAACAAAATCCATGGTTAGTTCCTAGACACAAACATTCTAAAGTGTTGTCTCAGCAAACCCTTCTTTTACTTGCTAAAACCCAAGGGTTTATTGAAAGTCATATTCCCAAGCCTTTCTAGACCCCCACAAAGAATCAAACACCTTCCAAATACCCTGAAAAAACTTAAAAGCTCATTAGATCAACAAGTTCATCATTTTGACAAACCCCACCATCTAGCCTTCAAATTCATAAGGAAAATTGACTCTTCCAGCCCTAGGCATCACTCCTACTCACTCAAATGAACACACCTACACAAAATAGACCCCCAAACATTTAAACCTACCTATTATGATCCATTCCACCGAGTTACAATACCTACAGAAGGTGGAATGGATCAAGCTTGCATTCTTTGTACTCTCAAACCTTTAATTTCTAAGTTACACATGCAGTCTTTGAAAATCTACTCTAAAACCCACAAAAATAAATGGTTAAGCCTCCAATCTGATGGAAATCATAGTAGACTCACTCCACTATCATTCCCAATTCATTTCATGCCACAATATTCACTGTACGGACTGTTTATTGCCAACAAATTTAAGAAAAATAGGGAAAAACGTGGAAACAACAAAATATTTCATTCAAATTTTCAAATGGAGTCATTCCAACCTCCATCCACTATTTACATGGCCTTTCTTAAAGGAAATTCAACATCTAAAACTGCCTAAAACCACCTTACACTTCCCTTTACCAACTTGACCTTTCAATTCCCTTTTTAGTGCAACTTTGCATTTTATTTTATTTTGCAATTTTTTCACTTTTTGACACTAAAATTGACTTTCAACCTATTCTAATGGCCTGATGATGGCCTCATCACACTACTTTGACCTTTACATTGCCATTTTATAGGTATTTTCATGTTTATGCCATTGAAGGCTTCATTCCATCATATTGACAATATTTGCCAAGACATGGCAACTGTTGGTATGTGGCGACTGATCATTCTATACTGTATAGCCCATGTTATACTGTACACACTGGCCCCTATCCTTGTTAGGATCTGCGGCCAGGCTAGGCCTCGGGTGGGGGTTTGGGGGTGGCAGCCTTCGAAAAGAGGGGGTTCGGGGCAACAGCCCCCGAGAAAAAATTTCCTCCTACTTTTTCGGGTGATCATCGAAAAAGGGAAAAATCTGATTTTGTAGAACCCTAAAATCTGGAAGCTTCTAGGCTTGTTAAAAAGGGGTTCGGATGGGTATTACAGTATGATGAAAAACATGATTATTCACAATATTGTAATAACTTTTACTGGATAATAAAAGTATTGGATGGCTACGATTTGGTTGATGTAGCCCGGATTGGGTGAACCACGTTAAATTCTTTATGTTATGATTTATTCTATGTGTGTGTTAGTTTCTCTATTTATTAATTAAATCTACATTTAAATGTTAGATATCTACCATCTCTAACCCTAACAAGTGGTATCAGAGTGGGTTGTGTTTTGATTATCGTCTGTAGGAAGGTCTCATGGTTGAGTGGGAGTCTCATGGTTGAGTGGGAGCAATGGCAGACGAGGGTAAGAAGGTTGAGAAGTTTAATGGGAAGAACTATCAGTTATGGAAGATGCAGATGGAGGACTATTTCTATCAGAAGGATTTATGGCGGCCATTGGAAGGAAAAACCAAGAAACCCGCAGCAATGCCAAATGAGGACTAGGAGATCTTAGATAGAAAGGCTCTTGGAAGTATTCGTCTATGCCTGGCACAAACAGTGGCGTTCAATATTACAAAAGAAAAGACAACTCAAGAGTTGATGGAAACCCTAGAAAAGTTATATAAAAAGCCTTCCACTTCAAATAAGGTATTTCTTATGAAGCATTTATTTAATATGAAAATGGTAGAAGGTGGGTTAGTTACTGATAATTTAAATGAGTTTAACACGGTCACCAGTCAATTAACTTCTGTAAAAGAAAACTTTGATGAAGAAATTAGGGCTCTTTTGATTTTATGTTCTTTGCTTGAAAGTTGGAATAGCTTGGTAATGGCTGTTAGCAATTCTATTTCTGGTTTGAATACATTGAAATTTGATAATGTTGGTGTTATTTTGAGCGAGGAAATTCATAGGAAAAGCTCAGGTGGAACATCCACATCAGGTAGTGTTTTGAATGTAGAAAGCAGGGGAAGAACAAAGGAGAGAGGAAACAATTATGGAAATTGTGGGAAGTCACAAGAAAAATCAAAGGACAAAAGGTCTCAATCTATAGACAAGAGGGATTGTTGGTACTATGGTAAGTCGGGTCATCTGAAGAAAGATTGTTGGTCTCAGAAAAATAAAGGAGATAGAAAGGAAGGAAGTAAAGAGAAAAATGTGGTAAGTAATAAATCTGATGAGGATGCTTTGATTCTTTCCCTTGATAATGCTGATGATTCTTGGGTGTTAGATTCAGGGGCTTCATTTCATGCTACCCCCCATAGAAGTTATTTTCTTGATTATGTCCAAGTGGATTTTGGGCTGGTTTATTTAGGAGATAACAAACTTTGTCAGATTTTTGGAAAGGGAAGAATCAAGATTAAGTTGCAAAATGAGAATCATTGGCTACTACATGAGGTAAGGCATGTTCCAAAGTTAAGCAGAAATTGAATTTTAGCAGGGCAACTAGATGATGAAGGTTGTGTTACTTTTAGTGATAAAAAATGGAGGGTCATAAAGGGTGCCTTAGTGGTAGAAAAAGGTGTGAAAGTAGGCAACTGATATCTTTGTGCAGGTCATACTATTCCTTCTACTTTAATTGTTACAGAAAAAGGTCAATGTTTAGGAACAGTTGTTGCAGTTCAGCAGGTAGAAGATCATATAGTTACTATGGACTCTGAATCAGCACTGTGGCATAATAAACTTGGGCATATGAGTGCAAAAGGTATGAAATTACTTCATTCAAATAATGTTTTACCAGGTCTAAAATGTGTTAATATGGATTTCTATGAAAGTTGTGTGTATGGAAAACAAAAGAGAGTTAGTTTTCTCAAGGATGGGAAGTAAAAGAAAGATGAGAAATTGGAGCTTGTGCATACGGATGTATGGGGACCAGCTCAGGTATCTTCTCTCGGTGGCTCTCTATATTATGTTACATTCATTGATGATGCAACTAGAAAGGTATGGATTTATTTCTTTAGGCAGAAATTTGAAGTATTTGAAACTTTAAAAAAATGGAGAAGCTTCGTTGAGAATGAGACGGGAAAAAGGTTAAAATGTCTTAGATCTGATAATGGTGGTGAGTATTGCAGTAAAATTTTTGAAGATTATTGTTCCTCTATTGGTATTCGTAGGCAGAAAATGGTTCCAAGGACTCCACAAGAAAATGGAGTGGTTGAGCGCATGAATAGAACAATAATGGAGCGTGCACGGACTATGAGATTGCATGTTGGGCTGCCTTTAAAAATGTGGGTAGAGACTGTAAACACTGCTATTTATTTAATTAATAGAGGTCCCTCTAATCCTTTGGGTTTTGGTATTCCAGAGGAAGCATGGAAAGGTAAGAAGGTGAGTTATTTATTCTTTTCTCAAAACCTTCGGTTGTGAAGCATTTGCACATGTAGATTCTGAAAATAGAACCAAGCTTGATGCAAAATCAAAGAAATGTGTATTTGTTGGATATGGCATTGATGAATTTAGTTATAGGCTTTGGGATTTTGAAAATCAGAAAATTGTGAGAAGCAGGGATGTCATATTCAATGAGAAAGTGTTGTACAAAGATCTGTTGCTGCAGCATGAGAAGAAAGAAAATGATTATGCAGTGTTGGATGATATTCCAAACAATGATGTTTCAGTGGTTCCTCATGCTGGGAAACAACAACAACAACAAATACCACAAACTCCTGTTAGACGATCTTCAAGGTTAAGTAGACCTCCAAAAAGATTCTCTCCCTCTTTGTATACTATTTTGTTAACTGATGCTGGTGAACTAGAATATTATGATGAAGCTATGTAGGTGGATACAAGGTTTAGTGGGAGCATGGAATGGAAGAAGAAATGGACTCCTTGCTGAAAAACCAGACTTGGGAATTATGCAAGTTGTCTGCAGGTAAAAAGGCTTTACTAAACAAATGGATTTATAGGCTAAAAGAGGAGGATGGAGGTAAGAAAAGATTTAAAGCTAGATTAGTTGTAAAGGGATTTGCACAGAAAAAGGGTATTGATTTTGATGAGATTTTTTCTCCTATTGTTAAAATGACTTCTCTTTGTATTGTTTTAAGTATTGTGGTTGCTGAAGATTTGCATTTAGAATAGCTTGATGTTAAAACAACCTTTCTCCATGGTGATTTGGAAGAGAAAATATATATGGAACAACCACAAGGGTTTGAGGTCAAAGGTAAGGAGAAACTAGTGTGTAGATTGAAGAAAAGTTTATATGGCTTGAAGCAAACACCTCGGAAATGGTACTTGAAATTTGATAGTTTCATGGCTGAGCAAGGCTATAGCAGGTGTAATTCTAACCATTGTGTTTATTTTAAGATGTTGGATAATGATAGCTACATTATTTTGTGTTTATATGTTGATGACATGCTTGTAGCTGGGTCTAACATGGATCACATAAGAGAGTTGAAATAACAGTTAGCAAAGTCTTTTGCTATGAAGTATTTAGGGGCAGCAAAACAAATCCTTGGTATGAAAATTTGTAGAGATAGGAAAAATAGAAAATTGTTTTTTATCTCAGGCTAATTATGTTGAAAAGGTGTTGCAGAGATTTCATATGGAGAATGCAAAAGCTGTCAGCACACCTTTTCCTATTCATGTTAAATTGACTAAGGATATGTGTCCAAAGACACAAGAGGAGGAAGAAAAAATGTCCAAGGTACCATATGCTTCAACTGTAGGTAGTTTAATATATGCCATGGTATGCACGAGACCAAATATTTCACATGTTGTAGGAGTTGTTAGCAGGTATTTGAGTCATCCCAAAGTTGAGCATTAGAATGTAGTAAAATGGATTCTCAGGTATTTGAGAGGTACATCCAATAATTGTCTATGTTTTGGGGGCTCTAATATTGATTTAAAAGGCTGTGTTGACTCAAATTTGGCAGGGGATATAGATACCAGGTGGAGTACCACAGGTTATGTATTTATAGTTGGTAAGACAATAGTGAGCTAGATTTCTCGATTATAGAAGGTGGTTGCTTTATCCACCACAGAGGCAGAGTATGTTGCTGCAATAGAATCAACAAAGGAGATGATATGGCTACAACTCTTCATGGAGGAGTTGGGAAAACAATAGGCTGGAAATTAGTTGTTTACAGACAGCCAGAGTGCTATACATCTTGCAAAGAATTCTGCCTTGCATTCTAAACAAAACACATACAATTGAGATATCATTTCATTCGGTCGGTGTTGGAGGATGGACAAGTCAAGCTAGACAAGATACATACAGATGTCAATCGAGTAGATATGTTTACGAAGGTAGTGACAAGGGAGAAGTTGAGCTCCTCTTCAGCTTCAGTTGGTCTTCAAGGTTGAATTAAAGTATAATAGAGCAGCAAGGTCCAAAGTACTTATTTCCAGTGGGAGCTATAATTGTAGCAGTGTCATCCAAAATCAGTCTCCAAGTAGGAGATTGTGTTGGTGTGGATCCTGATCAGTCTCCAAGTGGGAGATTGTTGGTATGTGGCGATTGATCATTCTATACTATATAGCCCATGGTATACTATACACCTTGGCCCCTATCCTTGCCAGGGTCCAGGGTCGGGCTGGGACCCGGGTAGGGTTTTGGGGGCGATAGCCCCTGAAAAGAGGGGGTTCAGGGCAGCAGCCCTCGAGAAAAATTTTCCTCCTACCTTTTCACGTGATCACTGAAAAAGGGAAAAATCAATGAAAAAGGAAAAATTTGATTTTGTAGAATCCTAAAATCTGGAAGCTTCTAAGCTTGTTAAAAAGGGGTTCGGATGGGTATTACAGTATGATCAAAAATGTGATTATTCGCAAGATTGTAATAAGTTTTATTGGATAATAAAATTATTGGATGGCTGCAGTTTGGTGGATGTAGCTCAGATTGGGTGAACCACGTTAAATTCTTTGTGTTATGATTTATTCTGTGTGTGTGTTAGTTTCTCTGTTTATTAATTAAATCTACATTTAAATGTTAGATATCTGCCATCTCTAACCCTAACAACAACTTCATAAACCTATCAACCTAACATGACTCAAAACACTTCCTAATGGTCTTTTGAGACCTTATTACATCACACTCATGATTACAAAGAAAAAATTCATCACTTGACCACCTAATGGTCCTAGCCATCCTTGGTGCTCCTAGACCATACATCTGGCCATGAAAGCTTTCCAAGTCTCTTGGAATTTTGCAACACCTTGACCTACAACAAATCTCTGATGATCCTCCTTGTTCTTTCCATTGCTCCCTCTTGCCTTCATCTTCACCTTAGGCTTGGCCTTGTCCTTCCAAAACAATTCCTCTCTTGACTAATCACCTTGAACCTGCACCTTCCTGCTCTATCCTATCATCCATGGCTGCATCCAATTTCTCCTAACTTGTTCCATGGTGTCACTTACTTCCAAAAAGTCCAATCTTTGTCCTTCTTCTTTTATTTTCACCCTTGGCTTCACCTCCATCAACATGATAATCAAAACAAGGAAGTAATAAAGAACTCCCTTCACTCTTTTCGTCCTATCCATCCTCTTCACCATTTGCTTCAAGTTCTCCCATCTAGAAACCATTGCCACAACTACATACAATTTCCACATTAGTACTCTTACCCATCTAAGACCATCCACTATCCTAGCCTCATGTTTTGCTTTCTTCTCCATTTCATTTGGAGATCCCACTCTCACCTTTCCTCTAGCCTTCACTTGGCCAACCTTTATCAACATCTCTTCCTTATTCTCTTCCATCTTTGAGTCATTCAAACACTTTGTATTTTCAATTTCACCTTTTATGGTGACTACACCTTCTACAAACTCTGTCTTAGACCTTTCCTTTGATTTTTTCCATTCCACTTGATGCATCACATCCTCTGATCTCTTATCCTCCACTGAACTCTTTTCCAACACTGTATTTTTAGGCTCTTTATCTTCTTGTTCCTTTAGTGGACCACTTACTGCATCTACCATGCTTTCCATGCACTAATCTTTATCCTCAACTATCATACATTCTTCCACTGGCCTTTTATCTAGGCTCTTTGCAACTTCCATTTTTATGACCTGCATCAAACTTTTTTCTTGTCTTCTTTTTCTTGCCCCCTACATGGGTTCTTTTCATCTATACTTTGAATCAAATCTCCCTTTACCTCTATATCTTATGATTTAAATTTCACTATTTCTACAATGTTTGTCTGCTCCTTGTCTCTCTTTATCTATAGGGGACACAACACTACCCCTATCATAATTTCTTTATTCTTGAAAAGACCTTCATGGATTTCCTCAATCCATCCACACTCTTTTACCTCTTCCTTCTTTCCCTTTGCCTCTGAGACCTTCTCATCATGTGGTCTTCCATCTTTTTCATCAGTTTGTTGCTTTCCATCTTTCCCTTTCATTGGACAATCCATCTCTTCCACCATGACCTTACTAGGCCATTCTCGCCTCTTCTCCATCTTGTCTCCACTTATCTTGCCTTTTCCTTGCATTAGGGTTTCTACCCCAAGGTTCTTCACCTCAAATTTCTTTTCAGTAGGTCTGCATACCTCTGTTTTGATAGCATTAGACTGTCCTCCACTTGTTCCTACCTTTTCTTGACTCAAATTAGTCCTTTTCTTGTCTCCAACCTACTTTGCAAACATGTCTAGATCCTGTATAAAGAATTCCCTTTCTCTTATCACTATTTATCTATCCTTTTTCCTTTCTAACATTACTCCTTTGTCTACTTTTTCTACCTCAACTCTTTTCTTTGTGTAAGTAGCTGCACCTTCACCATGTTTATCTTCCTCATGCTTGAGGAACTCCTTCCTTCCCATCATCACTATCCTTTCCATTTTGTCTTGTTCCCTGTCATCTCCCTGCGATGGGGTTAGCTTGAACTTGATTCCATCTTTCACAATATCATACACAAAAAAAAACCACTTCAACTTCTAAAACTAACATTTGAAAGAGGTGACTGTTGGTCTCCCTCTTTAATAGACTTTTACAACCCTTCACTATTAGTTAATTTGACTTGACTTAGCACTTTTTGCATAGGTAAAATTATTCGTCATGCTGAAGAAACGAACTGTTAAAAGGAAAAAACTAACAGATGATCAGCTCCAAGTCTTTAGAGATAAAGAGAAAAAATGGATGAGGGAATATCGTGAAAAAGAAAAATTGGGAACAATTGACGAAAACAAGCTAGTTGAAGGGGAACCTCAACCGTCAAAAAGAGAAAAGAAATTGGTAGCACAAAGGGCACAAATGTCAAAGAGTCATGCTAGGGGAGATGCAGATACTATAGTTGGAGACACACCCTCTACCACTAGTGAATACAAAGGGACACCATTAAGCACAAGCGAATATGGAGGGACACCATCTACCACAAGTGAGTATGTCTGGACACCATCCACCACATCTAAAATTGAGAGTACATCACCACTCGGATTTGATGAACACAGTATGCCATCATCCCCATGTGAACCTCAAGGTATGCATTTTATTCCACCCTCGGTCGAAGGTACACAAGATAGCCCACCACAATTAAATATTGATGAAATTGCTAATGTTGAGATGTATGCACCTAAGAGAACACCGCCTAGAATTTTGCGTAGAAAGCCAAAGTTTTTGATTAATATTGATGAGGATATTTTGCAGCACATGGAAGGAAAGATTCTAGAACGCACTTGTAGAAGATATGCTGATAATATTTGGAAAATGTTCTTTGAAAGGCTAAATGAGATTGCAAGATGTCAAATATTTGTTCAAATGATGCGGGGTTTAAAGTATAGAAACATCATGAAGATCTTGGGTTGAGAAAACTGAATGCATCAAGTGAAAAAACTATTGTGAAGAATCTAATGGATGCTTATGAGAGTGTGGGTAAGACCTCACGCTCAAAGGATAGTAATGTCACCTGACATGTCATTACATCGACTTTGGTAAGCTATCAAACAAAGAGATCTCGTCTCATTAAAAATACAAGTGAACAAATGGGAATTAGTAGAAAAACTTTATCAAGAGTTGTTGAAAGGAGGAAAAGAATTGAGGGCACCGATTCAAATTAATTATGGGCATTCTTGAGAAGACTGCCACATAAAGATAGAAAAGTTGTTGAAGCATTGAGAACACTAATTGAAGATTATTGGAAGAATAATACAAGGCCATCTCTAAATCAAAGGGATGTCGTAAGAAGGAGAATTGGTAGTCAGAACTGTGAGCCACATCCAAATCATTTTTTGGATACGACTGAAACCCATTTTTTTTATAAGTTTCAAAATGCTTATCCTCAAATTAGTATTTCTCCAAGATTCTTTGAAATGCTTAAACCTTCTTATGTCAAGATAAATCACACACACACACTACTTGTTGTTGTAGACTACATATTGAATTCGCTAACCATTATGATGTTTATCATTCTATATGTTTAGATTTGCATACTAATGATGTTTTGTAGAATTGTGGCATAGAAGCCCCACCAAAATCTTCAAGAGAGTTCTTATAAAAAAATTTATGTCAAATAGAGGATGGCCAAATATTCTACAGGAGAACATGTTTGGATGGTTCATGCGAGCATTGCGGTGGCTTGCAACGAATGTGAGTATGTCAACATATGGAAAGAACAAATGAGGTGGGGCATAAACTAGTCAAGAAGTATAAAATAGTAGCATACACTACAAAAGATGGGTCTCAAGCAAAAAGGTGTGATTTGGTTATTGAGAAGATTCCAGTGTATCAGTTTATGTCCATGTTTCATGAGAATCTAGTGTATGAGTATGCAAGGTGTACCCATAGAGCCCGATGGCTGGACACACAATTCAAGCAATGCAAGGACACCTTTCTAGTTGGCAGGATAGTATCAGTGGTTGAATTTGTAGAGAACTACACTCTGCAGCCACAGTGTGAGGTGTAGTCATAGTAGTAGAACTCCACATAGGTTTCGATATTTGTGCACATAGCATTCATTCATGCAACTAATAGTATAGAGGACCAAAGGAAGGTATTGAGGGAGTATCACTTTTATATTAGTGATGATCACACACATTCTCCAAAGATCATGCAAGGTTGCTTCCAGATGTTCTATAGTGATTTGGCTCGGAGGGGCATAGCATATGGTCGGCATATAATATGGTCGGATAACTATGTAGCACAGTTCAAGAATACACACATGTTCTAATGATTGTGTAGGATGCATCTCACTATAGGTGTTCAACATATGTGGAACTTTTGTGAGGCAGAGCATGGAAAGGGGGAGCATGATGGTGCAGGAGCATGCGTGAAAAGAGCATTAGCACGAGAAGAGTTAAAGTATAAAGATAGTGCAAAGTTGACATATGCAAGTTTAATCATCGAGTGGTGTAATGCTTTGATGGGTCTAGGTAATGAAGGTATGTCTTTAGTTCATAGATTTTTTTGGTTGATGGATGATACTAACATTGCACCATATGAGGATTGTTGTACACTAATAGGATCCAGTGAGTTACACTCTTTCCTTAGATCAAATCCAGGTTCATGGAGTATCGATACACATAATATGGCATGCTTTTGTTCTTTGTGTACAATGCAAGCCTAGAATGATTGTGAGTTAGGGGAGTGGGTTGACAAATGGTTGACAAGTTATCTTACCCCACTTCACACATATCACCCTCTGACGGCATTGGAACTAACACAGATGGAATCATCGGTCGACTTTGACCATGTATCAGATCTAGTTCAACTAGGTAATATATCTACTTGCTTAGTTTTTCAAATTCCATATTGTTATCTTACTTTGTACTATATTCGAAATGTTGACTAATTTCGAGTGATTTAATGCACATATCAATGTAGGGCATGTTTATGCAGTTATTGTAGATGAAGAAAATGAAGAGGGAAAAAACTATTACTTGTGTCATTATGTGAGGCTAAAAAGAAATTAGAATCCCTAGTTATAGATGGAGAAAACATCGAATACCCTATAGGCTCAGTTGTTGTTACTAGAACATGGCTTAGAAGGTACCCACATAAGAGAGTTAAACATTGGTTGTTTGAGGACTTTGACACCCATCGTAATATTCTTCATTACTTGAACCTTGTTGTGGCATCCAATGTTTGTTTGAGAAAATATGGGGGCGGAGCTTTGAACAAGACCTTTTGGAAGGTCCATGAGTCTGACCATGAGGAAATACTTGACACAATAAAGAGTAGAGCAGATCCAAATGGTTCATTAGATTAATTTTTAAGTATATGCACAATGGTTCTTATTAATTTATACTTGTACCACGTTAATTTGTTTGATGCCAATGCTATCATGTCTTATTTTACTTTGCATATCTGTAAGTAACTCGGTAAACATTGAGTGGTGTCCCCTTGTAGAAAATGTAGATTAATGAGCCATCCAAGAGAATCTCAGGCATAAAAGCAATGCAACATCCCTATTTTGATTATGAAGCCAAATGTCAATTATGATTTTTAGCCATTACAAAAGTGTGTACGAAGTTTGGTGACGAATTTCAAGTTATTCATTTGAAGTTAACCTTATCATGAGCACCTATGATGTAGAAATTATAGGAGCATCTCGAATTTCAAGATATTCTAGATTCATGAGAGGTGTTGTGTGCAATAGGTATCTTGGAACTCGCAGTGAAGATGTATGAGCAGGAGTGACTAAGTTGATAGACTGCCATGCCTATCTATAAGTGCCTTCCATCTATTTTCATTTCATTTCCATTTTGGACATGAGCTGTTTCTTTTTCTTCTTTTACTTTTCCTATCTGTAACTAAACTAGTAAAAATTGATTGGTCTCTCCTTGCAGAAAATGCTAATTTTGGAGCCATCGAAGAGAATCTCAGCCAAAAAAGCAATGCAACATCCTTATTTTGATGATCTTGAAAAATCTCAATTTTTATTTCAAGCCATTATAAAAGAGTGTGTGAAGCTTTGTGAGGGAATCTCAAGTTTCTCATTTGAAGTTAACCTCTAAATGAGAACCTATGATGAAGACATTATAAGAGAATCTCGAATGTATGAATGACATTGTAAAATATCTGTGAGAACATAGTACCTAAGGCATTTTAATGAGATTTACTTGTAATGACATTTACCGAAATAATGAAATTTGGTGTAGGGGCACCAAGGTTATTGAGAAAATTTGGTTCACAAATATCTTTTAAGTTAGTTTTGTGTTATGAGTTTTGTCAATTTAATAAGGTCATAACACATCCACACTTGATTTATAATGTAATAAGTCATGTTAGTTACAAAAAGAAGAGTTTGGCATGATTGGAAAGATGTAGAATCATTTGTAAAGGCTATTTAAAACCTCTTAAAGGATATTTAAGTCAATATTTGAATTTGTATCCTTTTGAAGGAAAATGTTTGAATATGGTTGTAAATGTACTATTAGTGAGATTGAGATTGTTAACCTTCAGAGAGTAGCAGTATTTATGTTGATGAAATTTCCTTTAGATGCAAGGATTCAAAGCACATAAACCATGTGGTACAAATGATTAAATCCCAAAGACAATCTATAGCAATGAAAGAGTCTGAAAAGGAAAAGAGAGCTACACTGGTGACTCAGGAGAAACTTTAGTGATGCATAGTCAAGGTGGCGAAGACTCAAACAAATCAGATTTTAGTAAATCAACAACCTTTGTTATTTCATTTTAGCATCTCACAACTCCAAGGCCTTCCAAACCTCACCAAAACATCAAACAATTTTTCTAGGGTCTGCACACACATAATAAACCTTCACCTAGCCTTTAGACTCAGTAGATCTCAAAAACATCACTTTGATTCCTCCATTTCAAGCCAAAATCTGACATTCTCAACATAAAACAAAATCACCAGCCCTATAAATGCATTACCATTATTAAAAGAGTTAAGGAAACTTGAAAAAAACATATTGTAAACATTTCCTCTAAGTCACAATTCACCACAGTAGGAGGAAGGGCTCCATCACAAAAATTAAAGTAAACTCAGATCCTACTGGTCTATACAGGCTGAATAAAGAAAAATGGATTTTCCTTTCACTAAAACAACCAAAGGTGTATCAAAATAGATTGAAATCTATGTTAAGACCTGCCACCACAATTTTTCATTAATTTATTTTCATAAGAGGCGTGTACTAGGCTGTACATAGACAAAAGAAACTGAAAACTCATAAAAAAATATTCAAATTCCAGAGTTTTAGGCATTGTGAAGAGCACCAATCTTCAAAAAAACTATTGATTTTAGGCTTGAATGATGCTTTTAATAAATTTCAAATGGGAATCATCTCCCTTCAATTCCCATAACTACCTTTGAACCACCAAACCCTTATTAAGCCTACAAATACTAGTATTTATTATTTAAGAATGGTTTTGCTTACTAACGTTTATCATGCAAATTTAATATTCTAAAGGCCTAGGACCACTTAGACACCCTTATAACATGACATTTAGACTCTTTCTCTGCACTCCCACCTACTTTTTACATAATTTTCCTTTATGGAAATTCAACAATTATTTAATTCAAGAGTGCTTTTGCACATTTGTCTACCCTAACCTACTAGTTCCCAAAGTACATAAAATATTGGTCTATTAGACCTTATTCAAGACAAAAAGACCTCAACTTACTAAAATTTATCAACTTTCCTCCCAATTTACCATCAAACAATCACAAATTTAGGGTGAGGTGTGGGTGCTCCTGCACCATTCAGCTTTCAAAAAAAAATCAATTAGGTTGGTAGACGTCTGGATTGAGCTAGCATTTGGTGGAAGAGGAAGAAAGATGTCAGGAACTCTAGAGGCCTACCATACTAGATTTTGATATTGAACCATGAGAGTAGAAGAGAGATATGATATCATGTATCAAAACATTAAGCATGCATTATTCCAACCAATGGAGAAGGAGATGATTACTTTGCTTCATTTTCATTTGCATAAGCATATCAAGGCATGGGAACTAAGAAGACCAAGGATGTCCAGTTTTATGTGGAGGTAATGGATGTGGTCCAAAATTTAGGAGGGTCACGAATGTCAATGTATGATCTTGATGAAATTGAGGAAAAACAGCAAGAGAGGGACATAAAAAATAAAATCAATACAGAGTTTCAAGGTTTTGTCAAGCGAGTAAGAGAGCTATGGGAGCAACCTCATCTAAAATATAATTTTGAACTAGACTTTGATATGTACCATTTAGAGAGCTTGGTTTTCATGGAGTTCCTTTCAAAGCCTCTTCTTTTATTATTCTTATGGTAAAATGATTGGTAGAGTTGGTGGAATTACCTTTCTTAGTAGTAATCGCTATTAGTGAGATTGAGATTGTTAACCTTGAGAGAGTAGGACTTGGGAAAAATGAATTTGATATGGCTATTGCTTTCAAAGACTTCAAGCGGGATGTACTCCATATTGACGCGATTCCTCAATCTTCACTTGATGGCATCAAGGAATGGATGAACTTCATGGTTATAAAGTATTATGAAAGCAGAATGAACTTGTACTAGCAACCAATTTTGAAGACTATTACTGATGATTCAAAGCACATCAACCATGTGGTAAAAATGATTAAATCCCAAAGAGGATTTGTAGCAATGAAAGAGTTTGAAAAGGTAGAGAGAGCTACATTGGTGACTCAAGAGAAAGTTTAGCTTTTAAAAAAAAAGGCCAATTAGGCTGGCAGATGTGTGGATCAGACCAGCATTTGGTGGAAGAGGAAGAAAGATGACTAGAACTTTGGAGGCCCACCATACTAGATTTTGATATTCAACTATGAGAGAAGAAGAGAGAGTTGATACCATGTATCAAAACATTAAGCATGCATTCTTCTAGCCAACAAAGAAGGAAGTGATTACTTTGCTTCATTTTCATTTGCATAACCATATCAAGGCATGGGAACCAATAAGACCAAGGATGTCTACTTTTAGGTGGAGGTAATGGATGTGGTCCAAACTTTAAGATGGGAAAGAAGGTCAATGCATGCTTGTTAACCTTGAGAGAGTATTTATGTTGAGGAAATTTCCTTTAGATGCAAGGATTCAAAGCACATCAACCATGTGTGGTACAAATGATTAAATCCCAGAGATAATATGTATCAATGAAAGAGTCTGAAAAGTTAGACAGAGCAACACTGGTGACTTAGGAGAAACTTCAGCTTTCAAAAACAAAGTCAATTAGGTTGGCAGACGTGTGGATCAGGCCAGCATTTGGTGGAAGAGGAAGAAAGATGACTGGAACTCTGGAGGCCCACCATACTAGATTTCGGTATTCAACCATGAGAGTAGATGAGAGAGCTGATATCATGCATCAAAACATTAAGCATGCATTCTTGTAGCCAGTGGAGAAGGAGATGATTACTTTGCTTCATTTTCATTTGCATAACCATATCAAGGCATGGGAACCAAGAAGACCAAGGATGCCGAGTTTTATGTGGAGGTAATGGATGTGGTCCAAAATTTAGGAGGGACAAGAAGGTCGATGTATGATTGGTGCAGGAGCACCATTCAGTAGGTTTTTTTCATCAAGGAAAATAAGGAGTAGAATATCATCAATTTAGTAAAATCGGCCTGAACTTGTACATTTGAAGGTTTTGAGTCAATAAAAATGGATTTTTGACCCATTCCTCTTTCTGTAGCCTCTGTAACTTGAGTAATGGGTCTGCACTAACATTATTAAGGTGTGGGAATGATGTGTTAGTGTTGGGGAGGTCTGAAAGTGAGATGGGTGTGAAACCCATTTGTGTAAGAGTGAGTTTTCTTTAAGAAAAATAATGCTTTTGAAGAGTTAAATTGTGTTTTTGTGTAGGGAAGCATTATTTTATGATTTTTTGAGCTTTTGTATGGTGTCAAAAACTTGTTTGAGTAATTTATAGGTTGTGGTTAGCTTTGGAAGTATCATTTTCAATAAACCCCTAGGGTTTAGGCTACAATAGAGGGTTTTGTGGTTTACCCTTTGTACAGTGGTATAACTAAGATATAATTGTGGATTTTGAAGTTTTGACACCTTATAATTTCTTCCCTAAGAGTTGGTAAGGTTTGGATAAGTTTAGAGTATAGACCCTTTGTTCAACTAGATCAATCCCTTAAGGGTCCAAAGGGAAAAATGACTGCAAACTTCATCATGAGGTTACTTGGACACCGTGATGCTTAGAAACTTCTCATCTAATTTTATGGGATCAAGTTGGGCCCCTGTACAATAACCTCTCTCAGTTTTCGTTATCTCCGAGTGGTTTTCCCGTTGTCTAGTTTTAAGTTGATGAAAAAAGTGTCAATTGAAAGCAGTGAAAAGTTGCAAAGTGGTGCAACTTTCGTTCTGCAACTCGTGTGAACAAACAAACTATTCCAACATGTCTAAATAGGCATGTTTACATTAGGCATGGTCCTCTTTAGCACCCAAATATGTAGAATCGCTCTGAACTACGTTCAACCGGATCGATCCCTTAAGGGTCCAAAGGGAAAAATGGTTGAAAACTTCAACATGAGGTTACTTGGACACCGTGATGCTTAAAAAATTCTTGTCTGATCCTATGGGATTGCGTTGGGCCCCTCTACAATAACCTCTCTCAGTTTACATTATCTCATAGTGGTTTTCCTGTGGTGTTGAAGTTTCAGTTGATGAAAACAGTGTCAAATAGAAGCAGTGGAAAGTTGCAAAGTGGTGCAACTTTCATTCTGCAATTTGTGTGACCAAATGAACTATTCCAATGTGTCAGAATAGGAATTTTTACACTAGGCATGGTCCTCTTTCACACCCAAACACATGGAATCACTCTGAGCTACGTTCGACCGGATCGATCTCTTAAGGGTCCAAAGGGAAAAATGGCTGCAAACTTCAGCATGAGGTTATTCGGACACCGTGATGCTTAGAAACTTCTTGTATGATCCTATGGGATCATGTTGGGTCCCTCTACAATAACCTCTCTCGGTTTTTGTTATCTCAGAGTAGTTTTCCCGTGGTGTCCAGATTTTAGTTGATGAAAAAAGTGTCAAATGGAAGCAGTGAAAAGTTGCGAAGTGGTGCAACTTTCGTTCTGCAACTCATGTGACTAAACAGACTATTCCAACACATTTGAATAGGAATTTTTACGCTAGGAATGGTCCTCTTTCACACCCAAACATGGGGAATTGCTCTGAACTATGTTCAATTGGATCGATCCCTTAAGGGTCCAAAGGGAAAAATGGCTGCAAACTTCAGCATAAGGTTACTCGGACACCGTGATGCTTAGAAACTTCTTGTCTAATCCTATGGGATTGAGTTGGTCCTCTCTATAATAACATTTCTCAGTTTACGTTATCTCAGAGTGTTTTTCCCATGGTGTTGAAGTTTCTGTTGATGAAAAAAGTGTCAAATGGAAGTAGTGGAAAGTTGCAAAGTGGTGCAACTTTTGTTCTGCAACTCATGTTACCAAAAAAACTATTCCAATGTGTTTGAATGGGAATTTTTACACTAGGAATGGTCCTCTTTCACACCCAAACATGCGGAATCACTCTGAGCAACGTTCAACCGAATCGATCTCTTAAGGGTCCAAAGGGAAAAATGGCTACAAACTTCAGCATGAGGTTATTTAGACACCGTGATGCTTAGAAAATTATTGTATGATCCCAAGGGATCGTGTTGGGCCCCTCTACAATAACCTCTCTTGGTTTTGTAAGAAAATTTGGTGGGCATCTCAGAGAAATCTCTAAGAATAGTAGTGCCTTCAGTAACTTTCATTTTGATTAGGTTGCCTCAAAGACATGTACAACTATGTCCTAAAGTGGAAATAGACATAGTTTATTTCCCACATTGATCCTTCTGAGAGAAGCTCATGTAAAATTCAATAGCATGCATTAATAGATTCTACAACAAGAACCAACAGACATGAAAAATAAGACAGAAACCAGAACAAATAGATTTACATAGGGAAAATCCTTTCGGATAAAAAACCCCACTCCAAAGATCAAGCCATTGTATTATTTAGCAACAAATGGTTATAATACAATTTCAGGCCCATAGCCTTTTTAGAAATTACATCTTGTTTATTTTGGATACAACTAGTAGCAAACTATTCCTGAGAGATCAGGAGAGATTCTAATATAACACTGCCTCTCTCTTCCTCTACTTCGACCTCATGGCCTTGGCCTTTCAGCCAGCCACTCAGTCCTCTCTATCTCTCTCTATCCCTCTAGCTCTTGGCTCTCCCTGTTCTCTTACCAACACTCTTTTTCAGAATGTCCAATGCATACGTATATACATTCGTTCTCTGCAGGCTCTATGAAATCGTTCTTTTCCAACTGTCGGATCAAAACTAACAAATCATCTAGCCCAGCATCATTAGATGTTTCCACTTCCTCATGTTTTAATTTTCCAACTTCCACATAGAAACGGTTCAACAAATGGTTCACATCTTGCTTTCTCTGATAGGTCCAAATCGCACCATGTAGGACAGTCATCAAACGGTCAAGGGCATTCAACCTGTGTTGCCATGTCGGTGAGACACTAACTGTGTCTCCCCGATGCCAACACAGCTAGCATTCGATATCACCAAGAGTTGTCCCCATCGGCAAGAGGTTACATCGATTCTAGAGAGATATCGCTAAGACTTCACCATGTTGCCAAGACCTCACACCAAAGATCACAAGGTATTCTGAAGAGTTCATCAGTCTGCAAGACTATCGCTCTTCACCTAGACATTACACTGAAGTCTTCAAGTCACATCGACCTCAGCATTCTCATCAGCTAGACAATCGCCATTTGATGAGACATCATACCGAAGTTCAAAGGTCATATCAATGTTAGCTTTCCATTCGCAAGACACCCACAGTTCGCCAAGACTTCATACCGAAGTCTTCAAGTCATGTCGACGTGATTATTCCATGCAGTGAGACAATTGTCTTTCACCAAGACATCACACCAAGTGCTTCATGTTATACTGAAACATCCCAGTCGGTAAGACTTATCGCTTTTGCCAAGAGGTTACACCGAGCCCTTCAAGTCATACCGAAGTGCTCGACAGTCGGCAAGACATTCGTCTTTCGCCAAGACATCACACCAAGCACACCATGTCATACCAAGTTGGCAAGACAATCCTCTTTCACCAAGACTTCATGCCGATAGGAACAAGTCATACCAATTTCCAAATCGGCTAGATAGAACAAAGGTCATGTCGATATTGGAAAGACTTCCTATCATCGCCGAGACATCATTTCGACACATATGAGTTACATTGATGATCACAAGCAGATGCTATCAGCAAGACTTCACATATCGCCAAGACTTCTCACTGAGACCCTCGAGTTACTCTGAGTGTATATAGTTAGCTAGACATCTCCCAGTCACCAAGAGATCTTCTCGAATGTTCAAGTCACCCTGATGACTACAATCAGCGAGACATCTCCCTGTCGCTAGGACCACATACCAACACACTTGAGTTACCTCGATGATCAAGTCGCCATAGGTGACACCGACATACACTAGGCACCCGATAACAAACCCTTATGTCATTGATACAATCCATATCGGTAAGAGATATCACCGAGTCTCCATGTCATAGCGATAGGTCCATTTGGCAAGACTTAAACAAAGTCTCAGTGACCAATGCAAACCACAAGATTCCAAAGCTACCATTCGGCCAGACAAAAGGAATGTCACACCGAATTTTCTATTCCAGAGGTTATAGCCTATGAGATTGAGGCACATGATTCTAATAGGTTTTCGTTATCTCAGAGTGGTTTTCCCGTGGTGTCCAGATTTTATGTGATGGAAAAAGTGTCAAATGGAAGTAATGAAAAGTTGCAAAGTGGTGCAACTTTCATTCTGCAACTCATGTGACCAAACAAACAATTCCAACGCATTTGAATAGGAATGTTTAAGCTAGGGATGGTCCTTTTTCGCACCCAAAATATGCGGAATCGCTCTTAGCTACGCTCAACCGGATAGATCCCTTAAGGGTTTGAGTGTAGTATTTTGAAATAGGCCATTCCACCTATTGTTTAGGCTTTTCCTCGGTGATATGGGCCTAATGTAAGTAGGATAGGGAGTAGGAATAAGAAAATAGCATTAGTAAGGGCATTGGAAGAGGTTACTAACACTGCCCTTGTTGAAAATTCAAAATTGAGGTCCCTTAAAAGCAAGGCTAGAAGAGGTGAAAAGAAGAAATTGCTTGAAAATAATTTAGAATAGGTTGGAAATAGGGTGAGATTGTGGATTTTGATGTGTTCAAAAGGTCTACAAGGACAGGGGAGGTCAAAATTATGTTATGGCATGACATGCCTTAGTTGGGAAAATGGGGGTTTTGAATGAAAAAGAGAGGTTTGAGGGAGTAAACGTGGGTAAAGTCAAGGGGCAACATAATTTGGTGGTCAATTATGTTTGTGCAAGAAAAATGAAGAGTGTTGGAATAGGTTTTGAGGTTCAGGTCTGGGTGTTCGGTTGGCCGGTTTGGCCAAAAAAATTTGGAGGGGGGTTTAGTTTGTTTTGGGTTTGTTGGTACAAAAAACATGTAAAAAAAATATATATATATCTATGCAACCTAGAAGCATGAATTAGGATTAGAATATCACATATCATCATATAAACAACAAAACCACCATAAAATTGAATGTCATTTAAAACAACAAAATTGGCAAAAAAAAAAGTGTTTATAACCTGCAAAAAAATGTGAATAAAATCACACTGATTTTCGCGTGAAAAAAAACCATGAGACCATAGCTTGTTGATTACTATTATTCTTTCATATATTTTTTCCAAGCATCGATAGCTTGTTTGAAAGTACTTTTTTTAGGCTTTTAGCCATAGCAGCAAGGCAGTGAATTGTTTGATAAAATGCTTTGGTAGACATGTATGAAAAATGTGGTAGCATAGACAAGGCAATGAATTGTTTGAAAAAATGCCTCAAAGAAATGTGGTCTCATGATGATGGAATGGCATGATGAATTCCATGACAAGAAAATTGTTATGGATTGTCATGGCATTCTACCACCATTGAGACCACATTTCTTTGAGGCTTTTATTCAAACAGTTGGATGCCTTGTCTATGATATTGCTTATTATTATGCTTTGATAGATTTTTTCCAAGCATCCATAGCTTGTTTGAAATCACCTATTTTAGGCTTTTAGCCATAGCAGGAAAGAGGTGAACAGTTTGATAAAATGCTTTGGTAAACATGTATGAAAAATGTGGTAGCATAGACAAGCCAATGAACTATTTGAAAAAATGCCTCAAAGAAATGTGGTCTCATGGTGATGGAATGGAATGATGAATGCCATGACAAGAAAATTGCTATGGATTGTCATGGAATTCCTCCACCATTGAGACCACATTTCTTTGAGGCTTTTATTCAAATAGTTGGTTGCCTTGTCTATGCTATTGCTTATTATTATGCTTTGATAGAATTTTTCCAAGCATCCATAGCTTGTTTGGAAGCACCTATTTTAGGGTTTTAGCCATAGCAGTAAGGAGGTGAACTATTTGATAAAATGCTTTGGTAAACATGTATGAAAAATGTGGTAGCATAGACAAGGAAGCAAACTGTTTGAAAAAATTCCTCAAAGAAATGTGGTCTCATGGTGATGGAATTCCATGACGAATGCCATGACAAGAAAATCACTATGGATTGTCATGGCATTCCACCACCATTGAGACCACGTTTCTTTGAGGCTTTTATTCAAACAGTTGGCTGCCTTTTCTATGCTATTGCTTATTATTATGCTTTGATATATTTTTTCCAAGCATCCATAGCTTGTTTGGAAGCACCTATTTTAGGATTTTAGCCATAGTATCAAGGAGGTGAACTATTTGATAAAATGCTTTGGTAAACACGTATGAAAAATGTGGTAGCATAGACAAGGCAGTGAACTGTTTCAAAAAATGCCTCAAAGAAATGTGGTCTCATGGTGGTGGAATGGCATGATGAATGCCATGACAGGAAAATTGCTATGGATTGTCATGATAGTCCACCACCATTGAGACCACATTTCTTCGAGGCTTTTATTCAAACAATTTGCTACCTTGTCTATGCTATTGCTTATTATTATGCTTTGATAGATTTTTTCCAAGCATCCATAGCTTGTTTGGGAGCACCTATTTTAGGATTTTAGCCATAACAGCAAGGAGGTAAACTATTTGATAAAATGCTTTGGTAAACATGTATGAAAAATGTGGTAGCATAGACAAGGCAACGAACTGTTTCAAAAAATGCCTCAAATAAATGTGGTCTCATGGTGATGAAATGGCATGATGAATGCCATGACAAGCAAATTGCTATGGATTGTCATGGCATTCCACCACCATTGAGACCACATTTCTTTGAGGATTTTATTCAAACAGTTGGCTGCCTTGTCTATGCTATTGCTTATTATTATGCTTTGATAGATTTTTTCCAAGCATCCATAGCTTTTTTTGAAGCACCTATTTAAGGCTTTTGGCCATAGCAGCAAGGAGGTGAAACTGTTTGATAAAATGCTTTGGTAAACATGTATAAAAATGTGGTAGCATAGACAAGGCAGTGAACTGTTTGAAAAAATTTCTCAAAGAAATGTGGTCTCATGGTGATGGAATGCCATGACAATCCATAGCTTGTTTGAAAGCACCTCTTTTAGGATTTTAGCCATAGCAGAAAGGCAATGAACTACTTGATAAAATGCTTTGATCTAGACATGTATGAAAAATGTGTTAGCATAGACAAGGCAATGAACTCTTTGAAAAAATGCCTCAAAGAAATGAGGTCTCATGGTGATGGAATGCCATGGCAATCAAATTCTTTTGATTTCCATGGCATTCCATCACCATGAGACCTCATTTCTTTGAGGCATTTTTTCAAAGAGTTCATTGCCTTGTCTATGATATTGCTTACTATTATGCTTTTGATATATTTTTTCGAAGCATCCATAGCTTGTTCAAAAGCACTTGTTTTAGGCTTTCAGCCATAGCAACAAGGCAATGAACTATTTGACAAAATGCTTTGGTAGACATGTCTCAAAAATGTGGTAGTATAGACAAGGCAGTGAATTTTTTGAAAAAATGCCTCAAAGAAATGTGGTATCATAGAATGCCATGACAAGCAAATGCAATTGGGAGCTGCTCCTAGATATTAGTTATGCAATGTGAAGTAATTGCATAACTGCTTAGGTTGACTTTGTAAAAACTATATTGTAATTGAAATTTTGTCATCTATCAACATCTAGTTATTAGTTGTGCAATGTGAAGCAATGCTTTGAGTTTGAAATATGTGCAATGCAATATAATCAACGATATGAATATAAACTACAAAAATCTATTTTTTACAATTTATTAATTAAACTCTTTGTTTTATTTTCTCTCTATATCTCTATGCTATGGAAATGCCTTTAATTTATTTTTAAAAAAAATTTATCTCTTGTTCTACTTTTTTTTACCTTTTTTTATAAATCTGATTTTTTTTTCTGATTTTTTCTTGACTTTTTCCCAATTTTTTCAAAAAATCTTATACTTTTGGTTTGTCGATTTTTTCCCCACAATATTTTTTATGCTATGGTATAAACACATATCTTTTTGTAATATCAAGGATACTTTTTGAAACTTCCATGCATTCCTAATCTAAAAGGAAAAGTCTTTTGCCTAATCTGTATGCAGCCATGCTTTTGACATTGTCAAAAAGAGCAAATGTGGACACCATCGATAAAAAATATTTGTATTAACCAAATAGCCATGTACACATACATCAATACATGTCGATATAAGTATAAAATATAGTTACAAAATAGCCATATAGGCTTATGCTCGAATGCCATATAGGCATGAATGTCAAATATATCCAATACAAGATATGTACAAAATTGCCATGTCTAGGCATACAACAAAGGGCTCTAGAATCAAAATTCATTTCTCTCCATGCTCTGGAAATACTTTTTTCCCCTTTGTTTGGAGATCTGATGGTGAGAAGTTCATCAATCATTTTTTCTGTGCTCGAGGAGTGCTCCTACTACTCCTCCTGCAGTTTAGCTCTTGGTGGAGTTTTAACTATTACAATAAGAAGTAAAGACATTAATATATAGAAATTACATTATAAGAAATGATATATTTAACAAAATATTCACTTACGGCCATCTCATGATCACTCTCCATGATGGAAATATTTGCATGCCAATGCTCAGGCGTGCTCAAGCCCTGTATAAACCATCCAAATAGGAATTAAATTGTGAATTAATAATGGTTTGATTTTTCACTAGAACTAACATCTATAACAACAAATGTAAATTGAAATTTAGTAATTTTCCTCATACCTCCTCTATCAGAGCCATGGAGGATTGTATAGTGGATGAAACACTGATATCCATTGCCCTTGTAACATTTGAAGGTGTTTCCAAAAACAACATCTAAAAATAAAACAACAAATTATTCAATCACAGAAAAGTTACAATAGTGAGATCCACGTCATGAATTATAATGTATGGGATCTAATGAACAAAATTTTGAGTAGAAGTATTAAACTATATATTTTAGGTAGGCCTTGGAAGTTTTATAGGAAGACTGAGCATGATGGGGAGAAGAACACATACTCCATTGTGAAGGATGGGAAGACTTACAACCTTTCACCTCTCCTAGAAGAAGACAAGGCAAAGCATGAAGGGCCTAGTGTTTTGATGGTGGGTGAGAAGGAGTTCATGAAGACCTTGAAGGAAGGAGGAGGAAGAGGATTCTTCCTGATTATGAAGCAAAAAATTGAAGCAGATCTACCCACAAAGAACAAGGAAGATGTACCAAAGGAAGTCCAAGAGTTGTTAGAAAGGTACAAGGACATAACAGTGAATGAATTACCTAGTTCCCTACATCCCATTAGGGATATAAGCCACCATATTGATCTGATTCCAGGGGCTACATTTCCCAATAAGGTTGCATACAAGATGACACCTACTCAAAATGAGGAGATTGCAAGACAAGTGCAAGAGTTGATGGATAAAGGGCTAGTGAGGAAGAGTTTGAGCCCATGTGTTGTTCCTACTATCCTAGCACCAAGGAAGGATGGGAATTGGATGCTTTGAACTGATTCAAGAGCCATTAATAGGATCACAATCAGATATAGGTTCCTAATGCCAAGAATGGAGGACCTCATGGATTGTCTATCAGGAGCATCTTACTTTTCCAAGATTGATCTAAAGAGCGGGTACCATTAGATAAGGATCAGAGAAGGGGATGAATGCAAGACAATTTTTAAGACTAATGAAGGGCTCTATGATTGGTTGGTGATTCCCTTTGGGTTATCAAATGCCCCTAGTACATTTATGCACCTTATGAATGAGGTATTGAGACCTTTCATTAGGAAGTTTGTTGTAGTTTATTTAGATGACATACTTGTGTTTAGTAGGTCTAAAGAAGAACATTTGAAGCACCTTGACATGGAACTAATGAGGTTACAAGAGGAGAAGCTGCTAATCAACATGGAAAAGTGTGAATTCATGAAGGAAGAACTAGTCTACCTTGGTTTTTTCATCTCCAAGGGAAGTTTGAAGATGGATCCTTCAAAGGTGGATGCTATTCTTACTTGGCCAACATCAAAATCCATGGGAGATGTGAGAAGCTTCCATGGACTTGCAAGCTTTTATAGAAATTTCATCATGCCTTGAGTTTTTTGAATGCACGTGACAAACTCAGTCATAGGCACATGAAGTGGGTAGAGTCTTTGCAAGCCTATACTTTCACAATAAAGCATAAGAAGGGACAAGCAAATAAGGTGGCATATGCTCTCAATAGAAGGGCACTTGTAGTGCAAGAGATCCAACTCCAAAGTATGGGGGTTGAAGCATTGAAGGATATTTATCATGAAGATTCAAATTTCAAGGAGGTATACAATGTTTGTGAGCAACATTTGAATTATTTTCATGGTGAATTCTCTGATTTTTTATTGTAGAATGGTTTTATCTTCAAAGGAAGCCAATTTTGTGTGTGTAAATTCTCAATGAGGGAGAATACCATAAAGGAGAAACACAGGGGAAGTCTTGGAAGTCACTTTGGCCTTGACAAGACCTTAGAACAAGTTAGGAGATTTTACTATTGGCCAAAGTTGCAGGTGGATGTGAGAAGGTATGTGGAAGGTTGCACGATATGTCAAAGGACAAAGGGAACTTCATCAAATGCAGGACTCTATCAACCACTGTCCATTCCCAATAGGCCTTGGGAGTGTGTAAGTATCGACTTTGTCTTGGGGTTGCCTAGAACCCAAAAAGGTTTTCATAGAATCTTTGTGGTAGTTGATAGATTTAGTAAGATGGAACATTTTCTTCCTTTAAAATGCACCAATGATGCATCTCATATAGCAGGCCTCTTCTTTAAGGAGGTTGTTAGGATACATGGACTTCCTTTAAGCATTGTTTCTGACAGGGATTCTAAATTCATTGGTCACTTTTGGAGGACCTTGTGGAAGAAACTCAAGGAAAAAATCTTTCCTTTAGTTCAGCATACCATCCACAAACAGATGGACAAACTGAAGTGGTGAATAGATCATTGGGAAACCTCTTAAGATGCCTTACCAAGGAGCATGGACAAGCTTGGGATTTGATTTTACCTCAGGCTGAATTTGCATATAATGACTCCATGAATAGGAGCATTGGTAGAAGCCCTTTTGAGATAGTCTATGGAATGCACCCTAGAGGGGTCTATGAACTAAGAGATCTACAAGAAGTTGCTAGGAGAAGTGCTCAAGGTGAGGAATTTGCTGTTACAATCAAGGATATTCATCAACAAGTGAAATAAACCCTTCAAAAGAATGTTGAGAAGTATAAGGAAAAGACAAATTTAAAGAAGAGGAATGTCCAATTCAAGGTTGGAGACTTGGTGATGGCACACTTGAAGAAGGAGAGACTTCCAAAAGGAAAGTATACCAAACTCATGATGAAGATGATAGGACCTTGCAAGGTGGTCTACAAGTTTGGCCAAAATGCTTATGAAATAGAGCTACCTCCTAGGGTGGCAATCTCTCCTATCTTCAACATTTATAACTTGTATCCTTTCAAAGCTTCTATGATATGATTAAGTGATTGGTTACAATCAAACTAATGATATGATTGATGTTACTAAATTTGGTTAAGGTGTATAAGACAAGTTTGGTGACTTTGATGGTTGGATGGGTGAATATTATGAAGCCTTTTGAGCAAATTGGTGATTAACCACAAGATGATAATCAATATTTTGTTGTAGCAGGAGTTTGGAACCTGTAAATAGACTGCAACAGTCAAGATATGGTGAGTACAATGCTTGATAATGGACTGATAATAGTGAGGTATGGCTTAGTTGATTTGTTGCCTTGGTGAATAAATGAAAGGATGAATTGTTCAAGTGTCAATAATCAGGTTTATGTTGTTTTTATGGTGGTTGAGAATGATGTGAATCTAATTGATTAAGTCAAAGTTCTCTTTAATATGGTTTTTTCTTTGAATGAGTCAATTGGAATACTGATTAATGGAATGATGAATGATGGCCTATGGAATGGCTAAGAGAATTTGAGTGGATTTTGGTTGAATGAAATGTAAATTTCTGATGAAATTATATTTGATCTTCTCCTGATTCCATTTGGGATTGAAATCCCTTGAAGAAATGATGTTGATGGTGTTTGTTGGATGCTCTGCATCAGATGTACCCTAATGATTGAGTGTTTTGATTTGATGCTCTGCATCACTAACTGCCTTGTCTATGCTATTTCTTACTATTATGGTTTCATATATTTTTTCCAAGCATCCATAGTTTGTCGTTGTGGTGCACCTTTGCAAGCACATGCCTCCATGTGAAGTAATTGCATCGTGATGCTTATGTTGACTTTCTAAACAACTATATTGTAGAGTTGAAATTTTGTCATCTATCAACGTCTAGTTATTAGTTATGGAATTTGAAGTAATGATTTGAGTTTGAATGATGTGTAATGCAATGTAACCAACAATATGAATATAAACTACACAAATCTATTAAGTAGAATTCATTAGTTAAGTTCTCTTTATTCTATTACCTTCGTGTACGTTTGAGTGAATCTACTGGCACTAGGAGTTGTTTGCTTGAAACCACCAATATTAGCATGTTCAACATCCAAAATCACATGTATTAAAATACCATTCATAAAACAATGCTATTAACATGTAATAAATTTATAATTGTTTACTAGTTACATACCCCACTGATAGGTGTACTGCAGAAATAAGTAGGTGGAGGACCAGTGTATCTAGTCTCAACACTATGACCCTATAGTTTAATTAAAATAATAAAACTAAATTAGTTAATCATGCATTTCAGAATCAAAATTTAATAAATTAAATCCAATGAACATGCTGATTTTTACCTGACTATCAATGCCATATGCATGATGAAAAATGTCAGTCATCCTCTCCATCCTTGTAGTAGCATACGGATTCTGTGTAGCACCATATAGATCCTGTGTCGTAGCGTACAAATCCTATGTAGTAGCCTCCTGAGTGCTGGTGGGGTCATATGAACAAGTCGCCCCACAAGATTGACACACATGGGTTCGAAGGCCACCACCCGAAGACTCCCCTGGATGGTGTTGTACAATAGGGATAGTATGATGGATGACACTCTAGGTCAAAGTGTTGGTCACCTGCAATGTCTCTAAATCAACACTATCCTTTGCAATGATAGGTACAACAATGTGCTCACAAGGCGGCCTAGCAAGAGGTCGTCTCCCTTGCCACATAGGATCCAGCTGTGCACCGGGCCTATCCTGAGCCAACCCCCCACCTCTCCCTTGGAACTCCCTCATATCAAAATAATTTTGGATTTGGTTCAATACGAACTCACTATATAGTTTCCTAAGAAAATATTGGGGGACTTCACAATTATTGCACGGTGGGTAATCAAAGACCAAGTACCGCCTATCATAAAAACAGTTCCTAATCTCTTGGTGGTGGCACCAATGAATAGGAAACCTCTTTGCATTGAGACTAAGATTTTGATTTGTTCTCGGGTCAGTGAATAGAGAGCACAAATCACCTTTAGTAATTTTTAAATCTTTTACCTATTTCTATGATAGTTTATCTGCATAATATGCCCTAGCTACCTGCCTCCTATCTTGCCATCCCGTTACTTGTTGGGTTATTTAATCTACATTTTTGAACATCTCTTTCATTAAATTTTCTACTGTCATTCTTTCTGCGGTTGAAGCATTTGGATCACTCAACCTACTGATAAGATCCTCAATTTGTTTTTTGTTGTTTTCAATTTCACTCATCAAATTTTGTTGACTGCCAGGAGGGTGTTCAGTGATTGGTGGCGGAGGTTGATTTTTTTGAGGAGGATTTTCCTATTCTTCTTGTTGAGGAATTTTAGGATTATTTGCATCTCCTACAAATTTTTTTAAAAAAAATCAAATCTAACCTAAAACAAACAAAATCAACTTCAAACTAAGAAATTCAAAACAAATAGAAAATAATACTTACCTCCTGCACCTCTTTGTAGTCATGGCGCCATCTTTGCAAACAAAAACCAACTATTGTTGATGAATTTTGAAGAATGCCTCCTCCAAGAACGTGAGCGCGAAAATGAGGGTTTTTCACCGCGGGCAAAGCAAAAAAATAGAAAAGAGAAAATGAATAGCTTTCACTTTTTTTTTTGCTTTTAAAATGGCATAACGCGAGTGCATTATAATGTGCTCGTGTTATGTCATTTCCAATCTTTTTTTGAAGTTTTCCACAAAAGTGTAACCCAACTTCATGCACCTGCCCACATCTAATGTTTCCCCTACCATCACCTTTTTTGGAATGCCTCCTAGTGCTCCCATTGTAGCTCAGAGTGTCGAGGTCCCTCAGACTCTCCAAGGTCATTTTGACACCACCAAATAGCTCCGAAAGGCTAGGAAGCATAAAATGTTTTCAAAAAGTGTTGAGAGGCCTACCACCAAAAAGATTGAAAGCTATTTTAATGAAGAGCAGAACTCTCTACTTATTACCATTATGAGACCAATCGTTTCCAAACCTGAAGGGAAAATGCAAATGAAAGATTATGGCATTCATGCTGTGGGGCTCGATTTAAGTGAAACTCGACCATACGATAAAATCAACCTAGCCAAAGCTACATAGAGGGTGGTATATGTTGATTATGAAAGGCTAGACAAGTAGTTAAGGACGCATGAGGTTGAGTTGGAAAATGTGAAAGGAACAGTGAGTAGATTGTAGAATGAAGTTCATGCCAAAGATGCTAAAGTAACCCGTGTGAAGAAAATTCAAGGCCAACAAAGAGACGTGTCTAGATTGCTTGTAGATGCTTGCAATGAGCAAGTTTAGCTTCATGCTAAAAATGAAAATTTGAAGAAAGAATTAAGTGATGCCAAATTCTGAAATATTGATGATCTTTAGAGGATCTAGATTGAAGCAGAAGATTGAGCTCTAAGTTGGACAATTCTCTTTAGGAGAAGGGCCAAATGGAGGAAAACACTAGAGCTAGAGAGGCTTGTTTTAAGCAAGAGTTGATTGTTGCAAGAGCATCTGGATCCCTCCCTATAATGAGGAGGCTAATAACTATGCATTGGGAGTAGATAGCGACTGGTGTGTGTGTCCTGGGACCCACCTTACAATTTCTAAGGGATGTTTGGGAATTGAATGCCAAGGATGGTTCGATGGTTGATCACTTCATACAAAAATGTGCACCCCAAGTGGCGGATTCCCAAAGTTTCATCTTCAAATTAAGCATCGCCACCGATCAAGTTCTTGAAAGAGTGAGAATTCCCAATCAGTAGGTCACCTCCATCAAATCCAATGAGATCATCAACTACCACGTGGTTGCAACAAAATTCGAGGATAACTAGATGGTGTTAAATAAAAGGTTCATTGAGATAAAAAGGACTTTTCCATCCTAGTTTTTTTTGGGTTGCCTCCTCTTCTTTCCCTAGATGAAGATGTGTTGACAATGGAGAAAATCAATGATGAAATCCAAGGAAATATTCAAGCCACCACAAAACTTCCAAGCTCAAGTGTTGCACCCACGACAGATGATGTTGAGCATGAGATCTACCCTCTTTCTCGGCTCTATTATCACCTAGGTGCGATTTCTTCCAAGTGGGGTGTTATCTCTTTTAAGGAGTTTTTTTATCTTGAACAAGCATACAAGCAGATCTAAACCCTTGTTCTACCAACTGATGTAGATAGGGAGGCCCAATGCACCACTTTCATTAAACTTCAGAACAACCAGAGGCCTAGGTTCGTATCTTTGTAGAGCGAAGATCCCTATGAGTCGCTAGAACTGCGAAGTATTTTATTCACCTCAGTCATTTTGATTTTTGGTTTGCATAAATGTATTTGGCTTCAGGTGAACCCACGCTCAAATAAAATCATCAAAAAGATGCATAATGTGCCATGTGGTGGCTATGTAGCTTTCATTTGTCATTTTCCTTTTGGGAGAAGGTTCGGGACATGTGTTTACTTGTTGGACATTTTCTTGGGAGCTATATTTGCAAGCTCGAGAGTTTCCACCTTGTTGACACATCATCTCTTCATCATGGGTTATTTGCACTGCCTATAAAGTAATCTGATTGAGGAGTTTGTCAAAGTTGGCTGGCCTTTTCTTCCATTTTCCTCAGTTTTTGGGATGAAAGTTTTGAGATGGTGCTTGGGAGTTATGTGATCGGTCAACTGGGTCATTTTTCCAAGCTATTTTTTTCAGGATTTGAACATGTATGAGCTTTTATCTTTGCTAAAATATCTAAAGGGTATTAATGCAGTAGTTGAGAATTAATGAGCAAAGATCTTTTGCAGCCTAACCAAGGGTCAATGATCAGATCATGTGCTATCAACTAGCAACACCTACCAACAATTACTTTTGAGCTGAGGTGGTGTATATCTTGTTTTCTAGCTATAAAGGGAGGGTGACGACACAAAAAGAAAAAAAAATTATTAGATTTTTCAAGTGATATTTTCTTTGTTAAGTGTTTCTTTAGTATTCTTAAAGGTTTTTAGAACTATTTTCAGAAACAAGTTACAGAACTACTTTATTCTAGCATAGTATATCTATTAAGGTTTAAACTATTGTTGGATTGGCATTTGACCTCTATTTCAAATTTCATTTTATAATTAAAGAACAAACTATTGAGGATAATTTATTGAGACTGTGCATGTATGGAAGTTTTCAAGCTTTCTTTCTTTATATTGTCATTATGAGGAAACACTATGTCTTGCAAGCACTATGTAGGTGGTTTAAATAGTGAATTTCTATCCTTTATGCTTGTATGGTAGAATAGTGGAAATTGGACTATGTCATTGGACTTTTCTATTTTTTTTAAAGTTGTTATTTTGTTGTGTTGTGTTGTATTGTGAGATAGAGTTCATGTGATTTTTGAAATACTGTTCTTTTACCCATAAGAAATCTTCATGTTTGATCGGGCCTTAATGAGCACTGCCTACAGAAAGATCTAAAATTCTACACTGTGCTTGAAGTTAGCCTTTGTTGTTTGTTCTCTTTCCAACAATGAGGGGTTGTGGCATTCTCTGTCTATTTATGTCAATCATAGGAATGATTTGAGTTTGAAATTTTTTAAAAGCTTTGGTGCATCACCTTTTATGTTTTATGTTTTATGTTTACATTTCCTTCTCCCCTTATCTCAAAACCCAAAAAGAAGAGTCAAATTTCTATAAAAAACTAGGAGGTATTCAATGACACAATTTGTCCCCCACTCATTGAATTTCCCATAAGACTGTTAGAGAGGCACAAGCTTTGATGATCAACATTATTATTAAGCATATCTCATTCACAATAATTATAGTCTAAATAATTAGATTATTGATTATTTATGAATGGGGATTGTTGAATAAGTGTGACTAATACTCTTTCAAGTATTATGTCACCCTTCCTTCTATATTTAAGGAGGTTGTCTCTCTCTTTTGAGAGACGTAGAATTTAGAGATTGTGATTGAATTCTATCACTACATACATGAGGTATTATTGGTCATGTACAAGTATGGAGAAGTGTTCCATAGGTTCGATCTATGTTATAATAGACCATTAAATTATAAGTGTATTAATAAAATGATGCTTTATGGGGTTTTTTACCCATAAGGGTTTTCTCCATGTATATCTTGTGTAATGCGTAAAATCTATATTTGTATGATTTTTTTTAATTTTTTTATATCTTGTTTATAACGACTAGTATCCTAAGATTCTAATTTGGAATAGAAACTCTATTGGAGATGATGCACTAACCAAGACCAGGCCTTGGCTAATACTTTAACACGTAAGTACCTGAGATGGGTAGAGAGTATTGATGTTCCTAGGTATGGTCTAGATGGTAGAGGCTCCATGATTTGGGATACACTTAAGAGAGGGTCCAGTCTAGTAAAGCAAGGTTTGTTTTGGAATTGCAATAGGGGCTCTAAGGCTCTATTCTAGCTTTATTCTTAGGATGGTCACCCCTCGATTATATCTATGTACCCACATCTCTAAATCCTAGCTAACATAGTTTTGGAGGTTGGTTGGGCTAAGGTCAAATATTTTAAAGCTAGTGAGAGGTTGGGTAATATGGTGGAGTTTGGATGGAAATTCCCCCACAAGTGGCCTCCATGTTGTTCAGTTGAGGATTGTGAGGAGCTCTCCCAAATACTAGTAGTGCAAGGGAATGTAACTCCCTCCCTTTAGAGGACACCCTTGGGTGGAGCCCTGATCCACAAGGAAGTCTCTTAGTGGAAGCATAATTGGAATAATTTTTCCTAGACCAAATGCAATTTCTTTATGTGGTTGTGGCTCAAGATTGGTGCCTCACTTGGGAGAACTTGAGGAAGCAACGATTCCAAGGGACTTTCGATCTATGTCCTATGTGGCTGCAATGAGGATTCCTCCTCACATATTTTTTACAATGTACCTTTGTTAGGTTTATGTGGAACCATTGGTGGGAGGCTTGGAAACATGCTTGTTTTCGTACTTTTTCTATTATAGAGTTTTGGAGAAGTTTGGTGATACCGCTAGAAAAGGATTCAAGTCTCCAAGTGGCTTGGAATTTGGAGCCCTCTCATATCATTTGGAACACTTGGCATGAAATGAATCATAGGATTTTCCAAGCTGAAGCTTTGGTGGTTAAACATATATGGTAGTGGGTCATGTGTATGATTCATGAGACTATTCAAGCTAAGTGTGATGTGACTCCTCCTGCTGACTATGGGGAGGCCGAGGTGATGTTGAGGTTAGGATTAATCAATAAGGGGGGAAGAACTCTCTCTCTTCAAGGGGTAGGAAAAGGAAAACTCAATGGGATGAAAAATTATCTCCCCTCTTTGATGGTGTCTTGAAGATCAATAGCGATGGGTCATCTAATGGTAACCTTGGACATGCTAGTGTAGGGGGAGCTGGAAGTGATAAACCGGGCTCAGTTATGTTTTTATTTTCCATTTATAAGTGTGATCAGACTAATAATATGATGAAGGATCTTGTTATTCTTATTTCCTTGGAGAAGGCCTATGCCTTGGGATGGCGCAAGGTTGCTTATGAATCTGACTCTATGATTCTTGTTAATATGTTGAATAAGTAAAGTTTTGAAGGGGTGAATTGGCAATTAGTTTTAGTGGCTAGAAAAATTCTAAAGTTGAGAATTTCCTAGAGGAGGTCCCCTTTGTTCACATCCCAAGGGAATGTAATAGTGTTGTTGATTGCCTTTCCAAATGGGCTTCAAAGGGCCAAAATGGTTGGAAGGTTAGTGAATGGGAGCAATTTCCTAAGGATTTGGTGGGTAATTTGAAAAGGTTGATTCATGTAGATATGGAAGGTTAATGGGATTGGTGACTTGGCCCCTCGGTGGGAATATTTTAGTTGGGTATTTTTTTCTTATGTTTCTCCTTCTATTTCTTTAGTCTTTGGGGTTTGTCAACCTTCTTGTTCTAGTTGTTGATTGTACCATTGTGACTTTTTTATTAATAGATCTTTACCCTCCTTTTTGCAATAGATAATTAATTTTTTTCTAATATATCTTTTGTAAAGACATATATATGTGAAACATAAGGAAAATAGGTTTTTCTCCAAAAATAGGTGAGAAATGGGGGTAATGCACTATTTACCTACTTCCATTAGGAAAAAGAGATCCCCTAGTGCAAGATTGACTTTCAACCCTTCAGTGAGTCACTCTTAATGGAGATCTCATTTTTTTCCTTATGATTAAGGATGAGGTAAATCAACCTAAAATGTACTTTTGGGAGATGAATGAAAAACATCAAATGAATGAAATTATGCAATGTAAAACTTGAATCATCAATTTAAAACCTTAATATATTAGAATCCACAAAATTCTAGTAGATCTAAGATGAGTATGAATTTATGCACCTATCACCAAAAGCCTCTAGTAAGTGTCCTCTTGGGACGAAGTTTTCCTAGGGCGAATGAGTCTTTGTAGGGATTTTCTTCTCAAATTTGAGGGTCCTCTAGAGATGGATCTAATCTTCTATTTTCCTTAGGTCTCATGGTCGAAAAGTCAGAAATACATTCGAGATTTGAGTTTTTATATCTTGACGTCAATGTTGAAAACTTTGAAAAATTGCACTTTTGATCAATATTCAATCCTTCTTCACTTATAAATCTGCAAACATGAAGAGGGATTTTTTTAATTTTTCTTTTTTTGTGAAGGGTGTTTTCGTTGATAAAACCTTGTTTTGGAAATTAAACCTTGAAATGGAATCAAACATGAATGTAAGGAATGATGAATGAACAATGCTATTTTGTAACTGACCAAACCCTTGAATGCAAACCCTTAGAGGACTAATGTCTAACACATATCTCCAAGTTCTTTATCTTGCATGAAATGGCTTAATTGGATGTTGATATTGATGCTTGAATCTTGACTTGAATGCTTGGAACCTACATCACAATGTTAGCTTGAAAAACAAGCATGAACACACATAAAATTTGACATCATGATAAGATCTTGAAATGCTATTGTAGATGATTGAATTTTTTTATTTTTAATGCTATCGACAATAATATTTTCTCACAAGAAATTTTCCCTCTTTCTATATATTTTGAATTGATAAAAAAATAGATATTTATAGGTCTAATTTCTTGATAGTTAAATTTCAAAAGCTAACAATTGCCATTTGAATTTGAATCATAAAAATGCCACCAAAAACTTATTAAAAATTTGGGTCCTAAACTTAATGGGGACCCATTCACCCTTGGGTGAATAGGTCCTAGGCTTCAAACATAGGACACACCAATTTCAAGGAAATTTAATTAATTTCTACAATTGTTTAATACAAGTTTCCCTTTCAGAAAATGGGATTAATTAGGCTTTTAAAGGCATAATTGGGCTAATTAGAGGCTTAATTAAGTCAAATTAAATTAAGGGACCCAAACATACTGTTAAAATGTAAAGGAGTACATTTTCCTACACTACATTTATCCCTCACTTTTGTGAGAGGATTAAATCCCTATGCTCAAACTCACACTAAAGTAGACAAATATGCATCAAGAGGGGTCTAAGTGCACAAATTTTGATGGGATAGGATGAAAAAGATCAAGGAGATGAACAAGCCCCTAGGACCAAGATCCCATGGTAAACCAATGTAAGCACAAAGGGACGCGCATGAATGCATGCTTTGAAGCAGTAAGACAAGATACAAAAACATACAATGCCAAAATTAATGTGAAGAGAAAAGGGGGTAGATCAAGCCTCAATTGTTTGTCCAATCGATGTGGATCAAGCCTTAGCTATTCAAATCCAAAAATTTTACAAGTGGTAACTTTCTATCCAATATGTGAACAAAATTTACTCATAAGGGTTAGTGAAATCCGTTGTCCACTAGGTGAGCCCCAAAAAGTGGCTAATGGGAAGTCGTTCCAGGTCTATAGGCTCCCATTCTAATAGCCATACCAAAATTATACTTCTCGATAACTTTGATAAGGAACCACACAAAAAGACTCCATAAGGATAGCAAGTTGTGTTATGCTAGATTTTCATGAAAAAAATAAAGGCTCCACTGGAAATAAAGTTGTATTATGCTTGGTGGTTGTGAAAAACATAAAGGCTCCACTTGCAAGCAAGTTGTGTTATGCTTGGTGGCCATTAAGAACATAAAGATTCCATTGGCAAGAAAGTTTTGTTATGCTTGGTGGCCTTGAAAAAGGTTGTACATGCAATAGGATAGGATATTCAAAGGGGTTTTTCTTAGTTCAAGAACATCATGCTTAATGTCTCCAAGAGAGGACTAGTCAAGGATAAAAGATTTACAACTTAGGGAATGCAAGCCGCAACATCACCACTAATAGGAAAAGTATCAATTTCCCACATATAGTATCTACGAGTTTAGGATACACCAAGGTTAAAGTTATCCTAGAAGAATCTTTTGTAAGAGTGTTGATATTAAGTGAAGGCTTGTTTTATTCTTTTGTTTGTTTTGAAGTAAAATAACCAAGGTCCCACTAGTTGATTTGTGTAAATTAGGCTCTATACAGGCACAAATGTCTTGTTCTCTAGCACCACATTCTTTTCCACAATAACCAAGTTGTTTCAAAGCCTCATAACCTCTTCCATAAATATTTTCCATTTCTTTTGGATTTGGTGGTTTCTCATGATTACACTCTTCATATGTGGATGTGTATGTGTTGTTTTCATCTTCTTTACTAGAAGTTCTAGACTCATGTGCTTTTGATGACTCAACTTGTGTGGATATTACTGTAACTTATTTCTCTTTTATTGGTTTGTGTGTAATATTGTATTCTCCCATGGATGTAGGTATAAAATATAAGGAACCAAAAACATCATATAATAGCTATTTTACTTCTTCTCTTTCTCTTCCTCTTGCATGGGTTCTATTTTTGAAGTTGGTATCAATGTTTTCAAAGGACTTTCCTTGTCTTTCTCAATGTGCAAACAAATTTATAAGTGAGGGTCATCCTTGACTATATAAAACTTTTTATTATAGAAATACTTCATTAAATGATGAAGATTTGAAGGTACCACACTCATTTCATGAATCCAAGATCTACCTAAGAGAAGATTATAAGAAAGATTATCAGGCATGACATGAATAGGAGTTTGCAATTTGACTTTCCAACTCTAATAGGTAATGTTATCACACCAAGAGGTTGCTTTCCCATATTATCAAAACCACAAATAGATAAGGATTCTAGTTCAATTTTAGTCTAATTCACTCTAGTCATATCCAAGAAGTTCACACTGCACACATTAAGGGCCAAAAAAATTTCAATGAGAGTTTTTTTTGTTCCACATTTGTTAATGACAACCATTACCATGAAGGCCTTATTTTTATTTTACACATCTAGTGGAGGTAACTCATCTTGATGAAAGGTAATGTTTAAGTTGACCAAGTTCATACCTTGAATTAGGGTTGCTACATTATTTGGTTACGCACTAGGAGTAATAACAATTTTTTTTAAAGAATTTTGAAGCATGTTATGGTAATTAGGTGAAGCTTGAATAAGATCCCATAAAGAAATCTTAGCAGGAGTGTTTTTTAGTTGTTCCACAAGATCATACTCTTTTCCACTATGAAAAGGAAAATGAGGAGCACTAGGAAAAATAGGTTGAGGTAATTGTAATGAAGTAGGTATGGTTTGTGTTTTCCTGTTATTCCTTATGTTATATGTGTGAGAAATGGTATTATAACTCAGTTGTTGTGAAACATTGTGTTGAGATGGTCTTATGATAAGCATAGGTTTTTTTTGGACTTGTGGTTGTTGTGAGGGTGGATGGGGGTAAGTTAAGGCATAAGAGGTTCAATTATTAAAGGACTTGTTGGAGGTCTAATGATTAGAGGACTCAAGGGAGATTTAATGTTCATAACCCCAAAAGACTTATCCTTATTTTGATGATCTTGTAGTGAGGGGAAGTCTAATTTCACCTTATCATTTTCATTTAAGGAAGTCACATTACTATTTGATGCAAGAGAAAAAATACAAAATTCACCCCCTCTGCTATCACACAACTAACTTGTTTAGTTTTACATAATTTCCATGTGATATTTAGCCACAAAAACATCACAACCCATTTCATACTTAAATGAAAATTGCTTTTATAAATTCAAAATCAATTTTATTTCCACATATAAATTGGTACATGCCAAACTATCACATGAATTTAATTTTTATGGACATTCAAATGTACATATCATTATTCTACCTTTCAATTTCAAATTTCATTTGACCTGTCACCATCCAATTCTTTGTCCATTTATATTCTACACCCTTATTACTTGTCTGATTATCTCTCATCTTATTTTGGATTTTCATACCTATATCCATGTATTTAGTATCTTACATGTTCCTCTTCACATTTGTGATTAAAAATCAAACTTTTTTTCTTTCAATCCTTTGTTGGTTCAAAATCCCATGCAATCTTCTTATTTAATCTATATCCTTTTACAATTTGGATGTATTCAAAATTTCATAGCCCTCACTATGTTGCGCACCTCCCACTAACCTTCCCAACATGGTAAATTTAACCCCATTAGCAATTTTCTTATCTATCATTTCCTTCTATGCATCCCTCATACTTGTTTCTGCACTACCCACCTTTTTTCATTGACATCGATCCTACCCTTCTTATATTCCTCTTGGCCGAGTTGTTTGTATTCAACTTTGGGTTGTGACTTCTGTATCCTCCTTCATTGAATAAAATTTATCTTTAAAAAAACTTCTTTGCACAAGACCTCCTTTCCCATTCCTCTTTACAATGCTTAATATGGTATTCATATGCTTGTGTAGGAATATCAAAAGGCACACTATCCAAAATGCAACAACCATCTAATAATCTTTTCCAAACTGGCATCAACCCGATTGCTTGGTAAAGTAATTTCAATGATTTTTTGTTTAAATCTTCAAAATGAAACCATCTATTGAAATTGCACCCATGACATACTAGAGGATAGTCAATCTTTCGTTACAAGAGACATAAACTACTTATTTAGTTTCATTAATTCTACAATTATATTAATGAAAAAAAATTGTCTTTGCCATTCGAAAGTCATGTCTATGTATGCCTATAAAAAAGAACCAAACAAGCCAAAGCAAACCAAAATTGCAAAAAAAAACCAACACTTTTTTTTTGGTTGGTGTTGATCACCATTTTTCCCCAGTGCTCCTACACCAAACACGTAGGATATAAATATTGTGAGCATGGGTTCACAATTATGGAGTTTAGTGATGGAATCACTCTTTGAGATTGTAAACAATTTGCAGTGAACTCCATCACTGTATGAAGTAACCCAAAACTATTTCTTTCACTTTTTCTAGCATTTCTCTACAACATAGACCACCTCCCTCCAACAATGTTGCACCTTCTTATTTCTCCCCCTTGTGGACTCATGTCCACCAAAGTCTGACCTCCTCCACCAAATGCTTTCCAAACTTATTTTCTCCTTTATGGGTTCAAACCCACCTCTAACTGACCACCTCCACCAATACACTAAAACATCTTTCACTATCTCCACAAGCAAAAATGGAACATCTACTGTAACATGTTCTTTCTCTCTATCATTCTCTCCTTCTATCATTTCATCTGAAAAAAAAATATCATTATAATTTTTTTTACCTCATCTTCATTCATAGCTGCAAAATTCACTTCGTCATTAGCTACAACTTCTCATTCTTCTCTCTTCACTACAACAACAAGCTTCATTGTCCATTCTTCCTCAATTGCCAATAGTTGGGTGAAAAAATCTGATTTACCTTGGCTATTCACTACAACCTCTTTGCTTCTCACTTCATTATTTTCTTCCTTGATTACTACTACATCCAATTCCACTTCTTTGCTACTCACCTCTTCAATTTCACCTTTTTTCTCCATGCCTTCCTCATGGCATGTCTTCTTTGCAACCTCATGCTTGACCAATTATTCCCATTGCCTTGCTTCCAATCTATCCATTCTTGTGGTTATATCAACCATCATCAAGAAGATCTTCCTCTTTTTGTACTTCCTCCATCCATCCCATATATGATGGGCATCTTTCTCACAAATATCCCCATCTCACTTGCTGCAATCTTCTGTGATCCACATCACACTCTTCGCATTTTGTGATTCTTCATGGCTCTTCATCTCCCAATTGTTTGGGACTTCACAAACCTCCAACGGTTCTCACATGAGCTCTTCTTTACTGCTTTTCACTCTCCACCCATAGGTCCTAGTGGATCCTCTCCAATCTTAGGACTACCCACTTTGATACCAATTGATGCAAGAGGAAAAATATAAAGCTCACCCCCTCCGCAATCACACAACTAACTTGTTCAATTTTACAAAATTTCCATATGATATTTAACCACAAAAACTTCACAATGCACTTTTCACTTAAATGACAATTGCTTTTATCAATTCAAATTCAATTGTAAATTCCACATATAAATTGGTACATGCCAAAATATCACAAGCATTTAATTTTTATGGAAATTCAAATTTACATATTGTTATTCTACCTTTCAATTTCAAATTTCATTTGATTTTTCACCATTAAATCCTTTGTCCATTTATATTCTACACCCTTATTACTTGTCTTATTATCTCTCCTCTTATTTTGGAATTTCATACCTATCCATGTATGTAGCAACTTACATGTTCCTCTTCACATTTGTAATTAAAAATCAAACTTGTTTTCTTTCAATCATTCACTTGTTGAAATCTCATGCAATCTTCTTATTTAATTTGTATCCTTTTACAATTTGGATGTGTTCACAATTTCATAGCCCTCACTATGTTGCGCACCTCCCACTAACCTTCCCAGCATGGTAAATTTAACCCCATTTGCAATTTTCTTAGCTATCCTTGCCTTCTATGCAGCACTCATACTTTCTTTTGTGTTTCCCCCTCTTTTCACTGACATCGATCATACCCTTCTTATATTCCTCGCGGTACAACTATTTTTATTCAACTCTGGGTCATGACTTCTCTCTCCTCCTTCATTGCATAAAATTTATCTTTAAAAAAAATTTCACACAACTCCTCCTTTCCCATTCCTCCTTACAATGCGTAATATGGTCTTCATATGCTTGCATAGGAATATCAAAAGGCACATTGTCCAAAATGGAACAACCATCTAATAATATTCTCCAAAATGACTCGACTATTGGGTAAAGTAATTTCAATGATTTTTTTTTTAAATCTTCAAAATGAAAGCATCTATCAAAATTAGACCCATGACATACTAGAGGATAGTCAGTCTTCTATTACAAGAGACATAAACTGCTTATTTTATTTCATTAATTATGCAATTATGTCAATGAAAAAAAAATGTATGTGCCATTCAAAAGTAATTTCCACGTGTGCATGTCAAAAAGAACCAAAATAATCCAAAACAAACCAAAATTACAAAAGAAAACCAACATTATTTTCTTTTGTTGGTGATGATCACCATTTTGTCGAGGTGCTCTTGCACCACTACTACTTGAAAGACATGTATCAATGCTATCAAGCTCTTGCACCATGATATATTCCCTATTAGGAGAGTTTTTTGGAGAAGAGAAAACAATGTTTTCATGACATTCAGTGGTTGGGTCTTCTAAGATACCTTTATCACAAGTAAGGGAGGTATCTAGAGAAAAAAAACTATGATTTTCTTGCTTACCAATGATTGCATCCTTTTGTTCAATTATATCTTCCCAAGTGGGAGAAGAATTGGGAGAGAGAGAAACATGATTCTCATGACTCTTAATGAGTGGATATTACAACACCAAAATATATTCTTCACAAAAAGGAGAAATATTAGGAGAAGAACAAATATGATTGTCATGATTATCTATGATTGCATCCCCTTATCCAATATTGTCTTCCCAAGTAGGAGAGGTAGGTGAAGAGAAAAAAATAGGATGGTCATGGCTCTCAATGATTGGAGACTAGGTAAAGTGATGTTAAGAAATGTGTCAATGATCTCATCCTCTTATACCATAATGTCCTCCCAAGTGGATGGGGTAGGGGGATAGGGACAAACAAGATTATCATGACACTCAATGATTGTATCTCCTTTCACCAAGATACCTTCGTCGCAAGTAGGAAATGTATTGGCAGAAGAACAACTATGATTGTCATGATTATCTATGCTTGTGTCCTCTTATTTTGTTACATTCTTACAAATCTAATAGATACTAGGAGGGTAACTAAAATGATTGTCAAAGGTTTCTTTTTTTTTTCCTAGATTATGATACTAAGTAGGAAAAATAGAATCATACAAGGGTGATCCCCCAATACTAGTTTACAATTTTTGGCCAAACTAGAAACTAAGCTGATTTTTTCTAACTAAATCTTCACTTTCGGGCACCTATAGCAACTAAACCATGAAGAAATTGAAGATGATGAAAACTAGTGATTTGTGACATTTTTTTAGTAGGTTCTAAATATATTTTTTTCAAGAATTTTGGAATCAAATTGCACTTCTTTTTCCATCTCCTTCAAAAACTAGTTTTTTTTCAGTAAACACCATTTTTAAGGAGTGATGCTCACTATATAACACAACTCTTTTTCCATGAAGGATGAAATTATAGTTTTTTCAAATTTAGATTTGTAACTACGATATCTAGTGCTTCCAATTGGTTCATAATGTTTTATTGAATTTTTTTCCTTAATCAAGTTTTGAAGTCAAACCAATTACAATTCAGACATAGGCAGACTGTATAACACAACTTTTTTTGTATGTATCAATTTTTTTTTTGGTTGGATCAAGGACTTCAATACCTGGTGCACTCATATTTTTTAATTTTTTTTATAATATTCTATTTTTCTACGTGCAAAACATAAAGCTTGATTTTCGGTAAAAAACCTACATTCGCAAGAAATAAAAAATAAATATAATAATTAAATTAAATTTATTTAAAATTATACTTTTTAGGAAGCTTATAATAAGGGCTACATACTTACAAAAAATAAATTTTAAATGAATTCATTTGATTCCCCAAAAGGTGAATAAAAAGTGGTTTTTTATCAGCATTTGGATATGTGTAAAGGAGACTCCGTTATAGGTATGGTTTAAAACTAGCAGGGTTCTATCCAAGGGGGTTTGATCTAAGGTAGTTTGATCAAACCCTTTTCAATTGGAATGATTTAAATGGAACTTTTAAAGGCTTAAATCATTATATTTTCTAAAAATATGTGATTTCAACAAAAATAAGAATCTCCCAAAAATTGTAAACCAACTTTGTGGGATCACCCACAAGCTATGTGATACTCTATGAAAAACAAATGTTTGAAAAAGAAACATGATTTTATGAGAACTAATCTATCCAAAATATGTTATGCTTCAAAAAATGAACATAATTATTTGATGATTTTGAATATTGAAATAAATTTGGAATGATTTAAAATGGCTAAACTAAATGGATGATTAGACCTAATGCAAAAAATAAAAAATTCTAAAAATTGATAGATTGAAGTAGTGGTTTACCAACGGATCTAGGAAGTGCAGAAAACCACAAAAATTCCCAGAAAATATGGTTTTGATAGGCCCTCAAGGACTCATTCACCCAAGGGTGAATGGGTCCTTGAATAGGGTTTTTTAAAATGAAAAATGAAAATTATGAGTTATTATTTGTGTTTTATGTTTTAGGTTGCAAACTGTAGTTTTTGTGACATTTTTTTTCAAATTTTAGTGTCCTAATGCAAATGAAATTAGTGCTAAATGTTGAACAAAGTGACACTTTTTGAAATGAAATTTTGAGTAAATTTTTTAATGTAAATGATTGAAAGTACACTAATATGCAAGTACTATGCAAAATCAATGTGATTTATATGCAATTTATTTGGATTTTTCAAATTTTAAACAATGCAAAATACAAATTTAAAACTCTAAATGAGATGCAAACTAATGCAATTTTAACAACCCTAAATAGAATTCAAACTAATACAATGCAATGCAAACTAATGCAAATCCTAGATGTAAGATTTGAATGTCTACCCCAATTTCAAATTTTTTAGATGTGCAATGTTAGGTTCACCAAAGTGAAAAATAGGGAAATAGGTTCACCAATATGAAATGGTAACAAGGGAGTACGATGCACCTATCTTCCCTAGTTCATTGAGAAAAAGAGATCCCCTAGGGCTAGATTGACTTTCAAACCTTAGGTGAGTCAATCTTAATGGGGGTCTTGTTGTTTTCCTTGTGATTGAGGACAAGGTAAATCAGTCTAAAATGCACTTTTGGGAGATGAATGAAAAATACCAAATGAATACAATTATGCAATTTAAAATTGGAATCATCAATTTAAAACCTTAATCTATTAGAATCCACAAAATTTAGATAGATCTAAGATGAGTATGAATTTATGAACCTCTCACCAAAAGCCTCTGCTGAGTGTCCTCTCAGGACATATTCTCCCTAGGGCGAATGAGTCTTTGTAGGGATTTTCTACTCGACTTTTAGGGTCCTTTAGAGATGGATCTAAGCTTTTGTTTGCCCCAAGTTTCATAGTTAGAAATTTAGAAATAAATTTAGGATTTAAGTTTTTGTATCTTGATGAAAATGTTGACAACTTTGACAACTTTGCAAAATTGCACTTTTGATCAATCTTCAATCCTTCTTCACCTGCAAATCTCCAAACACAAAGAGAGGAAAAAATTATTTGTTTTTGGTGAATGGGGTTTTGCCTTGGTCAAACCCCATTTTGATAATTAAATCTTTAAATGAAATGAAACATGAATGGAAGGAATAATGAATCAACAATGCTATTTTGCAACTCACCAAACCCTTGAATGCAAACCCTTGGAGGACTGAATTTTAACACATCTCTCCAAGGTCTTAATCTTGCATGAAATGGCTTGATTGGATGTTGATCTTGATGTTTGAATCTTGACTTGAATGCTTGAAACCTACATCACAATGTTAGCTCCAAAAGCATGCATGAATACACATAAGCTTTCACATCATGATAGGATCTTGAAATGTTATTGTAGATGTCTAAGAAATCTGCTCTTCAACCATATATATACATACATATATACACCAACCTTAATTAATTTTATGTCTATATCTCTACAACCTACATATATTTCTAAAAAATTATAAACTATATATTTTAAAAAATGTTATAGTTTTAACTAAAATTGATAGCTACCTTGAATGAAATTTCTATTATAATATCAATGTGTTTTTTATCATTTTTAATAAATTTTTAATCACTTAAAACTTAGTTCTAAAGCCGAATTGGGTCTTCATACTTTCAAAGAGATACAGGCATTTCTTATCTAGCTCTTACAATTTCTTAAATTTTATACTTTTACCTAATGCTACCATTAGAGGCCGTGTGAGCTTGAGCAAATTTTTGGTTAATTATAAGTGTGCTTACACTGCTATGCTCCCCACATAAACTGTTTGGCTTAACTCTACCAAGTAAGAACTACATATGCAACACATTTCAAAATAAATGTCTAAAATTTGTGTGCCTTTCTCATGGCCATGTGGGGGATTGAAACTTAGAGTTCAAAATAAATTGGACGGCTATATTTTCAAGTGGAATAAAATGATCAATATTAATAATGAAATGCTTGGGGTCCACATTTATCTAGATAATAAAATTTCATAATCTCAAATTTTTGGAGCCTCCTTTCACATAGAAAGCTTTAGCATCAAATTTTGGGAACCTTCTTTATCTAGAAAGTATTAGTTATTAGTCATTTTTTCTACCTATTTCAATGGGATCGAGAACAAAAATTTTCTATGCTGGTTTGAACAAACACAATATGAAGGTATGTGCAAGTATTTGATTTTGAAAGATAGGAATATTTATATGGTTTTTGAGACAAAGTGGGCCAGTAAGGGTGGTATAGATTCAATAAAATCAATTTAATTAAGTCATATGACATTTGAAAGCATTAAAAGTCATTTTAACATTATTTTGTTCTATTCACTTTTTTCAAACATTTTCATTATTGCAACATTTTTCATTATTTCAATTCAAGAAACATTTATATGATATTTAAGGCAAAGTGGATTAGTAAAGGTAGTATAGGTTCAATAAAATCAATATAATGACATTTGAAAGCAATCAAAGTCATCTTAACATGATTTTGTTCATTATTCATTTTTTCCAAACATTTACATTATTGTAGTATTCTCCATAATTTCAATTCAAAGAATATCTACATGGTATTTGAGGCAAAATTGACTAATAAAAGTAGTATGAATTCAACAAAACAAATCGAGTTAGACCATGCCATTTAAAGTATTAAAAGTCATCCTATCATCATTTTGTTCATTACACATATTTTCAAACATTAACATTATTGCAACATTCTTTGTAATTTCAATTCAAAGTATAAAGAACATTCATTTCATCATTCACTGAAGAAATAGACTTTTTTAGATGTGTAAGATGTAAATTCTTCCTGATAAATTTGATTTGCATGTAATTATCTTTTATAAGGCTCTAGGAAAATTCACCACCAACAACTCACCGACGGAAAATTCATCGTCAACAATTCACCGCAGGAAAATTCACTGCCACCAACAATTCACCGCAATGGAAAAATTAACTGCCAAAAATTCATGCAATTAATTTTTCGCGGTGAATTGTCATGACAATAAATTTTCTCGTGATGAATTTTTTGTCAATAAATTGCTGGCGATAAATTTGTTGAATGCCCTTTTATAATAATTATTTGAACTTTTATAAAATTTTAGAAATGATAGATTGTCTTAAAGAAGTTCAAATAACCCAACCATATAACATTTAGATTCATTCCCAAAACATAGCGTACAAATATATTATCTCATACAAGCTTTATTTAAGCTATTTTAAAATATTCTCTATAAAATTAAGAGAGATATATCTCATATCTCGAATTGATTCGGCACTCAAGTATTGTTTAATGATACATTGCAAAAAGGTCATGCTATATTTTTTGGTTAAAGTTTTTCTTTCAATTTTTGTTGCGTATAAGAGTAGTTTGTAAAAATCAACGTTGAGTGTTTAGGTGGCAATAAAAGGTGGTTGTCTTGAATAAGAAGTGGGACCCTACCTATTTTCTTTCTATTATAGAATATTTTCATCATATAAAATAGCATTTACTAATGATTTCGTGTGTTTAGACACTTTTCTTTATTTTCTCACCTATAATCTATTAATGCTTTTTCCTTGTTCAAGGATGGTTGAACAAACCTTGACTTTGTCTATTGTACCCTTATTATCATATATGTATTTTTTTTAAAGTAATGTATGTTTTATCAATGATATGATTATATAATTGTATTAGCCACATATGGCTACCTATATGTGAATGATATATTGCTACATGTGAGCCTATTTTTATACAATTTTATTTATGTCAAAATCTAGATATAGACTCTATAGATAGATTGATTTAGTAGAAATATTTTGGATGTAAATGAAATGAAGGTATGCGGAAATATTTTTTAAATTAATTTATAAATTTTAGATTTTATAATTATAGAAAATAGAAACACACATAAAAGATAAATAAAATCATACCACAACACAAATATACGAGGAGAGTCCCTTTTTGGGAGAAAATCTTCACACTCTCTAGAGTCTCTCAAGATTTTATTCAACTATCTAAATATAGTAACTCACTTGTAGAGCAAGCCTTAGAAGACTATCACCAACCAAAGGTCCAGAGTAATTTTGGTAGCATAATAATAGCTACCAAATCACTACTCAATACCTCCATCTCAAGCATCCTATAATAAGAAAAGTAGTACACAACAATCAAATGATAAAACCATGAGCAAAAACCATCCAAAAAAATGGTTCCTAAATAGTTTATTAGAAAATCAGCACCCAAATTCCAAGATGAGTTCATATGCTAAAAGTAGCATATTCCTTCCAACTATCATAAGCCCATCATATTCTACTCAACAATTTGAGAATTTTATTTTGACTTGATTATTTGCATTCAAAGATATAGTACGATATGTCATAACCAACAAACTAGATTGGTAAAAAAGCGTAACTCCCTCTTACAAATATTTTCTATATTTGATATATTTTTATATTTCTAATATAAGAGGCCTAACTTTTGGAGGCTATAAATTTTGAATTGGGATTATTGGAGCTTTTTTTATTCCATATATTGTAAAGCTGAAAATATCTATGCAATTAGCATCTTTGGAAGTGATTCCAAAAAATCTAAAACAATTAATTTTCCCAAAAGTAAATTGCATAGAAATAAGCTAAGTTTAAAATGTTGTGTAGGCTAAAAAATATATTCTTCATATAATTAACATTAAGAGAAAGGTTGAGGCACCTTTCATAACATTCTCCTACTTTTTGAACACTTTACAAGAGAAAATTGAGTACCAACACTTATGTAATCAATTATTTGGGGTCAAAAGGCCCAAAGACTCATAAGACCACTTGAAAAAAAATAAGCTCACTAGTTTCATGAATGCAAGGTCTACAATATTCTACAAAATGTCAACTTTCATCAACATTACCCTCCCACTATCTAACACGTTTCATGAATAAAATTTTACTATATAACAATATGCATCATCCTTCCATGAAAGGTTAGGTTCTTTTCTAAACATATGACACTTTAACTATCAGATAAAAATCTAATAGACCCTAAAATTAGGCCCATACCTAAATATAATAGCTTAAAATAGATGACTTCCTTAAAAGTATGAGTAGCTACAATGTACTCTTCTTCTATAATGGAAAAAATGACCATAACTTGTGCTTACTTATCTAACTAATAGCATCATGCAACATACTAAAAAAACATTCAATGAATCTATTGCTATCAACATCCCTAGCACAATCCAAATCCATCAATCCATGAACAATAAATTATTGATAGTCCACTATAGAATTTTCATGATAAAAAATAGATTACCCAAATGTATCCCACAAATATTTGAAGAGCCTCTTGACAACATCCTAATATAATCAACTATGATTAGCCATGAAACAACTAAGGAAGATTGAAAGTGCAAAAAAAAAATCTTTTAATTAGTTTGGAAGACAATGATACCTTGATCAACTAGAATATGGTCAATATTTATGGCCCCAATTCAAGATTAGATAGGCTTTATCTTTGGAATATTATGGAAGGAATTATCACTAATAGTAAATATGAGCTATGGATGCTGGGAGGAGACTTCAACTCCCCATTATACCCATTAGAAAAAAGTGGAGGCTTAACTCATTTCTCTAATAGCATGATGGATCTTTCAAGGTTTCTTAACTTAGTTGGGTTAATGGATATTCCTCTTATTGGGTCTCTCTTTACTTGGTCCAATAGAAGACAAGGTAATCACTTGATACAAGTTAAATTAGATAGATTTCTGATCTCGTCTAACTAGAAAATATTGCAAAATATCTCCCTTACTACTCCAAGAACAAGGTCTGATCATAGTGCTCTCCTTTTGGAATGGGATGATAAAATTCAACTAAGAGGCCTTATCCCTTTAGATACAAAATAATGTGGTCACTCCATCCAGACTTCAAATCTTTAATTGAGAAGCGGTGGAATTCACCTTGTGATGGTACTCCAATGTTTAGGCTAACTCAAAAACTTAAAAGGGCCAAAGAAAAAGTAAAGGGATGGAACAAGTACACGTTTGGGAATATCTTTACCATTAAGAAAGACTTAAACCTAAAAATTAAGGAAATTCAAGGCCTAATGGAGGCTGGAATTATTGATGAGGAGATTTGTACCGAAGAGAGGGAGTTGAGAGGGTAATTGTATAAAATAAACAAAAAAGAAATCTTTTGGAAACTGAAATCTCAAATCCAATGGTTAAGAGAAGGAGATAGAAACTGTAAGTTTTTTCATCAATCTACTTTGAAGCATAGAGGAAGAAATAGGATCAAATTTCTAACCACCTCCAATGGGACAAGACTTGAGTGTGAAGAGGACATAGCTAGGGAGGTTGTTTCCTTCTTTTCAAATTCTCCTGAATTTCCTGAAATTGATATCTTTGAACTGGATGAATTTCTGATGGTCATTCCCAAGCTAATCATGAATCAAGATTTAAAAGATTTATCCAAGGTTATTTCTATGAATGAAGCAAAGGAGGTTGTCTTTTCATTTGGTGTGTTTAAAGCACCGAGTCCAGATGGATTCCTCCCAAGCTTCTTCCAAGTTTATTGGGATGTTGTCTCTATAGACTTATTCAATGGTGAGGGATTTATTTAGATAAGGAAGGCTCTTAAATCAGATAAATACTACCTTTATTTCCTTAATTCCAAAATCTACTGATGCTGCTTTTGTGAGTGACTACAAACCAATAAGTTTATGTAACACTACTTATAAGATTTGTTCTAAAGTCATGGTTAGCAGGTTGAAATCAGTCTTGAATAAAATGATTGTTGTTAATCATAAGGGATCAAGTTCAAGGAAGACAAATATTGGATCCAACAATTTATATGCATGAGGTGTTGCACTCTATGGACCACAGTAAGAAACATGGCATGGTTTTGAAATTAGATATCTCTAAATCATATGATCAGGTTTCTTGGAACTTCCTTTTCATTGTTCTTGAAAAATTTGGCTTCAATGGTAAATTCCTAAGTTTGATTAGAGCCTGTGTTACTACCCTGAAGTACTTAGTCTTAGTGAATGGGTTTCCTCAAGGTTTTTTCTCTTCAAGAAGGGGTCTGAGACAGGGGGACCCATTATCAACTTACTTGTTTGTCATTGTTGTTGAAGCTTTAGGGCACAATATATAGAAAAAACTAGCTAATAAAACATTAAAAGGATTTTGTGCTACTTCCTCTTTACCCCTTGCCTCACACCAACAATTTGTTGATGACACTATTCTTATGGGGGAATCTTCTATTGTTGAAGTGAAGCAATGGAAAGCTATTCTTGATCAATATGCTAAACTCTCAGGATAATTCGTAAATTATCAAAAAATCAAAATCCACTTCTTTAATACTAGTCAGAATGTAAAAGACAAAGTTAAAAACATCCTTGGATGTCAAGGGGAATACTTGCTTACTACTTACTTGGGACTACCTCTAATTTCTCAAAAGCCTAACAACAACTATTGGAATTATATTGTGGATAAAATTCAAAAGAAACTAGTTGGATGGAAGGGTAAACTATTGAGTTTTGCTAGCAAGATTCAACTCTTAAAGGCTTCTCTTTAGAATATACTTGTTTATTACCTTTCTATATGCAATATCCATGCCTACATAATGGACAAAAATGAATAAATCCAAAGGAGATTCTTATGGTCAAGTATGGAAGAAAGGAAAAGAATGGCTCTTGTTGGGTGGGAAATTGTGTGTACCCCAAATAGGGAAGGAGGTTTGGGGAATTCACAGATTAAAAAAGTTTAATAAAGCCCTGGTGGCTAAAATGGGGTGGTTTCTATTGGAAGGGGAAAATGATTTTGTATAGATCATTAGGGCTAGATACTTAAACAATAAAGAAGCTAGTTGTTTTCTTAGGAAGAATGAGCTACCCTATGGATCTATCTTTTGGAACAATTTGCTAAAAATCAAAGGAATCTTGCATAGAGGAGAAAAAGTTAGGGTTGAAAATGGGTTGAACAAATATTTTTGGGAGGATGTTTAGTCCACTAATGCTCCTTTATCAACTAATCAAGACCTCCAACAAATCAAAATCAGACTGAAAAGAGGTATTGTTAAAAAGATCTCTAGCTACTTAGACTAGGAAGGCTTGAGACCCAAATGGAATGACTTTAAAGAGTATCTGAATAATGTTGTTCTAAGGGGTGGGAGACAACCTAATTGGGATGCTGCATTGGACCTACTAAAGAACCAAATTGGAAGCCCAAACCTCTTTTCAAGAAATAGGATGGATGAATGGATCTGGACCAAAAATGCTACAGGAAGGTTCTCTACCAAGTCAGCCTATGAGGCTATGGATCAACAACCTATCAATCAAGGGGAATTTAATTGGATTGAGGTGTGGAAAAAAACATAATCCCAACAATTAACTATTTTTGGTGAACAATTATACATGGTAAAATTTAGACTATGGATAATCTTAAGAAAAGAGGTTGATACTTGGTAAATAGATGTTATCTTTTTAATAAAGATGAAGAGATTATTATGCATTTGTTCTTTCAATGCCCCTATCCTCAAGAGGTTTGGAATTTTTTTCTTAAGAATCTTAAGATTGATTAGGTCTTACTTGCCTCAGTTAAAATGTTTGTTGAAGGATGGAGCTTTAGCCCCTACTTCCATAATATAATTCTTGATAGTTGTAAGTAAACCTAGGCTAAGAAAGGGCCTACCTATGAGGAGTTAAGAATAAAGCAGCAATGGGGGATCTCCCATGACCTGAATAATGTGAATTGGGAAAAACAGATTATACAAAAAGTACTATTTGGATTCCCCCTGATCCTGGATGGGCGAAATGTAATTTTGACAACTACTCAAAAGGGAATCCGCGAGAAGCTAGAGCTGGAGGAGTGGTTAGGGATGAAAGCAACATCTATGTGGTGGGATACAACAAAGGTCTTGGAATAAAAATAAATAATTTTGCTAAAGCATATGTTGTTTGGGTTGGAATTGGTTACCTTGGAGATAATGTGTACATAAAGGTGATTGTTGAAGGGGACTCCAAACTTATTATTGACAATCTTAAGAACAATGTTGAAGCACCCTAGGAAATAAAGGATTTCTTAGATGACTATAAAAACGTGTTACAGTTCTTCCAACAATATAAAATTATTCATACTTGTAGGGAGGGTAATAGAGCTACAGATGCTTTGGCTAACTTTGGCGTGAGAAGGGAAGCTTTAAAGTTATGGGACTTTTCCAACCTATCCAATCAAATAAAAGAGGTTTTGGCCCATGACAGAGTAAGAATGAAGGATAAATCTGACACTTGGATTAGTGATGGTTGGAGTAGCTATAATTAAAAAGGGTGGTGACCCTAGGGGTCCAACTGTAGTAGGGGATCCTTTGTGGCACTCAGGCTTGCTAACAGGTTGGATGGAGTGGCATGAGGAAAAAGGTACACCAAATTCCAAAGTAATAATAGGAATGAAATGGAAAGGATAGTCTATTTGGCATGGCTTGTGCCTTGAAAGGAAGGATTTAAATGGGGAAATAATGAATTCTCTTTGCAATGATAAAAATTGAAAGGATGATTTTGGAAAAGACAGATCAACATGTGCAAGTGATGATGGTAAGATTGGGAATAAAATAAACTTAATTATCACTAGGAAGGGTGGCAGAGCTATTAGATTTAATTATGATGGGATTAGTAAAGGTGATAACCAACGTTGTTTCAATTTCAAACATTCAACTAATAGTTTAGTGTTTCTATCTCCTCAAATGAAAAACCACAAGGTCACCATTAATATAAAGTTTTTTTAATTGTCGGTTGCCATTGTTGAGAATGAAGAAGGGAACAATAAAGAGTTTCTCCTCCTTTCAAAAAATAATCTTTGTGAAGAGACCAGCATGGGTGGCCCAAGGAAGTAGATGAAACCATGCAAGTATGATTTGCTGCAAAAAAATGCAGATCTATGGGGCCTATTTGATAGAGCTAGTTTCACTCCTTACTTCATAGCCATGGAAGGGTATAATGAGAATTTGGGCTACAAGTTCACCAATTCTTAGAAGGATAGAAAATCTGAAATGGGTGGTATCCATCTCAAAGTGGATGCAAAGCCTATTGCAAAGGTGATGAGACTTTCCTATGAAGGAAAGAAGGTGGCAAAGGTAAGCAACGAAAAATACCAAGACTATATTGTGAAAAATTTTGAGGATAAGATGAAGGCTGAACAATTCCAGAATGGATATTCTAGGGTTTTACTCCCTCCCCTTGTACCAAAATGTGTGTTTCTTTGTCATGAAGTATTTTACCCTTGAGGGATGTTTCCAGTCTGTGCATGGTTACCCCTTCCCTATCCTTAAGCATATTCGTCATCTCGAAAAGATAAATCTTCCTTTTTTTCTACTCTCTTCCTTGAGTCAAACCCTTACCAATGGGGAAAATCCACCATTACACCAAGGATTAATTAGAGCTATTTGCAAATATGTGTTGGCTATGTCTCCTCAAAGAAAAATTTCCCTTAATTTGATTTAAAACCCTACCCCTAAGAGCTCTATGAAAATTGATCTCATTGAGATTCACCTCATACCCCTATTAAAAATCCCATTAAAAATTCACCTAACTCTAAGGACCCTCTATGGTCTAATCTCCTGAAAGTCACTCCTGAAAAATGGAGTGTTGCCTTCATCAACTCTATTAAGAATAAAAAAAGGAAGCTTCTTATCTGAGAATTGAGGGAGGGAGCCAACACTATTACAATTGTGGATGATAATGAGAACCTTGAGTGATCAACACCTGTTGGTAGAAGGTCTACAAGGCTTGCTATGGCTATTTCTAAAGGGTCCAAAAGCAACAAAAAGTCTAAGGTCTCAAAATAAAATTGTGCTTTTGGTTTGCAGGAATGTAAAGGAAAAAGATGGTGAAGGAAGACAAGGCTTCCTCTACAAAGGAAATCCTAGATAGTCTGGGATGAGAGTTTGTTAAGGAGGAAGATTCTGAGTTGAAGTAGGAGGAGGGTTTTAACAATGCGGAAGTGGAAGGGGAGTCACATGAAGAGAAAATTCATGAGGTTGGAGAGGACAATGAGGGGATGGAGGAAAATGTTAATTCAATAAATGATCAAGTGGTGATGGAAACAAAACACTATGAGGAAGAGAAGATAGATGGAGTTGATAATGTTAAAATCAAGAGGATGGAGGAGAGATTAGAATGGCTCAAAAAGATGATGCAAGAGGAGGATAAGGAAAGCAGATTCCAAACTCTTGAAAAATTTATGAAGAGTCTTTGTAGGGTGGTGGATGTGGTAATGAAGAAGGCTATTATGGCTATGGTTTCGGGTCAAGGAAAAATAAAGAAGCAGCAAAAGAGAAAGTTGATGGACGAGATTTCTGACTTATCGGGCAAGATGGAGCCTAAAGAGAAAGTGGAAGACACTGTCGACGACTTGCTGAAATCTTGGACTCTAATCGAGGATGCTTAATCCTTGGTCACTATTTTTCTTTTTTTATTTTGCTGCTATGGTTTATTCTAGTACTACTCTTGGTAGTACTATTACTGGTGTTGGCCTTTGGTGCCTGGACTATCACACTTTTAGTTATATTTTTGTTAGTAGTTCTAGTTTATGTATGGATTGTAATACTTTAAGTGTTAATTGTTATTATAGGTTTAAGCATTAGGATCTAAATATGGACAATATGTATCTTTTTGATATTTCTAATAGGGCTGAAATGTTTGATCCTAAGGGAATTGGTCAAGCTTTTCGATGGGGGCTTGGGGAATCTTTTCTAGTAAGCTTCCTCTTGTTGTTGTTTTGAATGGTTGTCATTCTCTATTTTTTTGTACATATCTGTAAGGTTCAGGGCCCTTTCCCTTAGATTAATCAATCAAAAACAACTAAGGAATCCTACTACTTGGGAAACACTTTCTCTTGTGTAGATGATAACATACATTAAGCTCCCAAAATTTCTAGTATAAGGTACTCTAGAGATATCCTCCATCTCATTAAGAGAAGTCACACACTTCTTATGATTTAACTTAGTCCCCGTAGAAATAAGGACACACAAAGGTCTACAACATAATATGTTAAATATCTCTAATACTAAGTTCACATACTTACTCTTGTTAGGAAACTAATACATAATACCCAAAATATTCAATCAATTTTCAACATAACCCTATGAGAGAAAATAATGCATGCAATCTTATAGATTAATGGTCATGCAAAGATAAAATAGAAAATCCACAAGATAACACAAGATATATCCTAGGAAAATTTTTATAAAGGCAAAAACCTAGCCTTCAAAACCATCCACACTCTATGTGTTATTTAGAAGTTAAACATTACAATGCATTTATAGAGTTTCCATGAATAGTTTAGAAACTTAAATCTCCTCCAATGCACTCTTCATGTGTCCAAGAATGTAACCACACATCCCATGCCATGCTTCACATATTCACTCACAAAAACTCAATACAATGCCATCACACTCACCCATCCAACCTTAACCACTAGACATGTGCTTTCTTTTATAGATTCAAGCTAACTCAAGTATAACCAAGTGGTAAGATAAAACCATGTGCCTCAAAACCATTGATCCCTCTATTTTTCACATTATTAAATATTTTCACCAAATGCTACAATTTTACAAGTGGACCTAAATAAATATTCATTTTACATAATTAAAATATTTTAGTCATGTGCAAGGTGTGCAAAACCATTCTTCTAACATTATCTCATTTGGTGTATACATTGCATAACGATTGAAATCAATGGAATGTATCATCATAGCTATACATGAAACCACATGTATCTACAACATGCTCTCATGCTCCATTAGGATACCTATGAATAAACCAAGGTGACCACCATCTCAAGAAAGGACTCTCAATCTCTGGGATGCCACCTATAGAAAAAAAAAGAACAAGCCAAGGTAAATATGAACTAATCCAAAGAACACAAGCATCAAATATGAGTGATTAGAAAAGGGTCCAAGCTACTATCAAAAGAAAAAACCCTAGATGATTAGAAATAGCTCACCCACAACATATGCTAATACGTCCAACCATCCATACCTCCTAATCATCAACAATATTAGTTAACTCATGCCAACAATATATGCAACCCATAAACTACAATCACAATATCCCTATATATAAAACTGGTTAATGAAGAACTTACACATCCAGGAACTCCCACTACTGGGCAATGTCAATTATAAAGATAGATCATTCATTTCAAGTCTACCAATCAACAATCAAACCAAGGTGTTGCTAATAATCCAAACAATATAGTACCAAAAACAATCTCAATGATCCACACATGAAATAAAAGTATCTAAATAATCTCTCACAACATGTCACCATAACTCTCCTAAACAATATCAACATGAACCTCCATGATGTAGCCATAAAATAAAAAGAGAAAACATGTAAATAATATCATACCTTTCTACCAACACCTCAAAGTGCTAAGATATGCCAATTATGATCTCCTTTACAACCTAAGATGGAAATCCTAAACAAAACCAATTCAATAAATCTCAATGATCAAATGAAACATACAAAGGAATATGATTTCTTGAAGGTTGATTTAATATAACCCCTGCCCCAGAGCCAGTTCAACACTTATAACTGTCAAAGTACAATTCCCATGCTTCCTTTTCAGTTGTCAAGACACTCTTATCAGGGAGTGAATCCATATTAGGTGACATTAATGGAAAGGGAGCATTAGCTAAATGGTTGTTTAAGGCTTGTCCTTTGATTGCCTTTGGAGAGACAAATTTAAGATCAAACTCAGTTAGCAACATAACCCATTTAGCTAAGCGTCTTGATAAATTTGTTTTAGCAAAGAGATGTTTTATGGGATCAAATTTGTAACATGTACTTCCACATTTAGTAAATAGTGTCTCAACTTACTAGTAGCAGACACAAGGGCCAAACATTGTTTTACTATTGTTGTGTATCGAGCTTCATAATTGATTAAAATTCAGCTAATGTAATAAATAGGATGTTCTTTACCATTGTCATCTTGTTGAGCCAACAATGTTGCTAGAACATGGGTGGATGTTAATATGTAAAGGATGGTGGATTTCCTTGAATATTGGATTGTAAAATAGGATGAATAGCTAGATACTCTTTCAAACTTTCAAAAGCTTGTTTACAATTATCATTCCATTTAAATTTTGATTCCTTCTTAAGAAATTGGGTAAAAGGAAAGGTCTGATCTACCAAAGATGCCACAAAATGACAGATAGCTTGAATCTTTCCTTGTAAACTATGTAGTTGATAAATGTTCTTCGGAGGTGGCATGCTAATGATAGCATCAATATTCCCTATTTTCACCTCAATGCCTTTGTGGGAAACTATAAAACCCAAAAAATTTCCACTCTCCACACCAAAGACACTTTTTTGGATTCAATCACATGTTGTACTTATGCATTCTCTCAAAGATCTCTCAAAGAATTCTAACATTATCATGATGACTTAAGGATTTAGCCAGAATATCATCAACATAATCTTCCAGAGTTTTATGTAAGTAATCATGAAATATTAATGTCATAACTCTTTGATATAGTTCATTGTGCTAGCATTATTTAATCCAAAAGGAATTACAACCCAACAAAATTTTCCCCAAGGTGTAGTAAATGTTGTCTTGTATTGATCTTGAAGGTTGATAAAGATTTGATTATAGCATGAAAAACCATCCATGAATGATAATAAGGGATGGCCTACAGTTGAATCTACTATTGATCATGCCAATATTAGGAAGGGAAAAATCATCTTTCAAAGATTCTTTATTAAGATCACAAAAATTTGTATACATCCTAATACAATTGTTAGGATTTTCCACCATGTAATGCCCTAAATTTAACACTCAAAATATAGTTAAGGACAAAACAAAAATTCCAAATTTCATTCACTTACGCTTGCAAACCTCTCAAAGTTTGCTACCAAAGTAGAAACTACAAGAAGGCATACAACTTTTGACCAATCATAAACTATAAATCTTTTAGTTAGATAACTAAATTGTTTAGACCATCATGGTTAGTTCAATAGGAGACATGGAATACACATCTCTGAGGCAGACTTAAACAGTTCAACCAATCCAAAATGGATCTCAAACATTATATAAGTCACATGTCAACAATAACATATATATATATATATATCAGTAGTACTCACAAAAATAATAAGAGAACAATTCCTAGGGGCTAGACCTAGTCCTCGGGAGCTCGTTTCAAATGACCTTGCCTATGTATATATTTCTCAGAGGCACCGTAGTTCGACAACTAGACTTCAACCATCTCACCCATGGTTGGATAGCAAAAGGGATATAATCCACTATATTAAAAGGGTGTCTCTTCCTCAGTTATCATTCGAAATTCAATTATGCTACTCAAGAGGATTACTACCAAGATATTAAGTAAAGTAATAATTAAAAACACTTGCACGAAAATGCTGCAAGGTAAAGCAATATGCTAATAAGAATTTAGGTCAGTCTAATAGGAAATCACGAAATAGAAATATCACTTATTTAGATTGTTGAATAAACATTTGCAAGATATAGTTTCGTCTTAACTTAGGATCAATTACACCATAAATTAGGGAATACTAATACAATGGGATTAATTAGTTGATTTCGTGCGATAACCTCTTAACTGGTCCTATGAAGGTCTTAACCAATATTAGTTTCTTAGAAGTTCAATTTCATCCAACAGGGATGTCATTGTTACCACTTTCCCGACAATATCACTATGGTTTGATTGTGATGTAAGTATAAGGAAACACTGTGTTAATCAAGCGCAACTATGTTGGGTAACAAGTATTAACATTCCATACTCATGTAGTCATATATAAATATAGCATCATCTATTACTAATAATAAGGATTAAATATAGAAGTAATTATGCATATATATCAATTGTATTGACTACATATACCATTTCTTTTATCATATCATCATTAGAATCATACTCTTACATATTATATTGCTATTACATAAACAAAGCTGGCTATGAACACAACTTGATGTTATGACTAGTTAGGCACAATTAACAAGGCCAAATATATCATAATGTCATTATATTGACAAGATTAAAACTAAGTAATTGCATTGTAACGATATTGAATTTTTTTTTTAAAGCAAAATAAGTTCAGTTCCATAATATTAACAGGGTCAGGCCTCACATATGAATGCCATTTACTCAATGATAGTATTGGCCTCCCTCATAATTCAATTTCACTACTGGGCTTGAAATTACTATTGAGATGTTTATTAATACCATTGGTAATAATATTATTACTATTAACACTACTCTTGATACGATAATTTAGAGGGAGAGATAAATGAATTCCATAGGGTTTATTAATGCGACTAATAATCTCCTCAGTTTATGACTCCATAGCACCTTTATGGTAAAGGCAATAAAACATGAAATGAAAAAATGATATACAATATCGTTGCCACACAAAATCACCTTATTTATTGCTATAATAAATCTAGTTATCTATTTGAGTAAAGTATGTAGAAAATTAGGGTTGTATTAATCACATCTGAGGTGGGGCCTTACACACCACTACAATGTTTGAAATCCATGGTGAATAATCAATAGAATGGATAAAGCTAGCATCTATGAGGTTTTCAATTTTGACCTTAACCAATAATTCTATCTTAGGATTCATCTTGTGTATCTTTTGTCTTGCTAGTTTAGCATCCCACTCAATTACAATGTTGTGTGTAACTATTTTAGTGTCAATGCCCAACATATCCAAATAAGTCCAAGAATTTTTTTTAGGAAATTCATGCAATAGTGTTGCATGTTCTTCTTGTTCATCATCATCAAGAAACTTTCCTATTTGAATTACTTTCTCTTTGTTAGATGTATCAATTGATATGTTAATTGTATCTCCCACAAGTAATGTACTTTGATTTGGAATTTTAGGAATTTTCTCTTCGTCATCTTGTTCAATATCACTTGTTTTCTTTTCTTCACCAAAGTATCCCTTACTTGTTAAGGCACAAGTGAATCTTCATTTTTGGTGATTATGAGTTGGTAAATTGTCATAAACTTCCAAAAAAAATTCCAAAGCTTCATCATGTTGAAAATAATCCAATGATCATGACTTGTGTTATCTATTAAATCAGGATGTTTTAATGTGAGATTTGTCTTAGGAGACTCTTGCAAAATGGTGTTGATGTTAACTTAAGGCCTTTTGTTGCTTTTTTTATATTAGAAGGACAAAATCCAAGACCACTTTTTGTTTATTGTATGTTAGACTCTATAGGGACATGAATGCCTTGTTCATTCACACCACATCGTTTTCCACTATAACCATGTTGCTTTAAGTGTTGATATTCTCTCTCATAAAGATATTTCATTACTTTTGATGATGGTGGTTTCTCATCATCAGCCTCGTCATAACTTGTTGTGTAACTTGTGTCTTCTTCTGAATTTTTGAGTTGGATATTGTTGATGGTTCCATCATGTGTTGTGTTGACATCACTATTGTTCCTTTTATCTTTTTTTGTTGCTTTTGTTGCAATTTTATAATCTCCCATAAATGTAGGTGTGAAATCCAATGAACCCCAATCATCATCCAATAAATTTGTAACTGTTTCAAAAATTTTGAACTCTTTTTCTTCCTCTTGCCTAGGTTCTACTTGTGAGGTTGGTATTAATGTTTTCAAAGGAATCATTTTATCTTTCTCAATTTGTGAGCAACTTTATGATTGGAGGTCAAGTTTTATTGTGTAGACCTTATTCTTATAAACATACTTCAATAAATGATGAAGAGTTGAAGGGACTCCTTTCATTTCATGAATCCATGGCATACCCAAGAGAAGATTATATGAGATCATATCTTGAGGCATGGTCCATGGATAGGAGTTTGCAATGGAACTTTTCTAACTTTCACAAGTAATGTTATCACACCAAGAGGTTGCTTTCCCACATTATCAAAACCATGAATAAATAAGGAATCTAGTTCAATCTTAGTCTTATCTACATCAATATTATCAAAGAGATTTATGCTACACACATTAAGGGCCAAACCATTGTCAATGGGAGTTCTTTTTATTCCACATCTATTAATAATAGCCATTATCATCAAATCCTCATTTTGTTTTTGTATCTCCAATGGAGGTAACTCATCTTGATGGAAGAAAATATCAATTATATTGACAACATCCATACCTTGGATAGGGTTGCTACATCATTTGGTTGTGCACTAGGAGGGACCACTATTTTTTGTAAAGCATTTTGAAGCAAGCTATGTTAATTAGGTGATGCCTAAATGAGATCCCATCAAGAAATCTTAGTAGGAGTATTGCAAAGTTGTTCCACAAGATCATACTTCTTTCCACTATGCAAAGAAAAATGAGGAGCACTAGGAAAGATAGGTTGAGTAAGTGGTAATGAAACTTAGTTATGGTTTGAGGTTGCTTATTGTTCCTTGTGTTGTATGTATGAGCAACATTATGATAATTATATTGTTGTGAAACATTGTTACTAGTGAGTTTCCTTGCAAATTTCAAGATACTTCCAATAGGTTTAGGCTTGTTTTGAGGTTGTCCTATGATAAGCTAGGTGTGGTTTGGACTTTATGTTGTTGTGAAGGTGGGTAAATGGTAAGTTGAGGTGTGATTGTATTTACTTCCCTCTATTTTGTTTAGTTATGAAAAGCTTTAATTGATTAGATTTATGAGATGATTTCCTCAAGGTCTTCATCTAACATGTAAAAGTCATCACTACTAAAAGGATTGAGGGATATGTTAAATTGTAAAAAGAGATTTGACATTTTCAAATAACTATGCTTTCCTCAAGTGTTTACATTTAGTTTATGCTATTTTTATGTTTTTAGGGTAGTTTATGGATTCCAATGATTGCAAAATGTAAATTAATCTATCTAACTATGGAATGATGTTGAAAATAAAGCAAATATATATAGATATGAAACTATTCATAACTAAAACATGCAATTTTTTTTCCAATTTGTTTGAATATTTAAGAAAAAAGATAGCTATCTTGAATGTGCAAAACAAACTATTTCAAAAATGCAATTCTCATATTTAATAGCATAAATACAAAGCAAAGACAAAGACAAAAAGGCTCCCAAAAATATGGCAGGAAATATGTAAAAGGACAGATTTTCCCAAGGGTGAATAGGTCCTTGTTCAAGATTATGAAAAATGAAAGGTATTAAGTCTAAGTTACTTTTGGTGTTTTCTATTTCAGGTTGGAAACTGTAATTTCTATGATAGATTTTTCTAGTTTCAGGTGACTTAATGCAAGTTTGACTAGTAACACATAGTGAACAAAGCAACAACTTTTGGAATGCAATTTTGAACTAAAATTTGAATCTAAATGACTAAAAGACACTATTGATGCAACTGCATGCAAGATGTATGCAAAATTAAATATACATTTATATGCAAAAATGTTTGCTTACAATTAAAGTGAACTCATGTTAGCTACAAGGACTAAATGACAAACCAACAAGAATCGATGTGGACAAAAAAAATTATTCTTCCACCAAGTTATTTGTGAAGGAAAACTCTTGTTATATAAATTTCTTGATCTAGCTCCCAAATTCTTCCAATTAAATACCTACGAACAATCCCTCTATTTATCTATCAACTTGTTGCCACTTGTGTAACATTCTCAAATTTGTTCGTCCCTTTTTTTAACCTTGCAATTATAACACCGCATTTAAATCTTGTACATATTCCTTTTTTATTTTTAAATTCATGAATCACTGTAATAATTGATTTGAAATGAAATGTCTAATCTTGACTCAATAAATTATTTGTGTTTTATAAGATTTTTTTTTTTTAACTTCTTTTATATATAGACTTCATGCTATCTAATTATGAACATTGGAGATTATTAATCCATTGTTTATTTTGCTCCATATTTGTTAGCAATCATTCCTCAACGACCCTCACTACCTGTCTTTCTCGAACCTAATGCACATGTTGACTACAAGTGCCTCACATCAATATCTTAGACTCTGAAATGTCAGTGAGTCAAAATGAATTATCTGACTCGCACAGATTTACAAATATGATACCCCTAAGAGCCTGACTGGTCCCAAAGGCTACGTAGATTCTCGTTTATTAGAGTCAGGAAGTCTGCAGTAGTGAGTATAGTAGATACCCAAATCTCTAGATATCCCACGACGACTGATGGCACATGGGGAAAATTTCTACATGTTTTTGCAGGCTTCCCGGATTCCACAAGTCAATTGTTGACACCCTCAACATGTAGACTTGTCCACATCAAGCCTTTATACTTGGCATGTGATCGAATGCCCACCCTAACGTGTCCCCCTTAAATTCTTGATATTTGTATCACAAACTCCAAAATTCCTAATCAACCATGACTTATTTGATTTCTTGCATGAATCCACGGCACTGTCTATCCAGCCCCAGGAATGCGCCGGGGCTGGCATGGCCATGCATCATGCAGCATCCACAATAGGCGGCGGCTACTGACTGATGGGACTGCAAAAACTGTCGTCTCACCTTATAAAATCGCTGACAATTTTTTTACCGTACCTTATAAATTTTTTTAGATTATAAAAAAATAATTAACTTAAAATAATTTGGTTTTAAATGAATTTTAATTATAGATTATAAAAAAAATTAATAGTATAATTATGTTTAGATGTGTAATTTAAATAACATTAAAATAAAATATTTTTGATGGAGATATTAAAATTTTAGAATATATTAATAATTAGAAATAAAATTATTAAAATGTATATAGAATATTTTTTATATTTTCTAAGTTAAAAATAAAACAAAACAATTATAAAATATCAATAGCTTTTGAAAAGTAAAAATTAAAAGTTACTAATTACAAAAAAAAAATTACTTTTCAAATAAAAATAAAGTAAAAAAATTAGATTATTATATAATAAATAAAATTATTCTAAAATGATTCGAAATAGATATTTTTTTAGTTTCCTTAAATAAATGTATTTAAAATATCTATACTATTATAAATTTTAATTAAAAAATAGAATTTAAGAATAGTGGAATTTCTTGATTAAAATATATAAAAAATAAAATTAAAAAAATCATACACAATTTTAATCTACAAATTTCAATACACTTTTTACTATGGAGTGTGGAAACATCATGATAGAATTTAAGTTTTATATATATCTATATATGCACATATATGTATATATACAAATATATTTATTTATTTGGAAATATAAAATTTATTTTTAAAAAGTCTTTACATAAAAATATTGTATCCACAAAACTATTATTATTAATTTCATTTAATCTAATTCTTTTGAAATAGTAAAATTTAAAATTAAAACTTATTCTAATGCATTTTGGTAATGAAAAATAATAATTAATAATAGAAATTTCAAAGTTAAATCATTTAAAATTAAGAATTTATGTTTAGAAATAATAAGAATAAGTGTTTATATTACCATTTATAAAATAGAGTTGCACTTATTCACAAAAAGAATGAAAATAGTCACACCTCTAAAAGTCTATATAGAGCAGCAACCCATAATGATTCTACGAAAATTCATGGCCATCACCGATGGCCAAGGGAAAATTAACAGTCAACAATTCACGCAATTAATTTTTCATGCAGTGAAGTGAATTGTTGGGAGTGAATTTTTCGTCAATGAATTACTGACCTTGAATTTGTTGTATGCCACCCATAACATCCAAATCATCAAGTTTACCCAATACATAAATGAGATTGGGAGTGTCCATAAGAGGGTCTCACCCATTGATATCATTTTATTTATTATTATCCTCACCTTCACTTGCACAAATAGAAAAAAAATTAAAAGTGAATGGAAATAATTTGTTGGAAACAAACCAACCAATAGCACCACTCATTGACCACCTAGAAGTTCTTGCCATAGACATCTAAAAATATTGAAAAACATGCATATTACAATCTTAATATTTATATATCCATATTTCTACTTTTACTCAGTGTTGCCCAAATTATTTTACATGTCTTACTCCTCAAACAATAAGTCAAACATATTATACATTTTCAAATTTTCTAGAACTATAGATTTAGTAGTAAATTACTTATACATTGTTATTAAAACTTCCCACTAACACAAGGATGAACAATTTAAGAAAATTTATGTATTTCACAAAGTGATAGTGTTAGCATTATATCATGTAATGTCATTTTATGAGTCTAAGATTTAAAGCTGAAATATAAGTATTAGGGGTGGAATACATATATATAATCTTGTTCTTTTTTAATTTTACTTACTGTGTTATATTCATAAAATTTTAAAAAATGTTGTTTCTTGTATGAAATTGTGTTAATAAAACATAGATATGAAATTGCAATAAAAGAAATTTTATATGATTAAATGTATTAATAGAAATATAATATTGCAAGATATATATAAACATTTATTCATCAAAAATTAAATAAAAATTCTTAATTTTAAATTATTTAATTTTGAACTTCTATTACTAATTATTATTTTTCATTAGCAAAATGCATTAGAATAAATTTTTAATTTTAACTTTTTCTATTTTAAAAAAAATAAATTAAATGAAACAACTATTTTGAATATTTGAGAACAATTTTATTTATTATATAATAATCTAATTTTTTTACTTTATTGTTATTTTTATTTGAAATGTATTTTTTTTATTAGTAATTTTTATTTTTTATTTTTCAAAAGCTATCAATATTTTATAATTGTTTTGTTTTTTAACAACATCAAGTTTCCAAGTCCATTATAATGAATTGTAAATTTTTTGGATTGAAACTATGTGCATTTGTATGAATCAACTTTTCAGATCAAACTCCATGATCCATCATCAAAATATTATGCATGCAACTAGAAAGAAACAAAATTCATAAAAATGCACACAATTTCAATGAAAATTTACAATTCATTGTTTTGTTTTGTTTTTACCTTAGAAAATATAAAAAATATTATATATACTTTTTAATAATTTTATTTATAATCATTAATATATTCTAAAATTTTAATATCTCCATCAAATATTTTATTTTAAAGTTATTTAAATTACACATCTAAAAATAATTATACTAGTAATTTTTTTATAATGATTAAAATTCATTTAAAACCAAATTATTTTAAGTTGCCAATGAAAATAATAATCCACAATAGGAAGGGCTGGTGTTAATATTCAGTTTTTTACGAATTTAGTGGGGGGACGGCCGAGTAATAATAATTTATCACTATACACACTCTAAAAAAATTTATAAGGTAAAAATCTCTAGCATATTTTGTACGGTAAAAATGGTTAGCAATTTTTGAGGGTGAAATGACAGTTTTTGTAGTCCCATCAGTCAGTAGCCGCTGCCTATTATGGATGTTGCATGATGCATGGTCATGCCAACCCCGGTGCATTCCTGGGGCTGGATAGCCAGTGCCTGAATCCACCTCTTCTTGGCTTGATGAAGATCCCAAGAATATCTTTTTTATTGGCTTGGACCATGCCATGAAAGGCATCTGTGCCCCAATTGGAAACAAATATTTGTTGGACCTAGAGATTCATCAGCATGCTTATGTTTCCATGAAAGTGCTTCTATCAAATTTTGCCGACATCCTGTAAAAGAAGATGTATGCAAAGTTTTTTATGGTGAATTACATCCAAAAAGAACCATACAAAGTATGTGTAAATTTAAATGGAGTGCAGACAAAGATGCAAAATAGAGTATAGAAAAAGATGAACAAAAATGAATAAAGAGATGACACAGATATTGTATCATGGTTCACCAATAATGGCTACGTCCACACTAAGAGTAGAGGAATTTTATTATAATCACAGTATTTACAATAGATACAGCAGCAAATATATAATAACTCATTCCACACCAAATGGAGGATGTGAAGAGTCAATATTGGAGGGAAAATAAAAGGAGCCCATTGGACTTCAGCTCTAACAATCTCCCACTTGAAGACCAATGGATACTGCAACTCTCAAACATTCCCCTACTCTAAACTTACTATCACTTCTTCTTAACCAGACCAAGAGAAGTCCTGGCGCATTCAAACTTCTCTTTGGTAACAACCTTGGTCAAGATATCTGCCAGATTGACCTTTGTGTCAATTTTTGCAACTCGTAACTTGCCCTCTTCAACCACATGACGAATGAAATGAGCATGTATGTCAATATGTTTAGAACAACGATGAGATGAATGATTGTGAGCCATAAAAATAGCGTTGCGGCTATCACAAAACAAAACATAATCACTTTGTTGACATCTCAAATCACTAAATAACTACTATAACCAAAGCATCTCCCTAGCACCTTTAGAAAGAGCCAAATACTCAGCTTCGGCAGAAGAAAGAGCAACAAAATTTTGTAGCTTTGAGACCCAACTAATGGTAGCTCCAACAAACATGAAAACATAGCCAGTAGTAGATCTCTATTTATCTAAATCTCCACCAAGATTAGAATCAGTGAAACCTTGTAGCTGTACATTATTGCCACCAAAACATAAAGCATAATCATAAGTTCCTTTAAGATCCCTTAATATCCATTTGACCGCTTCTCAATGAGGCTTCCTGGGATTGCTCATGAACCTACTCACCACTCCCACTGCATGAGCAATATTAGGATGAGTGGAGACCATAGCATACATAATACTGCCAACTACAAATCTATAAGGAATTTCTTCCATAAACTCTTTATCCTCTTGTGTTTTCGGACACAAATCAAAAGATAAACAAAAATGGGCAGCAAGAGGAATAGAAACAACCTTCGAATCAACCATACCAAATCTTTCTACAACCTTGTCAATGTATGCCTTTTGTGACAACATGATCTCCTTCTTTCGTCTATCTCTAGTGATTGTCATTCCAAGATTCTTCTTGGTTGTGCCTATGTCTTTCATAGAAAATCTCTTAGCTGATTGTGCCTTCAACTCAGAAACAATCCTCTTACTACTACCGGCGAGACCAACATGTCAACAATGTAGAGCAAGAGAATAACAAACTCACCATTAGAAAGTTGTTTGTAATAAACACATGGATCTGATTCACACTTGATGAACTTGTGCCCAATCATGAGGCAATCAAACTTAATATACCACTATCGTGGGGCTTGCTTGAGCCCATACAAGTTGCGCTTTAGCCTGCAATAAAGGTGTTCCTGTCCTTGTTGTTTAGATCCTTCTAGATGCTCCATGTACAACTCTTCATCAACATCACCATGTAGAAAAGTTGTCTTGACATCCAACTGATCAAGATCAAGATCCCAAACTACAGCCAATCCTAGAACTACCCGGATTGTGTTCATTCTCACAACTGGGGAGAAAATCTCATTAAAATCTATGCCTTTTTGTTGATCATACCCATTTACATCTAGTCGGGCATGATAACATTTCTTGCCTACATCATCTTCTTTCAACTCGTATACCCAACGATTCTTCAAGGGTCTTTGATTAGGCAGAAGCAGCACCAAATCCCAAGTATTATTAGCCTACAACGAACTCATTTCATCTTGCATTGCCTCTTGCTAGTTTGCAGAATCAATTTCCTTGCCTGGTTTAGGTTGATTAGAAATCAAAAGTTCAGGCTCAGCCTCCTCTAAATATAACAATTCATAATCTCAAAACTTAGAAGGAAGTCTCCTATCCCAAGTAGACCTCCTTAAGTGAGGACCCTACTCTTGCATATTGGAATCTTCCAAGTGCATTCTCTAGAATTAACTTTGAACATTTTCTATTTCATTTTGCAAATTACCTTTGTTCTGAACATTTTCTTTCAGACTCTACCTCTGATCTACAATTACCTATGGCAACACATTTCCCTACATATATTCAGACGCAAGAATAGTAGAATGATGTTTAGACACACCAAATAGAGGGGGAAATTGGTTGCACATGGATCAATATTCCCTAAAGAAGGTTGTACAAGAACTTTTGAAAGTTGTGTAGCATTTAAAGGAGGCAGCGCAACATGTCCTGAAGGTTACAAATGGACTATTGGAGCCTATAGATGGTCAACACTAGAAGACACAGACACATGATGTGTAGAATGAGGAGGCTATGTAGAAGAATGTATGGGATGCGTTGATATTTGTGTAGGAATTGACCTCTATGAGCATTCCCCTATGCATTCTATGCCCTTAAAACTTTGATTAAAACACCCACACAAGTCTCTTGTGTCATCCAAACCCGATGACAAGGAATTGTTGCGATGAATGTTCTTTGTAGCGAAAGATTGCAAGGCATCCAGACCCATAGACTTGCCAAAGCATGGGACCCAACTTGTACCTTGCAAACTGGTCTCATAACGCAATTCCATTTGCCATGGGAAGAGAGTAGTGCCCTTGAACTGCTTAGAGGAAGAATCCAGAGCTTGTGAAGATTGTATTGAGTGCTCACTGCCTAAGGATGCAAAGGTAGAAGAAACAGGGGATGATAAAACAGAGGTGGGTGAAATAACCATGACAAGAGGTATTGGAATTGAAAGAGACATTCCACGTGTGTTTTCAAGATGCAAATTAACATTAGAGGACCCCTATGAATGAGTATGTTCAAATGTTGCAAAGGGCACATATTCCTTAGTGACTACTACATGTGTTTGCAAAGCTGGAAAAACATGCTCATTGAAAACCACATCCCTACTACGAATTATTTTCCTATCAACTAGACTCCATAGTCTAAACCCAAATTGATCTTCGCCATACCCAACAAAAATGCACTTCTATGATTTGGGATCCAATTTGGATCATTTCTCCTTGGGAACAAGAGCAAACCCTTCACATCTGAATACCCGAAGATGTGAATAGGAGATTCGCTTTCCAAGCCACTCCTCCTTTGGAATACCAAAATCCAATTGGGATGATGGGCTCCATTAATGAGATAAATAGTTGTACTGCAAGATTCAGTCCATAACTCTTTTCCCAATCTAGCATTGGAAATCATACATCGTGCTTTCTCCAAAATCGTTCTATTTAACCTCTCTCTAGCACAATTTTCTTGAGGTGTAAAAGGAACAACTTTGATTCGTCGAATACCATTGTCCACACAAAAATTATCAAACTCTAGTGAGCAAAATTCACCATCATTATCTATTTGCAAACATTTGATGTTATGCCCACTCTAATTTTCAACTAAAGCTTTAAAAAATTTGAATTTACTAAAGACTTCAAATTTCCTATTAAGCATAAAAATCTAGACCTTCCTAGTGCATTCATCAAGGAAAGTTATAAAATAGTTAGCCCCTCCTAGAGAGGTTATCTCAGTCAGTCCAAAGAAATCCGAATAAACAAGCTCCAAAGGTGAGGTATGCTTTGCACAACCTATCTTCAAGAAGTTGGCCCACTTCTGTTTTCCATAAAGACAATGTTGGAAAAATTCCAAATCCACAAATTTCAAACCCGATAATTGATCTCTTTTGACCATCACTTCAAGGCCTTTCCTACTCATATGTCCAAGATGTTGGCACCAAAGTACGGTCTCGCTATGTGTTAGTGCCATAGTAGCTCCCACTTGAGAGTCATTCTCAAAAACATATAAGCTTCCCACTCTATCTCCTTTGGCAATTTGCAGGGGACCCTTAGTAACTTTCCATGAATCTGGAAAGAAAAAAGTATTGCAGCCTTGTGAAAAAAGTTGGCTTATAGAAATCAAATTCTTCTTGAGTTTTGGAACATGTCTAATATCTTGCAAAATCCATGTGCTTCCATTCTTGGATTGCAAGAGAACATCACCTTTACGAATGATTTCCAAAGATTTGTTATCCCCCAAGTAAACATTCATGAACTGTCCTTCTTGATAATTTGAAAAAAAATATGTACAAGAGGTAGAATGGAAAGATGTGCCTGAATCTAAAACCCACAAATTTGAAGTGATTTCACTTATAGACAAAAGCAAAACACTATCATCGTGTTCATAGACAACATTAGCCTTGTTGTTTTTAACATTCTCTTGTGCCTTCTTATAGGAATAACAATCTTTTTTAGTGTGACCAGCCTTACCACAAAACCAACAATTGCCAATTCTACCTCTAGATTTTGATCTTTTCACAGATTTTGATCTTCTCCTATTATTTTTTTTTCCTCTATGTTGAGGTGTTCCTCTACTAATAGCAGTTAGGGCTTCGCCTGAAGAGGTTTCTTGGTTCTTCCTTTGCATATCTTCACTGAGGAGTAGTTGCAACATCATCAAACTTCAATTTATTTTTAGCAGCCATTGAAGTACTCACAACCATTACAACTCCCTCCCAACTATTAGGTAGTGAACACAACAATAAAATTGCTTTAATCTCATCATCCAGGCTAATGCCCACTAAAACTAATTGAGTAACCAATGTGTTAAACTCATTAAGGTGGTTGGACACAATTCCACCTGCTTTCATTTTCATGTTATATAACCTCTTCATAATAAATACCTTATTAGACACTAAAGCCATCTCATACATCGAAGAAATTTTATCCTACAATTCCTTTGAAGTCTTTTTTGCTGAAACATTAAACAATATGTTACTGGATAGTGAGAGGAAAATGGTAGATTTTTCCTTCTTATCCATTTTCTCCCACTCTTCATCTTCCATCGAACTTGGATTCTTAGCTTTCCCATCAAGCATGAGAGAGAGGTCTTGCTTTATCAGTAATTACTACATTTGCACCTTCCACAAACCAATATTCTAACTCGAGAATTTCTCTATCTTCACTTCCTCCATAACTCAGGAAATTCAGCACCAATTTCCCAATCAGCTATACCATCATTGTACAGCTCTGATACCAATTATAAATTTAAATGGAGTGTAGACAAAGATGCAAAATAGAGTATAAACAAAAATGAACAATAATGAACAAAGAGATGACACAAATGTTTTATGTTGGTTCACCAATAATGGCTGCGTCCACACTAAGAGCAAAGGAATTTTATTATAATCAAGAGTATTTACAATAGATACAACAATGAATATATAATAACTCATTCCACACCAAATGGAGGATGTGAAGAGTTAATATTGGAGGGAAAATAAAAGGAGTCCATTAGACTTGAGCTCTAATAGTATGTGATGGTGACCATCAAAGGATACAATATCTACAGTAGTGAAGACATAGGAGGGGCATTTCCCATCGAAGCATTGGAAAACAATCCCACAATGAAGAAAGATACTAAATAGTTCAAGAAGGCTTTAGCCACTAGCACCATCAGTAAAATTTATTTGGGAATATATGGAAAAGAATGAGCTATAGGTAACAAAAGAACAGAAAGTTCCTCGAATGACTACCAGAGTTAGCAGATGCTTGTCTATACATCCTCCATAGTAATTCTAGAGGAGGATAAGGATGAGAAACTAAACAATTAAAATAAAAACACAATATTCATGTCATTCCTAGAAAATTTTGTAAGGGTGATTTCATTCTTTATGAGAATAAATGTAATACTAATGCCGACCATGAAGACAAAGATAAATTCAGCCCTAATTGATTGGGACCTTATATAGTTGATACCAGTTATGGGTCTGGCACTTATGTCTTAATAGAGATCGATGGAACGCCCCTTAAAGAACCTATTAATGCCACACATTTGCACCGGTATTATCTCTAATCTCTTTGAATAGTATGATTAGTAAAGCAGTATTGTCTAAAGCTATGTTATTTCATTCCAAATAACTTTCACATTGCTTCGTTCTTGACAACTGATCCTACGTTTGCCTTGAACACTAAGGTAATTACTTCAGTTAATTTTATAATTACTTTAGGTTTCATGCTATTCACCCTCATGTTATGTTAATTTTGATCCTTATATGAGTTATAGGTGTATCTAATTTAACATATTCTCTTTCATTCAACAATGTTGTATCTAAAGTAAAGCTACAATATGTTTTATATTAGATCACATCAATCATGCTTAAATCATGTAGAAATTAATTAAATAATTTTACCATAATTTATTTAATTAATCACATTTCCATTTAGCATTCAAACACATTAAGACAAAATATAACATCAAATGCACATGTATATATATATCAAAAAGTTTTATGTACATCTCAATATCATATACAAAATCACCAAGGTCTATGAGAGCTAGACCCTTCGGGCTCTGGCGCCCATGACTCAGTCCCCGGATGTCATGAGACGGTTGTGTGTGATCATCATCATGATATGCTGACTTTGAGTGCACACTCCAAACCCTGTACTCGACCAAGAGCCACAAGTCGATCCTCATTTGAGTCCCTTAACACACCTCCACTTCCAACCATCCCCGAATTTCCCTTCACAGTGCCATCAAAGTTGGCTTTAGTCCAACCATTTGGTGGAAAGGTCTAGTGCACACCCTCCCTGTCTTTCTTAGCTAGCTTGGATGCCTTAGATACATCCATTTTGAGATTCCAATCCTTGGTTATCATTAGATCATAGGGAGTGCACACCACAGCCTCAAGGTTAAAAGCTTTTTGGGGAATAACATTGAAGTTTTCCTTTATTAGCCTAATTTTTTTTTCAAAAACATTAATCTCCAACATCTCCTTATCCCTAAAAATTTTGTTATTACATTCTTTCCACACACCAAAAAAAACAAAAGGGAAAATGAAAGCCCATAACCTTCGAATGAAAGGATTTTGAGATGGGGCTTTCCATTGTGATCGTGATCTAAAGCATCATCATCACTCTCATGAACATGATCTGTAGTGAGCCGCATAGTATCACCCAGCCTCTGGGCACTCCTCACCAATCACCTAATGAAGGGGCATGCCCTTGGTGGTGTCTGCACAATCCCAAACTGTCACATGACTCACCCATAATAAAATGGACATACAACATAGTCATGTCACCCTACCAAAAACCTGTCCATCTGAATCCTCCTCAGCTATCCTATGGGATCTGTCCATTGTAGTGTGAGTAGATAAGGTCTCCATAGGATCTCATCCTCCTCCATCTGGTCAAATCTCACCCTCCAAAACTATAAATCTCCATACTGCCACAAGCGTCGTAGAGGATAACCAAAGGCTCGTGGATATCCTATAGCTATAGTGCATGGGAACCTGATAGGCTAGGTACATGTAATATGCTCGAGGTACCACACCTACAGAAGGTGTAGTGCACTATACTGTCGATCTCTCAAAACACAAATCAGCCAAGATCATAATAAAGATGTGCTAGGATGGAGCATCCCCAAGCATAGAATGTCCTGTGCTCATGCATCCCTCGAATCAAGTGTACCACTTGTCCATCAGTATTGAGAACAAGAGTCATTGTATGCATCATAATCCATCTTGCAATGGGGGCTCATGAATATAGAAGCATGGGAAGCTCAATTTACGCTCTCACACGCTCATCATGAATAGGTCCACCCAAGCAGTACTGCATGTCCACCTTCTTCTCGTAGAATGACCAATCCCCCCAGAAATATACCCACTCTCCCCAAATAGGAACTCATAGAATATGATGTACATCCTCTAGGGTGATGGTCATCTACCCAGTCGAAAGATGAAATGTACATGTATTGGTGTCCCAAGGCTCACATAGGGCCATCATCATGGCATAATGGTATCTCATAGGTGGCATCAGATATGCCCAATAGATACCTACTTCTTGTAAATGCTCTATGTCTGTTGTTGATAGTGTTGGGGCTAAATCTCTAAGAAAGCTAATCTGTCTCCCTCCTAGCCATTGTTGTGACCAGGCTAGAACCTATCGAAATCATAGCAAAATGCTCTAAAAATTTATCTAATATCTTCAACTTTTAACATTATTCATCATGCAAGTGTGCTAAAGTTTATCTAGTATGCTTTCCTAAAGGCCTTGGACACTTTAGACCCCTTTTGGGACACTTCGCAAAGAAACAATACACTTTGCGAAAAAAAGGGACACTTTGCGAACAAAAGGGACACTTTGCAAAAAATGGGGACACTTTGCGAAAAATGGGGACACTTTGCAAAAAAAATTTCCATGATCCTAAATTAACCTATAAATGCATTAAAAATCATTAAATCATTACAAAATCACTAAGTGAAAGTTGCAAAATCGACTCACCTCATGGTATAGTTCACCGTGCACAACTTGCTCTCAAAGTTCATCTAATCGCAAAGGCGTATAATCCCGTCTACTCAGAATCTTCTCGTCTCACTCATCACTCTCAAGCTACACGAAGGTAAAAACACAATAGTAAGTGACAAAATACTTTCTTTTACCTCTTTTAACCTATTTTCATCACTTTTACTCTTATGCATTAAATTAGGGTTATTTTCTCTTTAGAGTTAATAAAGCACCTTTTTATTGTATGTTGGACTCTATAGGGACATGAATTTGCTTGTTCATTCACACCACATCCTTTTCCAATATAACCATGTTGCTTCAAGAGTTGATATCCTCTCCCATATTTAGAGCTTCCATTTCTTTCAAGGATGTTGGTTGCTCATGATCAACCTCATCATAACTTGTGCAACTTATGTCTCCTTCTAAATTTTTGAGCCGGATATTGTTGATGGTTCCGTCATGTGTTTTGTTGGCATCATTGTTGTTCCTTTTTTTACTTTTTTTGTTGCTTTTGTTGTGATTTTATACTCTCCCATAAATGTAGGTGTGAAATCAAATGAATCCCAATCATCATCCAATAACTTTGTAACTGTTTCAAAAAAAATCTCTTTTTCTTCCTCTTTCCCAAGTTCTACTTGTGAGGTTGGTATTAATATTTTCAAAGGAATCTCTTTATCTTTCTTAGTTTTCAAGAAACTTTATGATTGGAGGTTAGCTTTGATTGTGTAGACCTTATTATTATAAACATACTTCATTAAATGATGAAGAGTTAAAGGAACTCCATTCATTTCATGAATCCATGGCCTACCCAAGAGAAGATTATATGAGAGATCTTGAGGCATGACATGGCTAGGAGTTTGCAATGTAACTTTTCCAAATTTCACAAGTAATGCTATCACACCAAGAGGTTGCTTTCCCACATTATCAAAACCATGAATATATAAGGAATCTAGTTTAATCTTAGTCTTATCCACTCCAATATTATCTAAGAGGTTTATACTACACACATTAAGGGTTGAACCATTGTCAATGAGATTTCTTCTTATTCCACATCTATTAATAATTGCCACTATCATCAAGGCCTCATTTTTTTTTGTATCTCCAATGGAGTTTGAGGTGTTTAGGCCTATTAGTCTTTGCAACTCTTTCTATAAAATCATATCTAAGGTTTTGACGTCAAGGCTCCTTATTATCCTTCCTTTGTTGATATCCCTTTAGCATAATGGTTTTGTTCCAGGAAGGAAAATCCTCGACTCTATAGTCACTGTTCATGAGAATATACATTCGCTAGTGGAATCTAAAACTGAAGGGATTCTTCTTAAGATGGATATTTCCAAAGCTTATGACTGAGTTGATTGAGATTTTTTATTCAAAATTCTAAGGGTGTTTGGTTTTAGCAGCAGAGTTATCCAGCTGGTGAATCAGCTAGTTACTACTGTCTCCACTTCCATCATTGTGAATGCTTATCCCCCGATATTATTTTAGAATTCAAGAGGCCCAAGATAGGGTGATCCTATCTCTCCTATTATGTTCACAATCATGGCTGAGAGCTTGGGAAGAAATTTTAAAAGATTGATTGAACAGAGGTCTCTTGCTGGCCTTAGACCTTCTTCTGCTAATTTGATTTGTTCTCACCAACAATTTTTTGATGACACTATGTTGATGGGAAGATCAATGGTGACTGAGGCTAAGACTTTGAAAAAAATATTGGACGTGTATGAGAAGGCAACTGGGCAGATGGTCAACAGATAGAAGAGCTCCCTTTATTTCTTTAATACCCCTGAGCATAAACAGTTAAAGATTGCTAGAATCCTTGGTTGCAGAGTGGAATCCTTACCCTCTACTTATATTGGATTACCTCTATTCCTTAAACCTCCAGAATCCTTTTGGTGTTCGCTGGTTGATAGATTCAGTAAGAAGTTGGTAGGATGGAAAGGAGCTCTTCTGAGTCAAGCAGGAAAAATTAAGCTCCTCAAAGCTTCTCTTCAAAATCTCCCAGTTTATGTATTAAGCCTTTTCAAAATTCCTGCTAAATATGCAGAGGCCATTGAGAAGATCCAAAAAAGATTCCCTTGGTCTAGTGTGGAGGAGAAAAAGAGGATGCCTCTAATAGGATGGGATTTGGTTTGCAGACCGAAATCCTTGGGGGGATTAGGTCTTAGAAAAATAAGAATGATTAATAAGATTGTTCTTGCTAAACAAATATGGAGATCCTTTTCATTGATGGAGAATGGAAAGATATCTTAAAAATTAAATATATGACCAATTGTGTGTCCCTCAAAGCCTTGTTAGATTCTCCTATTCTGCCCCACGGTTCAGCTTGCTGGAATGACATGATTGCTAGTAGAAATATTTTGGAATTAGGGGTTGGTTGGTACATTAGAAGTAGTAATCTAGCTAGGTTCTAGGAGGATAGATGGCTTCTTAAGGATCCCCTAATCAAAATCGAAAGATTCAACAAATGGGCTGAGTTTTACAAAGAAGCTTTTGAAGAGTATGTTAAAGATTACTGAGTGAAGGAGATTGGGTGGATTTGTGTATGGTCAACCAGGATTTGGCTCCGCTTCAATCTTCCTTGATGGCTGTCAGATTGGCATAGAATCACCTAGATGATCATCTTGTCTATATGGACAACCCCTCGAGTAACTACTCTATTTTATCAGATGTCTCTCTGCAATCCCTTTCTCAAGCACCCCCTCCTTTCTGGTCTACAGCGTGGATAAAACACTTGACTCCTAAATTCAACATTTTCTTCTGGATTCTGCTTCAAAATAAGGTGCTCATAGTGGATAATCTTTAAAAATGGGGATTACAAATCCCCAACAGATGTTACCTTTACAAAAGTGAGGTGGAGTCAAAAAACCAGTTGTTTCTCCACTGTCCATTTGTTGCTACAATCTGGGGAATTTTTTTGGCTCTCTCAAATATTTCTTAGGTGTTCCCCCTATCCATTGAAGATTTCTTCTCACAATGGAAAGCCCCATCTCAAAATCCTTTCATTTGAAGGTTATGGGCTTTTATTTTCCCTTTTATTGTTTCAAGTGTGTGGAAAGAACTTAATAACAAAATTTTCAGGGATAAGGAGATGTCAGAGATTAATGTTTTTGAAAAAAAAAATAGGCTAATAAAGGAAAAATTCAATGTTATTCCCCAAAAAGCTTTTAACCTTGAGGCTGTGGTGTGCACTCCCTATGATCTAATGATAGCCAAGGATTTTAATCTCAAAATGGATGTATCTAAGCCATCCAAGCTAGCTAAGAAAGACAGGGAGGGTGTACACTGGACCTTTCCACCAAATGGTTGGACTAAAGCCAACTTTGATGGCGTTGCGAAGGGCAATCCGGGGATGGTTGGAAGTGGAGGTGTGTTAAGGGACTCAAATGGTAACTTTTTGGTAGCTGTGGCCATTTCCCTAGGTTCTCAAACCAACCATGTGGCGGAGGCTATAAGAGTTCTTCAAGTTTTAAATTTAGCACATAATCTTAATATAAAATATTTATGGCTGGAAGGGGATTCCAAAAATATCATTGACTATATCCTAGGTAGGACCCCCCCTCCTGGTCTATTAAGAATTGGATTGAAGACACTAAATATATCTTAGATAAGTTCAAAAAAGTTAAAATCTCTCATGTCTACAGGGAAGCTAACAACGTGGCAGATTACTTTGCGAATGAGGGGGTTAAGCAAGGAGGTTTGAACACGTGGCAAAATTTTAGGGACATGGGAGCTGAAGTCAGGGCCTTATTAGCTTATGATGTTACGCATGGGAAAGAAGCAAATATCTTTAATGATGATAGGGAAAAGAGCTAAGTACATCAAAATCAAGAGATTTGATGGGGTTGTGTCAAATAACTTAGCTAGTAAGAAAAAGCGGCACACTTTGTGGGTTCATTGGAATGGCTACATAAATTTGCAATAGGTTTCTGACGTTGGTAGCGATAGTAGTGAGGTGCATGCGAGTATGGGAGGGATAGGAAAAGGATCGAGCCAAATAGCTACAAAATGCACATGAGGAATGCTAAGGTCTAGAAACAGGTTGTGCATGGTGGTTTGGTTCCATTCCTGGAAAAACTTCATGGGCCTGATCCTAAGGCCACTGACTACTCTGAGAAGAACTGGAATAATGGAGAAATTATCCTCTTTGGGAGAAAGGTGAAACTAGATGAGCAAATCATAGGAGAGGTGATTGGATTGTCCACTAAGGGCATGAAATTTTATCATGACAAAAGGTATTTAGACAAGGTAGTAATCAATTTCCCCAAGAAAGAGAAGGAGAAATTGAAATTGGTCAAAGTTTCCAATAGCTATTTCAAAATAAACTCCATCAAGGCGTTTTGGAGAAAGGTGCTCTGTGTCATTATGGAGTATATTACCCTGGATGGGAGATTCACCAAATTTTATGGTTATCATTTTTCTCTCCTTAACCACTTCTACGATAAGGTACAAATTTCTTTGCCTCATTACTTATCCTACTCATTGAGTAATAGTCTTGAGGATCTCAAGAAAAATCCCAGAAGATACGATCCTATTCTTCATCTTGGGTTTATTAGGTTGATCTATGAACATTTTCAAAGCTTGTCGGCTTTATCCAAATTGGTTTCCTCCACGACGTCTGAAGAATATGATACGAACAGTGGTGGCTCAAAGAATCATTCTAAGCCTAACTCAGAGAGAATTTTTGAAGCCCATCCATCCCCTATCCTTTCTGGCAAGAAAACCCAACTTTTTAAACCCTAGCACATGAAAGATAACCTTGAGAATTACCCTCACTTCCCAGCCCCTTTAAAGAAACCCACTCTCAAGGGTTCCCCTACAAATAAGTTGGTTTCCTACTCTGCGGACTCTCTAGAGGACAAATATGAGAACCCTGAAGCTAGCAGAGATTTTGTTTCTACCCTTCCTACCTCTTTCAAAGATGATGGAACCAGATTTTCCAGCTCCCCTAACCTGGATGATTTCAACCTCATTTTAGATCAGAATCAATCTGGAGATATCCTTGCCTCTACTAGAAGTGGTGTTGGTGATATTTTTAGGGTTATGAAATGGGCCTATCAAGAAATCAATGATCTTAATCTTAGAAATAGGATTCTAAATAGAAAGTTGGAGGAATTGAACCTAAAGCTATTAGCTTTGAACAATGAAGAAGGAAAATGGAAAAAGAAAAATACAAGGATGAGAGATGATGACATTGAGGACAAGTATAAGACTCTGGAAGCTGAAATTGTTATAATAAAAAACAATGCGAAAATTGTTGTGGAATAGAACCATAGAATGGCAAGGCATAATGCCATTATCATTAATGAAATGTCTGAAAAGTTGGAGAAGTCGCAATAGGGCTTGCTGGTTGTTGACCTAGAAGAGGACAAGGATAAAAGCAAGAATGCGGACCAAGGAATATCGAAGAGGACCCGTGCCAACCTTAAGAGGAAAGCGCCTCCTACTTCCTAGATGGTCTAGATCTTAAAGAGGGGGATTCAGGAGATGAACGACATGGAAGCTGAGACAACAGAAATTTTAAAGTCCCAAGCTTAGTTGCTATTGGTGTTTTGTCTGGTCTTTTTGGGGTCTTTTTTGTGGCCCTTGCTGGCCTTTTTTTGGTGGTTGTCGCTTTGTTTTTATAATGTCCTCTCTACAGCCTCTCTGTTTCTAGGTTCTTTGACGATTTATATCTTTTATTTGTAAACTTTGTGGTTTTGGGTTCCTGTAAAACCCATGTTTTCCTCTTTCAAAAACTCATCTTGATGGAAGACAATATCAATATTGACGACATTCATGCATTGGATAGGGTTGTTACATCATTTGGTTGCGCACTAGGAGGGACCACTACTTGTTGCAAAGCATTTTGAAGCATGCTATGGTAATTAGGTGATACCTGAATGAGATCCCATAAAGAAATCTTAGCAAGAGTATTTTGAATTTCTTCCACAAGATCATACTCCTTTCCACTATTTAAAGGAAAATAAATAGCACTAGGCAAGATAGGTTGAGGAAGTGGTAATGAAGTAGGTATGGTTTTTGGTTTTCTATTGTTCCTTGTGTTGTATGTATGAGCAACATTATGATAATTAGATTGTTGTGAAACATTGTTACTAGTGAGTTTCCTTGCAAAATTCAAGAAAATTCCAATAGGTTTAGGCTTGCTTTGAGGTGGTCTTATGATAATCACAAGAGTGGTTTGGACTTGCTATTGTTGTGAAGGTGGGTAAATGGTAAGTTGAGGCGTGTATTTACTTCCCTTTGTTTTTTTATGACAAACTTTAGTGGATGAGATTCATGAGATGATGTCCTCAAGGTCTTCATCTAACATGTCAAAGTCATCACTACTAAAAGGCTTGATGAATATGTTAACTTGTAGAAAGAGATTTGACATTGTCAAATAACTATGCTTTTCCCAAGTGTTCTCATTTAGTTTATGCTTTTTGTTTCGATGTTTTTAGGGTAGTATATGGTTTCCAATTATTGAAAAATGTAAATTAATCTATGTAACTATGGAATGATATTGGAAATAAAGAAAATGTATATAGACATGAAATTATCCACAACTAAAACATGCAAAAAAATTCCAATTTGTTTGAATATTTAAGCAAAAAGATAGCTATCTTCAATGTGCAAAACAAATTGTTTCAGAAATGCAATTCTTATATTTAATAGCAAAAATAGAAAGCAAAGATAGATACAAAAAGGCTCCCAAAAATCTAGCAAAACATTTGTACAAGGGTAGGTTTTCCCAAGGGTGAATGGGTCCTTGTTAAAGGTTATGAAAAATGAAAGGTGCTAAGTTAGAGTTACTTTTGGTGTTTTCTATTTCAGGTTGCAAATTATGATTTCTATGATAGATTTTTCAAGTTCTAGATGTCTTAATGCAAGTTTGACTAGTGACAAATAGTGAATAAAGTGACGACTTTTGGAGTGCAAATTTGAATTGAAATTTGAATCTAAATGACTGAAAGACACTCTTCATGCAACTACAATGCAAGAAGTATGCAAAATTAATTTGCAATTTTTTTTTTTTATGAATTTAAGTGATGCAAACATGGAAAATTAAACCCTAAATGCAATGCAAAGCACACTAATTTAAATCTAGATATAGGGTTTTGAATATTGTCTCCAAATCATAATTTAAGATGTGCAATTTCAGGTTCACCAAAATGAAACATAGGAAAATGTGGGAGATGGATAGGACAGCTAAAAATGGGATGTTAAATAATGGACCTATTCCAAAAGAAAAAATGGGTGTCCACCTAATCACAAATCCACCTTTTCCATGTTCATTAGGAGGAGGGATAGTGCCACAAATGATTAGAATTAACTTGCAACCCATAAGGTGAGTCAACCCTAGGTTTGGACACTATGCTACCTTAACTACCTTATGACAAAAATGACCAAACAACAGTTATGGGAGAAGAATAAAAGTTCTTTAGTAATTAAACCTATGAGATCTAACACTTTAAATATGAAGCATTATATAATAATACTATCAGAAACGACCATTAACAAGCAGATTTGAGAAGGTTAGAATGGTATGTGCCCAGCTCCAAAAGTGGTTTTCAGGCTCTACAACAGGATAGGTTCACCCAAGGGTGAATGAGTCCTTGCATCCCTTTTTGAAAAATCAAAAGTTGATCCTATAACACTCTATCTGCACTCTGCTCCTATACTTGCAAATCTTCAGTTTCGACCCCAGATCTATAACAAAAATTAAATTTTTTGGTTTGTTTGTATGGGGGTTTTCCTCAGTCAAACTCCAAATTTGATAATTAAATCTTGGTGGAAAGATGAAAATTTGATAAATAATAGTGTGTGCAAGCCCTAACCTTAAGTGCATATAAAGCGTTAAGAGATAAAATGGAAAGAAACCTTATTCAAGTGTGTTAGAATAAGATCCATAAATGAACATGAAAAATGACAAAGACCTACTTAGGGAGAAGTCAAAACACCCTAATAGATCTGAAATCTGATTATGCCTTGCTTTAGGTAGCTAGTAGAATGGAGATTGAAGATGGGAACACTTAGAAAACAAGTCATTAGGCTAGGAAGAATGGCTAGGTGCATGTCCCAAAAAACTAGAATTCATCATGATCCACCATTGGCATCAACCTCCTAATCATAAACAATGCTTGATCTTTCTTGGAACAATGAGCTTGAAGACCTGCAAAAAAAATGAAATGATGCTCCAAGACTTCAACGTCGCTTGGTTGAATGTTCTCTCCTTGCTCTTGAGTTCTAATTTTGTGAATATCTTCTCAATCTCCTTGTCAACCTAGTTTTAAATGGTGAAAAGACTAGGATTTATAGGCTTCTTCTCTATTTTTTTGATTATTAAATCTCAATGGATGACCTTTGTAACTTAAATTTTGAATAGTAAAATGCTGCCAAAAAAAATTAAATTAGGATTTTGCACCTAAAGGGGACCTATTCGCCCAACGGCGAATGGGTCCTGACCTAAATTGCCAAGAATCATTTATTTTAGGGTCTTTAATTCATTAAAGGAATTTGTTTAATGTGTGTTGTGGTGTCAGAAAATGATAAATATAGGCCTAGGGATGCATAATAAAGGGAATTAGGGGTCTATTTTGAAGGGTAAAAATACATAAATTCTGAGGTCACTAAAATAAGTCTAAATTAAGTGTGAAATTCTACTTTCACTTAGAAAGGAGTACAATTTTCTACACTAGATGAAGAAACAACTTGATTGTTCATTATGTGCCTATATTTATTGGAAGAAAAACAATAGAAAAGGAAATTTTACATTCTATTTATAAAACTAGCAGTATTGAATTGGTGAAGTTGCTTGCAAACAAAAAAAGAATTGAAACTACTATTGGTCCTAGTTCAACATGTAGCATGATTAGTGCAAACATCTAAAGAGATTAAAATATTATATCTTGAAATGAATGAGAAAGTACAAAACAACTATATTACACACACATAAGTTGTAACTACCATAATTAATCTAATATACATTTATATGCAGAAATATTTGCTTACAATTAAACTTCTCATGTTAGTTACAAGGACTACATGATAAACCACAAGAATCAATGTGGACAAGAAAATTTATTCTTCCATCAAGTTACTTGTGAAGGAAAAATCTTGTTATATAAATTTCTTGATCTAGCTCCCAAATTTTTCCAATTAGATAACTACAAACAATCCCCCTATTTATCTATCAACTTGTTACCACTTGTGTAACATTGCCAAATTTATTCAAGTACCCTTTCTGAACCTTCCGATTATAACACTTCATTTAAATCTTGTACATATTCCTCTTTTATTTTTAAATTCATGAATCACTGTAATAATTGATTTGAGATGTCTAATCTTGACTCATGAAATTATTTGTGTTTTCTAAGATTTTTTTTTAAACTTCTTGCTTTATATATAGACTTCATGCTTTATATATAGACTTCATGCTATCTAATTATGGACCTTGGAGATTATTAATCCATTGTTTATTTTGTTCCATCTGTTAGCAATCATCCCTCAACCACCCTCACTACCTATCTCTCTCAAACCTCATCCACATGTCGACTGCAAGTACCTCACATCAATATCTTAAAGACTCTGAAATGTCAGTGAGTCAAAATGAATTAAGTGACTCGCACAGTTTTACAAAATATGATACTTCTAAGTGCCTGACTGATCCCAAAGGCTAGGTAGATTCTCATTCATTAGAGTAGGAAGTCTGCAGTAGTGAGTATTGTAGATACCCAAATCTCTAGATATTTCTGCACGTCTTTACAGGCTTCCCAGATTCTGCAAGTCAGTTGTAGACACCCTCAACATGTGGCCTTGTCCATATCAAGCCTTATACTTGGCATGTGATCGAATGCTTACCCCTTAAATTCTTGATATTTTATATCACAAAACGTCAAAATTCCCAATCAACCATGACTTATTTGATTTCTTGTATCGAAGGTTAATTATTTCAATCTTGAATGCTTTACGTACACATGCATTTGAATACACATTGGCTGACCAGTTAATTCATTGTCCACGTAATATCATATGCATTTTTATTGCATCAGGCACAAATTGGATCTTCTTGAAACATGAATCTGAATGACTTAGAGCACCTATAGTAGATGGCAGACAGTTATGTCCTATGCACAGAGAATCCAAGAGGAAAGGACATGAAAATCCAAAAACAAGTATGAGCATTAATTATACAACAAAAGTCAAAGGGCATACCAAGTGATGCAATTAAACCATGTATCACGTATCTTTGTGATATAAATAGGTTGCAATTCATGTTTGTCTGGCCGGAAGTTTGGGGAACTATGAAGCTAGAAACTTAGAACTCCCGAATTCAAATAACTTTGTAGAGATTCTTTTTATTTTGTTCATTTGAGTGTAATAATTGTATTTTAGCCAAGCTTTGTTTCTAACCAATATTCTGACCCTGACATATTTATGTTAATAAACTTGCTTAGAAGTAGCCTATGCAAATAGTTTGGTGTTTGTCTTCTTCGATGAGTGGGCAAGTTGAACTAGCAGGCAGAGATATGGTATCCATCTTCAAGAGGCAAACTAAAACTAAAGTTCAGCAGTGCCTTTTGATGCAATATGAGCGTGTCTGGTGTCAAAGGAAAATAATAAATTAATTATCATACTATTAAAAAAGTTTCAGTATTACATAAAGAATGAAGTTGAATTTCATGCTCTTCTAATAAGATTATAATGATTAATGAAGTTGAATTCCAAGCTCTTCTAATAAGATTACAATTATATGTAAGAAAAACATCTATAATATCAACATAGAAGGGGACTTCCAAATCATAATCAATACCATGATAAGGAGAAGCAAAATGTGTTAATGTAAATAGTGTCTTTATCTGCCTAGTTAGCTAATCACCTATCTACGATTGATCTATTCAAACCTAGCTTAAGTTTCCTTAGGGTTCTTTTATTTTTTGTCAAGCACTTCATAGCATTGAGACGTACATCCCACCTATTGACACTTGATCACCCACTTGTCAAGTGAGCTCACAAGTGCCCCACCTATAGAGGGGTAGTCAGTTGTTTAGTCCTACCTTCCTACCTTCCTACCTCCTCATCCTTGCCTATATATGCCATCTTTGGATATTGCTCTTGCCCCGCCTACATCAGCTTCTATCATGACATATTGTGCAGATATTCATGGTTGACCTATCCAACTTAGTTATCATCATCTGCAGTAGTGTCCGATTCACATCAGTCCAAACATAACCATACATTCATGGTTCCTATGCCTAGAATCTTTTATGGTACCTGACCCATTATATTAGCATTCGTCACACATCAACATTGGCTTGGAGATATTTGAGCATCATTGGCATCATTTCAATATTTGGATCATGTGCATCATTCAGAGGAATTCACCTTACTTCTTGCATATTCCTATTTGAAATGGGAAGTCATATTGCACACATTTGTGGTGTTGTTTCCTCTAAAGGGAAGAAATGTTGATCAATGTTCGTGGATCATCTTCAACAACCAGTGTCGAGCATCTACCAACACTATAGGCATCATTCTGAAGCGAGGTTGCATGGTTTCTCTTCTTCTATCAATTTTGGGAGGAAGCATTTCCTCTCATGGAGCTCATAACTTCACACTTTCTAGGGGGGTCACATGACCTCTCTTTTCTCTCCTATGGAGGGAACATTCATTGTACATTGTGTTAGAAGTAGTCCTTGGGGGGTCATTATGAGTTCTCAATCTATCACTTCTTCTTCACTTGCATATTCTATTGCATTTGCACCATTCTCTTTTAGAGAGGGGTTTTTATTTCCCACTCAGTGTTTTCTCTTTTACTCCACTTTATGAGATATTTGTACATGAGTACCTAACATGGCCTAGTAGTCGAGACTCATCATTAGTGCATGCATTACTCCCTAAGTTGTACTTAAGGGGGGTGTTAGTGTAAATAGTGTCTTTATCTACCTAGTTAGGTAATCACCTATCTAGGATTGACCTACTCACACCTAGCTTAAGTTTACTTAGGCTTCTTTTTCTTTTTGTCTCACTACATAGCATTGAGACATGTGTCCTCATGACTTGAGATGTCTATTGAAACTTTATCACCCACTTGTCAAGTGAGCTCACAAGTGTCCCACCTATAGAGGGGTAGTGAGTACCTCATCTTTGCCTATATATGCAAAGCTTGATCATTGTATCACACTCTTCATTTCATATTTGATGAATATACTACTATGCATATTTTGTTCACTTGTGGAATTTGTTTGATTAAGAAAAATTCAAAGGGGCCCATATGCATTATAGCTCATAATGGGTAAAAGTAAACAAATCTCCACCCGAGGAGGAATTGGGACAAAAAGAAAAACAAAAAAGGAGGAACAAAAGCTTTTGAGAGCTAAGAGCAAAGAATCCGGAAATGGTTTTGGAAGGACACGAAACCAACAACAACCAATCTAGGAGGTTTGAATCAGAGCTTCCAACCAAGGCCCTCCGAGGTTGGATAGGATTGAAGATGCCAATCAACATGCAAACTTCCAATCAGCATCAACAAAATTTCTTTAAACTTGCAAAACACCACCAACACAGGTTCTTAGCAAAGGACTTCTCTTTACCAATAATTGTGGTATGCAACACTATAGGAGTACCAACCCTTATCCCTAACATAGGACCTTTACCAATAGCACCCAGGGAGGCCAAAGTCATAATAGACTGAACAAAAGTTTTGCCATTTTGAGTACTCAACGTAGTATTCAAAACTTTAATATGATGAGGCTGGACGAACACATTAGGATGCAACTAAGCAGTTTCAAAATGAAGTTCATGCACCCAAGTCCCAAGCTTGGAGAAAAGATTGACACTTTTGGGCAGCATAGAACCAAAGTCAACCAAGACACAAATCTTGCAAAATAAAAGTTGGATCAATTTTTAGTAACTTTATTTGAGGTAAGAAAATGATCAACAATATTAGCAATATCTTGAAGAATATCTTGATCCCAAAATTTTAGAGGGAGCTCAAGGAGACACACCCAAATAGGCTACAAATTGAGCTTTGTAATGTCAAAGCTAGTAGAATAGCTTTGAAGGTGAAGAAAGGCCTTACCAAAAAACTAGGGGCCTTCATGACGAATGTGAGTGTAATCCTCCAAGGAATGAAAGGAAAAAAGCAAGAACTCATTCATTAAGGCCATTATGCTAGGATCAAGGGAATACCAATGCTTAGAAGCCCACCTACAAATAATAACAATATTTGGTCTAAAGCCATAAAATCTCCCAATAAGGGAAGCTTGTAGGCCAACCACAATTCTATCAATCCACCCATCAGGAATAGTGAGAGGAGCAAGAGGAGCCACAATAATTTTGATCACATTTTGGCCAAAAGAGGCCTCAGGAGAAACCCCACCAAAAGTAGTAGATCCACAAGGAGGAGACTGAGGCTCCACAGAATGGAGAACCCCCACAACACAATCCTATTGCAACCCACAACAGGCAGAACCAAGATCCGAGCCCCCCTCAAGAGAGAGGGAAGGCTTAGAAACTTCCGTCAAAACAAAATTGAGGCAAGACAGTTCAAGCAAAGGGCAAGCCAATGACAGAGGAGGGTGGATCTTGGGAGGGGGCAGCAAAAAGCCCCTCTTAAGAGAAAACCCATCATGAACAAGCTTGAGAGAACCCTTGCCAATCAAGCCCCTATGGAGAAGGAGTGAATCCTCCTTGTGATCCAATAGATCATTCTTCTTTGCAAAAAAAAGAGGATCAACACCAAGCTTGGTTGCCAAGCAGGCCTCCAGGAGAATGTCTAGGAGGAGCTCATCATCATCGTTGTACCCAAAAAACTTCGAAGAACCCCTAAACATAGAATACAAATTATCAACAAAAACAGAGTCGCCACTAACAAAGCCAAGAGATTCAACTAGTGCAACCAAATCTATAGAAGAACCACCAAAGTCCTTGCCCTCTTCTTCATCAGTTGCAACGTCGCCATCACCATCCTTAGCATTGCCTTCACCATCACCCAAGTTGGAGCTTGAAGGCATCATTGCTAAAGCCTTCATCGTTGGAGCTAGGGTTTGCGCCTATATGATCCTCATCGCTTTTCAAATTCTTTTGTGGAAGTCATTTCTTGCTCTTGTATCTTGACATTCTCCAACACAACAAACTAGAAGCTA
>VDFB02274714.1:26111631-26135725 GCA_007258455.2 Sequoia sempervirens
TTTTGCTAATTAGTTCAATAAATTTAAGATTTATTTTGCATTCTTTGTAGATTTTTGAATTTTTCATTTCTGTCTAAAGTTACAAAAAAAATTGAAACCCTGGATAGTGGAAAACAAAAAGAAACATCAAACAAAAAAATGGAACCTTCATTACTAGAAAAAAAGCATAAAAATGAACCTAGCATACTAAACAAACATAAAATAGAACTTTCATTACCCCCTTTCTCCATTTTTTTAAACTTTTTACATTCTTGTCTATTTTTCATTATTCTTTATCACTTATTTTCATATTTCTTAATTCTTACTTTGTTTATTATTTTTAATTTAGTATCTCTTTGCTAAACAATTTTTTTTTTAATTTTTTAATCATTTTGACTCTCCTCGGCTCTCAAAATAGAAAAGATCCTTGTTGGAAGTGCTCTAAATTTCCAATTCTTGGTGAATCTGGATCCATTGTTAGTACTGACTAGACAAAACTTGTCCCTACAACCATAGGGAAATGGGCGAAGTGAATGGGTAATAATTGATGTGCTATGCAAGAGGCTATTATATTGAATCATATACAAATGATAGCCTCTCACACATCCCATCAATTATTACCCATTAAAATTTCCCATCTCCCTATGGTTGTAGGGATAAGTTTTGTTTAACCATTACTAACCATTTATACAGATTCACTTAGTATTGGAAATTTGGAGCGTAACACTTTCACCTTTGTTGAATCAATTTGGAGCTTGACACTTCCACATTGCAACGAGGTAAAAATTTAATGTATTTTTAAATGAGATTTCACATCACTTTAACAATTATTTGTTTTTCATTTACATGCCTTAGACATAAATGATTTTTACACATTTTTTCATTTGTATTCAATTAAGTCATTTATATTGAATGGTTTAAGGGGATTTTAAACGTGTATCTTACATTTTTAAATTACAAATTTAATGCAAGTTCACTTATATCTAATTCATGGATCCATGCCCTCCAGCTCCAACCACTCCACCTCCACCCACTCCACCTCGAAACCCCCCACCTCCACCACCTACACTCGATGGTGCTCGCTTTCAAGAACAAGTTGATGTGAATGTTAGAACCATTCAGGATCAAGTTAATGCTATTCAAAATGAAGAATTTGTTCACCCATTATTCAAGCGTTTTGCATAAAAAATGTAAATTGTTGTTCATGCATGTAGGTCCATGGAAGTGGACTTAGACGAGCATCAACGATGGCAACAGGAAAGGAGATAGTCCCAATCTAAAGAGGAAAACACAAAGAAATGAATAAATGCAATTGAGAGCCGCAAAACTTTATTAAGACAATGATCTTATATTTATAAAAAAAATGATCTTGGATGGATATTTTATAAAGAATTTATGAATCTTTAATAGTATAATGATGAGACAAAAATTTAGTAATAAATATTAAATAATCTATTAATTTAGTGTTTGTTAATGTATATAGTGTGCATAGATAGTGTTTATTCATGCATCATGGTTGAATGATGACTTATTTGTTGATCATAATCATTGTATAGATTTCACATGAACAATCTAATTAACTTGTATCTTGATGTCTTCTAAGGATTTTGTTTGAAAGTTGCATAATGTTCTTGTTTATGTACCATGATTGGAAGATAGTGATTCTTATTCATGATGATTTTATGGTCTTTTACATGAATGATCTAATGACATGTTATTAAACTTGAAGGTTTTAATGGTATGAATGTTGAATTGAGTTGTAATGGTTTTGTTTGATGGTTGTATCACTTCTTATTCTAGAGCTCATCCCAACACGGGAAAATACTCTTCCACTCAACTCTCTCTCTCTCCCTCTCTCTTAAGTCTCTCTCTCCCCCTCTCTCCCTCTCTCTCCCTCTCTCTCTATCTCTCCATCCCTCTCTTCATCTCAACTCTTCGTCTGTCCCTCCCTCCCACTCCTCTCTCTCTCTCAAGTCTCTTAGAGCTTCCTCTCTCCCTCCCTCTCTCCCTCTTAAGTCTCTATCTCTCCCTAGATTAAGTCTCTCTCCCTCCCTCTCAAGTCTCTCTATATCTCTCTCTCTCTCTCTCCTTCTCAAGTCTCTCTCTCTCCCTCTTTGCCTCCTCTCTCTCTCTCTCTCTCTCAAGCCCCCCTCTGTCTCTCACAAGTCTCTCTTGGACTCTCCCTCCTCTTCCTCTCAGAGTTTCTTTCTCTCTCCCTCTCTCCCTCCTCTCTCCATCTCCCTCTTTCCCTCTCAGAGTCTTTCTCTCTCTCTCTCTCTCACTCTCAAGTCTCTCCCTCTCTCTCCTCCCTCGCTCCCCTCTCTCCTCAAACTATATATATCCTTCCCTCTATACCTCCCTCTCTCCCCCCTCTCTCTCTCCCTCTCAGCTCTCTCTCCCCATCCCTCTCAGGTCTTTCTCTCTCACTCTCTCTCAAGTCGCTCCCACTCCCCCCCCTCTCTCTCTCTCTCTTGTGAATTGGCCGCACATCAATAAATATATAATATATACTATGTATTAAATATATTATATAATATATATTAGATAATATTAATATAATATATACTATACTATACATAAAATATGTACTATATAGTATACAATATAATATATAATATAATAATACATAATATTATATATTATATATTTGTGTATTATAAATACATAATACATATATATAATATATATTATATAATATTATGTATTATAAATAATATAACAAAAATATAATTAACGGATATCCATCTAATAACAGATATCTGACTAGTACCAGATATCCATTTTGGTTTGGTAATACCAAACCGATGGGTCTTCCTTTCGAGAGATTTGGTTTGAGTTTTCTTGACAGGAAAGTCAACAAAAAATATGTTTTTGAAAATTTGTTTTAGTTTTTCAAAGTTTTCCTTGTGGCTAATGGTTTTTATCCAATTTCATCTGAAATGAAAAGGGTTTATAGGAAAATTGTCAAATTTCCACCAATATAACTTTTTCATAAGTTGGATAAATAAAAATATTATTATTGATTTTCTACCACCATTATGTCTAAAGTCTTGATTGATAGGCTTATTGAAAAACTTAAGAATATAACTTTCAAACTACTTAACATTTTTTGAATCACAACAAGATGCATCACATTCTATGCTTCACATACTATGGGATAAAAGCATGATAAGTTTGAATTCCATAATTTTTTGACAAAGTTATGGTGGTGGAGACATACATTTAATAATTCTGAGTTCTAGTAAAAATCCTTAACTAATTATTTAAGTGGAAAAAAATTACAAAAAAAATTCTGGCACATCCGAACATGTGTCCTCTACTTATATTTAAATTTTTTAAAAAAAATATTATATTTTTCTTGTACTTAGGGTGGTCAGACACACACCTACTTCTTATCTTTTTCTTGAAAATTTAGTATCACTACATTGAAATTTCAAATTTTCTCAAAAAAAAAATATTTTTTTCCAAAAAAGGACTAGTATCCTAAAAACTACATTCAATTTTCTACAACTTTTGTTCTTATATATTTTTCAAATTATGCTAATAACCTATTCAAATTTTTATGTCAAGTTGCCTAACTCTGATTTTCTGAATTTTCATCACCACCCAGAGGCCTAGTTTGGACCCCCATGATCTTGCACATACCCTTTATGGAAGTTTTGTAACAAATATGGGCTATTCCAAAATTTACCTTAATCAAAACAACTTCCACAAGTGAACAAAATATGCATAATAGTATGTCTATCAAATATGAAATGAAGAGTGTTTGATACAATGATCAAGCTTTGTATATATAGGCAAGGATGAGTATACTACTAACTACCCCTCAATAGATGGGACACTTGTGAGTATACTTGAAAAGTGGGTGAGCAAGTTTCAATAGGTGGCACAAGTCATGAGGACACATGTCTCAATGCTATTAAGAGAGACAAAAAACAAAAGAAGTCTAAGTAAACTTAAGCTAGGTGTGAGTAGGTCAATCCTAGATAGGTGATTAGCTAACTAGGTAGATAAAGACACTATTTACACTAATACCCCCTTAAGTGAAACTTAGGGAGTAATGTATGCATTAATGATGAGTCTTGACTACTAGGCCATGTTAGGTACTTGTGTACAAATATCTCATAAAGTGGAGTAAAGGAGGAAAAACCCAGTGGGAAATAAAAAACCCCTCTCTAAAAGAGAATGATGCAAATGGAATAAAATGTACAAGTGAAGAAGAAGTGATAGATTGAGAACTCATAATGACCCCCCAAGGACTACTTCTAGCATATTGTACATTGAATGTTCCCTCCATAGGAGAAAAAAAGAGAGAAGGTCATGTGACCTCCCTAAAAAGTGTAAAGTTATGAACTCAATGAAAGGAAATGCTTCCTCCCAAAACTAATAGTAGAAGAGAAACCATGCAGCCTCCCTTTAGAATGATGCTTGTAGTGTTGGTAGATGCTTGACATTAGATCTTGAGGATGATCCATGAATGTTGAACAATATTTCTTCCCTTAGGAAGAAACAACACTACAAATGTGTGCAATATGACTTCCCATTTTGGATAGGAATATGCAGAAAGTAAGGTGAATGTCTTTGAATGATACACATGATCCAAAGACTAAAATCATGCCTTCAAATGATTCTCAAAGATCTCCAAACCAATGCTAATGTGGGATGGATGTTGATATGATGGATCAATTACCATAGAAGATTCTAGACATAGGGCCCATGAATGCAAGGTTATGTTTGGATTGATATGAATTTGATACTGCTATAGATGATGATAACTGAGTTGGATAGGTCAACTCATGAATATTAGCATAATTTGTCATGATAGAAGTTGATGTAGATGAGGCAAGAGCAATATCCAAAGAAGGCATATATAGGAAAGGATGAGGAGGTAAGAAGGTAGGGCTGAACTACTGACTACCCCTCTATAGGTGGGACACTTGTGAGCTCACTTGACAAGTGGGTGATTAAGTGTTAATAGGTTTCTCAAGTCATGAGGACACTATGGCACAAACGACCAGAAGATTGACCTATTAATGCCCAATACAACTACTAGAGTTAATGAATCTATGAGAGGCGGTAAAGCCATGCCACGAACTTGAGCACTACACTACACAACACAAGGAGACCAAGGGTGCACACCTTGCAACAATTTCCCCCAGTGCAAGCGAAGTGTTTGAAGTCGTGAGCCAGATACCAATTGTTACACAAACAGTTGTCATTCCACCAAAAGATCGACCTGTTAATGCTCAATACAACCACCAGAGTTAATGAATCCATGGGAGGTGGTTAAGCCATGTCATGAACCCGAGTGTTGTGTTGCACAACACAAGGAGACCAACGACACACACCTTGCAACAATCATCTATCAATGCTATGAAGTGCTTGACAAAAAACAAAAGAATCCTAAGGAAACTTAAGCTAGGTTTGAATAGATCAATCCTAGATAGGTGATTGGCTAACTAGGTAGATAAAGACCCTATTTACATTAACACATTGTGCTTCTCCTTATCATGGTATTGATTATGATTTGGAAGTCCCCTTCTATGTTGATATTATAGATGTTTTTCTTACACATAATTGTAGTCTTATTAGAAGAGCTTGGAATTCAACTTCATTAATCATTATAATCTTATCAGAAGGGCATAAAATTCAACTTCATTCTTTATGTAATACTGAAACTTTTTTAATATTATGATAATTAATTTGTTGTTTTCCTTTGACACCAGACACACCCATGTTACATCGAAAGGCACTGCTGAACTTTAGCTTTAGTTTTCCTCTTGAAGATGGATACCATATCTCTGCCTGCTAGTTCAACTTGCCCACTCATCGAAGAAGACAAACACCAAACTATTTGTGTAGGCTACTTCTAAGCAAATTTATTAACATAAATATGTTAGGGTCAGAATATTGGTTAGAAACAAAGCTTGGCTAAAATACAATTATTACACTCAAATGAACAAAATAAAAAGAATCTCTACAAAGTTATTTGAATTCGGGAGTTCTAAGTTTCTAGCTTCCGAGTTCCCCAAACTTCCGGCCAGACAAACATGAATTGCAACCTATTTATATCACAAAGATACGTGATACATGGTTTAATTGCATCACTTGGTATGCCCTTTGACTTCTGTTGTATAATTAATGCTCATACTTCTCGAGGACTCAAGTCTAACACCACGAAAATCGGCCATTGAAGATATTTGTAGGCTTTCACTTGCTTCTAGAAGAAGATTTGACATTAACATGATATTCAAAATCAAGAATACTTGTTTTTGGATTTTCATGTCCTTTCCTCTTTGATTCTCTGTGCATAGGACATAACTGTCTGCCATCTACTAAAGGCCCTCTAAGTCAACCAGATTCATGTTTCAAGAAGATCCAATTTGTCCCTGATGCAATAAAAATGCATATGATATTACGTGGACATGAATTAACTGGTGAGCCAATGTGTATTCAAATGCATGTGTACGTAAAGCATTCAAGATTGAAATAATTAACCTTCGATACAAGAAATCAAATAAGTCATGGTTGATTGGGAATTTTGACGTTTTGTGATATAAAATATCAAGAATTTAAGGGGTAGGCATTCGACCACATGCCAAGTATAAGGCTTGATATGGACAAGGCCACATGTTGAGTGTGTCTACAACTGATTTGCAGAATCTGGGAAGCCTGTAAAGACGTGTAGAAATTTTCTCCATGTGCCATCTGTCGTCGTGGGGATATCTAGAGATTTGGGTATCTACAATACTCACTACTGCAGACTTCCTACTCTAATAAATGAGAATCTACCTAGCCTTTGGGATCAGTCAGGCACTTAGAGGTACAATATTTTGTAAAACTGTGCGAGTCACTTAATTCATTTTGACTCACTGACATTTCAGAGTCTTAAGATATTGATGTGAGGTACTTGCAGTCAACATGTGGATGAGGTTTGACAGAGATAGGTAGTGAGGGTGGTTGAGGGATGATTGCTAACAGACATGGAGCAAAATAAACAATGGATTAATAATCTCCAAGGTCCATAATTAGATAGCATGAAGTCTATATATAAAGCAAGAAGTTTAAAAAAAAATCTTAGAAAACACAAATAATTTTCTGAGTCAAGATTAGACATCTCAAATCAATTATTACAGTGATCCATGGATTTAAAAATAAAAGAGGAATATGTACAAGATTTAAATGAAGAGTTATAATCAGAAGGTTCAGAAAGCATGCTTTATAAATTTGGCAATGTTACACAAGTGGCAACAATTTGATAGATAAAGAGGAGGATTGTTTGTAGTTATCTAATTGAAAAAATTTGGGAGCTAGATCAAGAAATTTATATTACAAGATTTTTCCTTCACAAGTAACTTGATGGAAGAATAAATTTTCTTGTCCACATTGATTCTTGTGGTTTATCATGTAGTCCTTGTAGCTAATATGAGAAGTTTAATTGTAAGCAAATATTTCTGCATATAAATGTATATTAGAGTAATTATGGTAGTTACAACTTATGTGTGTGTAATATAGTTGTTTCCTACTTTCTCATTCATTTTAAGATATAATATTTTAATCTCTTTAGATGTTTGCACTAATAATAAAAAAACACATAGTATGACTTCTTTTGTGTGGCATTCTATTTATGGATCACTTGACATACAAGTTGACCAACTCAAGAGATGAAGAACCAAGTGTTGGGTTTACAAAGTCTTAGCTACACAAGTATAGTAATTCAATTTAACAATAGGCCTAAAATTATTGATGATTTTTTAAAGCCTTAGAGTCGATTGCATGCAAGGATATATTTTAGTTTTTCCTTGCAAGAGAACCATATTTATATAGGTTAATGTTTTAAATCTTGACTGCAGCACAAATGACCAAACACGATATGGAAATAGAGCAAAAAAAACTAATTTAAAAGTAAACCATCCAAATCTATGCACAAATAAAGAAAGATAAAAGAGAAGAGCATATAAAAAGGAAACACTATGGGAAAGAAGAGAGAAAATAAATAGGAAGAGAGCCAAATGTTGGCTTAGTGAGATCCACCCATAAACACAAAGCAAACATTCATGCAACTAGAAATCTTGGTCAGCATGAAGTATCGCAGCCTGAGGGAAACACATGAATGGTCATATCCACTCCATCTAATTAAAATTCACAATACAGAAACAAAATCAACCCATAAATAGGTTCAACCTTGGAGTTGTAAAACCTTAGGCATTCCACCTTAGAAATACTCCTATTCAATTGCTCATCATTATCCTCCTCTGGAATTATTATGGAGGATGTATAGATAAGCATCTGCTAACTCCGGTACTTTTTTGAGGAGCTCTGTTCCTTTGTTAGCAACGGCCCATTCTTTTCCATATACTTCCAAAACTTACTGATGGTGCTGGTGGCTAAAGCCTTCATGAACTTCTTAGTATCTTTCTTCATTGTGGTATTTTTTTCCAATGCTTCGATGGGGATGCCCCTCTTATGTATTCACTACATCTGGAGAATTTCTATCCTTTGATGGCCACCGTCGCATACTTCCTATGTTTCTTTCGGATGTAATTTAGCGTAAACAACTTTGTATATATCTTCCATTGCAGGATGTCAGCAAAATTTTATAGAAGCACTTCCATGTAAACATGATCGTGCTGATCAATCTCTAGGTCCTCCAACTATTTGTTTCCAATTATGGCACAGATGCCTTTCACGGCATGGTCCAAGCTAATACAAAAGATATTCTTGGGATGTCCATCAAGCGAATAAGAGGTGCATTCATGCCTATTAGATAGGATTAACCCTTCTTCCCTGCTTGTTGACTCTAGTGAGATGTTGTTGACATATTTAATCCGTAGGGAATGATAAACATATCTATTTAGGATCTGCATGAGAGCTGTCGTCACAAAAGTCGGTGGTATTAATCCAAGGTACCAAAATGGAATATTTCCTAGCAATTCATGGTTATCGGTGCCACCCAACGCGTGTGAATAGTCCACCACGATGGTCTCCTCCTAAACAATGGTGAAGTTTTCTAGTATGTTTTCTATATGGAACTTGCTTCTTTGGTAAAAGTGGCAAAGTTGCGAAATTTCTCAAACTATCAAGGAGTAGGCCAATTAGGTCTAGGATTTCATTTAGCTTCTAGTTTGTTGTGTTGGAGAATGTCAAGATACAAGAGCAAGAAATGACTTCCACAAAAGAATTTGAAAAGCGATGAGGATCATATAGGCGCAAACCCTAGCTCCAACGATGAAGGCTTTAGCAATGATGCCTTCAAGCTCCAACTTGGGTGATGGTGAAGGCAATGCTAAGGATGGTGATGGCGACGTTGCAACTGATGAAGAAGAGGGCAAGGACTTTGGTGGTTCTTCTATAGATTTGGTTGCACTAGTTGAATCTCTTGGCTTTGTTAGTGGCGACTCTGTTTTTGTTGATAATTTGTATTCTATGTTTAGGGGTTCTTCGAAGTTTTTTGGGTACAACGATGATGATGAGCTCCTCCTAGACATTCTCCTGGAGGCCTGCTTGGCAACCAAGCTTGGTGTTGATCCTCTTTTTTTTGCAAAGAAGAATGATCTATTGGATCACAAGGAGGATTCACTCCTTCTCCATAGGGGCTTGATTGGCAAGGGTTCTCTCAAGCTTGTTCATGATGGGTTTTCTCTTAAGAGGGGCTTTTTGCTGCCCCCTCCCAAGATCCACCCTCCTCTGTCATTGGCTTGCCCTTTGCTTGAACTGTCTTGCCTCAATTTTGTTTTGACGGAAGTTTCTAAGCCTTCCCTCTCTCTTGAGGGGGGCTCGGATCTTGGTTCTGCCTGTTGTGGGTTGCAATAGGATTGTGTTGTGGGGGTTCTCCATTCTGTGGAGCCTCAGTCTCCTCCTTGTGGATCTACTACTTTTGGTGGGGTTTCTCCTGAGGCCTCTTTTGGCCAAAATGTGATCAAAATTATTGTGGCTCCTCTTGCTCCTCTCACTATTCCTGATGGGTGGATTGATAGAATTGTGGTTGGCCTACAAGCTTCCCTTATTGGGAGATTTTATGGCTTTAGACCAAATATTGTTATTATTTGTAGGTGGGCTTCTAAGCATTGGTATTCCCTTGATCCTAGCATAATGGCCTTAATGAATGAGTTCTTGCTTTTTTCCTTTCATTCCTTGGAGGATTACACTCACATTCGTCATGAAGGCCCCTAGTTTTTTGGTAAGGCCTTTCTTCACCTTCAAAGCTATTCTACTAGCTTTGACATTACAAAGCTCAATTTGTAGCCTATTTGGGTGTGTCTCCTTGAGCTCCCTCTAAAATTTTGGGATCAAGATATTCTTCAAGATATTGCTAATATTGTTGATCATTTTCTTACCTCAAATAAAGTTACTAAAAATCGATCCAACTTTTATTTTGCAAGATTTGTGTCTTGGTTGACTTTGGTTCTATGCTGCCCAAAAGTGTCAATCTTTTCTCCAAGCTTGGGACTTGGGTGCATGAACTTCATTTTGAAACTGCTTAGTTGCATCCTAATGTGTTTGGCCAGCCTCATCATATTAAAGTTTTGAATACTACGTTGAGTACTCAAAATGGCAAAACTTTTGTTCAGTCTATTATGACTTTGACCTCCCTAGGTGCTATTGGTAAAGGTCCTATGTTAGGGATAAGGGTTGGTACTCCTATAGTGTTGCATACCACAATTATTGGTAAAGAGAAGTCCTTTGCTAAGAACTCCAGGTTGGGTGGTGTTTCTTGCAAGTTTAAAAGAAATTTTGTTGATGCGATTGGAAGCTTGCATGTTGATTGGCATCTTCAATCCTATCCAACTCTGAGGCCTTGGTTGAAGTTTGGATTCAAACCTCCTAGATTGGTTGTTGTTGGTTTCAGGTCCTTCCAAAACCATTTCCTGATTCTTTGCTCTAGTCAAAAGCTTTTTGTTCTCCTTGTTTTTTCTTTGTCCCACCTCTGGTGAGATTTGTTTACTTTTTACCATTATGGTTGTTATGTAATGCATATGGGCCCTTCTTGAATTTTTCTTAATCAAAACAAATTCCACAAGTGAACAAAATATGCATAGTAGTATATCTATCAAATATGAAATGAAGAGTGTGATACAATGATCAAGCTTTGCATATATAGGCAAAGATGACGTACTCACTACCCCTCTATAGGTGGGACACTTGTGAGCTCAGTTGACAAGTGGGTGATAAAGTTTCATTAGAAATCTCAAGTCATGAGGACACATGTCTCAATGCTATGTAGTGAGACAAAAAGAAAAAGAAGCCTAAGTAAACTTAAGCTAGGTGTGAGTAGGTCAATCCTAGATAGGTGATTACCTAGAACTAGGTAGATAAAGACACTATTTACACTGACACCCCCCTTAAGGACAACTTAGGGAGTAATGTATGCACTAATGATGAGTCTCGACTACTAGGCCATGTTAGGTACTCATGTACAAATATCTCATAAAGTGGAGTAAAAGAGAAAACACTGAGTGGGAAATAAAAACCCCTCTCTAAAAGAGAATGGTGCAAATGCAATAGAATATGCAAGTGAAGAAGAAGTGATAGATTGAGAACTCATAATGACCCCCCAAGGACTACTTCTAACACAATGAACAATGAATGTTCCCTCCATAGGAGAGAAAAGAGAGGTCATGTGACCCCCCTAGAAAGTGTGAAGTTATGAGCTCCATGAGAGGAAATGCTTCCTCCCAAAACTGATAGAAGAAGAGAAACCATGCAACCTCGCTTCAGAATGATGCCTATAGTGTTGGTAGATGCTCGACACTGGTTGTTGAAGATGATCCACGAACATTGATCAACATTTCTTCCCTTTAGAGGAAACAACACCACAAATGTGTGCAATATGACTTCCCATTTCAAATAGGAATATGCAAGAAGTAAGGTGAATTCCTTTGAATGATGCACATGATCCAAATATTGAAATGATGCCAATGATGCCTTCAAATGATGCTCAAATATCTCCAAGCCAATGTTGATGTGTGACGAATGCTAATATAATGGGTCAGGTACCATAAAAGATTCTAGACATAGGAACCATGAATGTATGGTTATGTTTGGACTGATGTGAATCGGACACTACTGCAGATGATGATAACTAAGTTGGATAGGTCAACTCATGAATATCTGCACAATATGTCATGATAGAAGCTGATGTAGGCGGGGCAAGAGCAATATCCAAAGATGGCATATATAGGCAAGGATGAGGAGGTAGGAAGGTAGGAAGGTAGGACTGGACAACTGACTACCTCTTTATAGGTGGGACACTTGTGAGCTCACTTGACAAGTGGGTGATCAAGTGTCAATAGGTGTGGATGCATGTCTCAATGCTATGAAGTGAGACAAAAAGCAAAAGAAGCCAAAGTAAACTTAAGCTAGGTGTGAATAGATCAATCGTAAATAGGTGATTAGCTAACTAGGTAGATAAAGACACTATTTACATTAACACATTGTGCTTCTCCTTATCATTGTATTGATTATGATTTGGAACTCCCCTTCTATATTGATATTATAGATGTTTTGCTTACACATAGTTGCAGTCATATTAGAAGAGCTTGGAATTCAACTTCATTAATCATTGTAATCTTATCAAAAGGACCTAGAAATCAACTTCATTCTTCATGTAATACGAAAACTTTTTTAATATTATGAAAATTAATTTGTTTTTTTCCTTTCTTACTATACATCTGACACCAGACACAGCCATGTTGCATCAGAAGGCACCGCTGAACTTTAGCTTTAGTTTTGCTCTTGAAGATGGATACCATATCTCTGCCTGCTAGTTCAGCTTGCCCCCTTATCGAAGAAGACAAACACCAAACTATTTGCGTAGGCTACTTCTAAGCAAATGTATTAACATAAATATGTTAGGGTCAGAATATTAGTTAGAAAAAAAGCTTGGCTAAAATACCGTCATTACACTCAAATGAACAAGACAAAAATAGTCTCTACAAAGTTATTTGAATTCGGGAAGTCAAATTTTCTAGCTTCATAGTTCCCCCAAACTTCCGGCCAGACAAACATGAATTGCAGCCTACTTATAAATAGACCCTTCACAAACATACGTGATACTTGGTTTAATTACATGACTTGGTATGCCCTCTGACTTTTGAGGATTCAAGTCTAACACCACGAAAATCGCCCATTGAATATAGGTGTAGGCTTTCACATTCTTCTAGATTGATCTGACAAAAAGATTTGTCATTAACACAATATTCAAAATGAAGAATAATTGTTTTTGGCCGCTCCTATTTGATTCTCTCTGCATAGGACATAATTGTCCACCATCTACTGTAGGTGCTCTAAATCAATCAGATTCATGTTTCGAGAAGATCCAATTTGTCCCTGATATTTTCATTTGATGCAATAAAAATGCATATGACATGAACTAATTGGTGAGCCAATGTGTATTCAAATGCATGGGTACTTAAATCATTGAAGGTTGAATTAATTAACCTTCGATACAAGAAATCAATAAGTCCTGGTTGACTGGGAATATTGAAGTTTGTGATACAAAATACCAAGAATTTAAGGGGGGACACGTTAGGGTGGGCATTCGATCACATGCCAAGTATAAAGGCTTGATGTGGACAAGGCTACATGTTGAGGGTGTCAACAATTGACTTGTGGAATCCAGGAAGCCTGCAAAAACATGTAGAAATTTTCTCCATGTGCCATCAGTCATCGTTGGATATCTAGAGATTTGGGTATCTACAATACTCACTACTGCAGACTTCCTGACTCTAATAAATGAGAATCTACCTAGTCTTTGGAACCAGTCAGGCTCTTAGGGGTATCATATTTGTAAATCTGTGCGACTCACTTGATTCACTTTAACTCACTGACATTTCAGAGTCTTAAGATATTGATGTGAGGCACTTGCAGTGAACATGTGCATGAGGTTTCAGAAAGATAAGTAGTGAGGGTAGTTGAGGGATGATTGCTGACATACATGGAGCAAAATAAACAATGGATTAATAATCTCTAAGGTCCATAATTAGATAGCATGAAGTCTATATATGAAGCAAGAAGTTTAAAAAAAAAAAAATCTTAATAGAACATAAATAATTTCCTAAGTCAAGATTAGACATTTCAAATCAATTATTACAGTGATTCATGAATTTAAAAATAAAAGAGGAATATGTACAAGATTTAAATGCAGTGTTATAATAGCAAGGTTAAAAAAAAAGGGACAAACAAATTTGAGAATGTTACACAAGTGGCAACAAGTTGATAGATAAATAGGGGGATTGTTTGTAGTTATCTAATTGCAAGAATTTGGGAGCTAGAGCAAGAAATTTATATAACAAGATTTTTCCTTCACAAGTAACTTGGTGGAAGAATAAATTTTCTTGTCCATATTGATTCATGTTGGTTTGTCATGTAGTCCTTGTAGCTAACATAAAAACTTTAATTGTAAGAAAATATTTTTGTATATAAATGTATAAAGTAATTATACTAGTTACAACTTTTGTGTGTAATATAGTTGTTGTTTCCTACTTTCTCACATTTCAAGATAGAATATTGTATCTCTTTAGATGTTTGCACTAATCATGCTACATGTTGAACTAGGACCAATAGTAGTTTGAATTCTTTTTTTGTTTGCAAGCAAATCTCACCAATTCAACAATACTCACTCACTCTCTCTCTCTCTGTGGTTAGTTTATAAATAGAATGTAAAATTTCCTTTTCTATTGTTTTTCTTCCAACAAATATAGGCACATAATGAACAATCAAGTTGTTTCTTCATGTAGTGTAGAAAATTGTACTCCTCTCTAGAAGTGAAAGTACAATTTCACACTTAATTTAGACCTATTTTAGTGACCTCAAAATTTATGTACTTTTACCCTTCAAAATAGACCCCTAATTCCTTTTATTATGCATCCCTAGGCCTATATTTATCATTTTCTGACACCACAACACACATTAAACAAATTCCTTTAATGAATTAAGGACCCCGAAATAAATGATTCTTGACAATTTAGGTCAGGACCCATTCGCCCTTGGGCCAATGGGTCCCCTTTAGGTGCAAAATCCTAATTTAATTTTTTTTTGGCAGCATTTTATTGTTTAAAATTTAAGTTACAAAGGTCGTCCATCGAGATTTAATAATCAAAAAATTAGACAAGAAGCCTATAAATCCTAGTCTTTTCACCATTTAAAACTAGGTTGACAAGGAGATTGAGAAGATATTCACAAAATTAGAACTCAAGAACAAGGAGAGAACATTCAAGCAAGCAAGGTTGAAATCTTGGAGCAACATTTCATTTTTTTTTGCAGGTCTTCAGGCTCATTGTTCCAAGAAAGATCAAGCATTGTTTATGATTAGGAGGTTGATGCCAATTGTGGATCATGATGAATTCTAGTTTTTTGGGACATGCACCTAGCCATTCTTCCTAGCCTAATGACTTGTTTTCTAAGTGTCCCATCTTCAATCTTCATTCTACTAGCTACCTAAAGCAAGGCATAATCAAATTTCAGATCTATTAGGGTGTTTTGACTTCTCCCTAACTAGGTTAGATTTGTCATTTTTCATGTTCATTTACAGATCTTATTCTAACACACTTGAATAAGGTTTCTTTCCATTTCATCTCTTAACGCTTTAGATGCACTTAAGGTTAGGGCTTGTGCACACTATTATTTATCAAATTTTCATCTTTCCATCAAGATTTAATTATCGAATTTGGAGTTTGACCGAGGCAAACCTCCATACAAACAAATCAAAATTTTTAATTTTTGCTACAGATTTGAGGTCGAGATTGAAGATTTGCAAGTATAGGAGTAGAGTGCAGATAGAGGGTTATAGGATCAAATTTTGATTTTTCAAAAAGGGATGCAAGGACTCATTCGCCCTTGGGTGAACCTATCCTATTGTAGGGCTTGAAAACCACTTTTGGAGCAGGGTACATACCATTCTTACCTTCTTAGATCTGCTCGTTAATGGTTGTTTCTAATAGTATTATTATAATGCTTCATATTCAAAGTGTTAGATCTCATAGGTTTAATTACTAAAGCACTTTTATTCTTCTCCCATGTAACTGGTGTTTGGTCATTTTTGTCATAAGGCAGTTAAGGTAGCATAGTGTCCAAACCTAAGGTTGACTCACCTTATGGGTTGCAAGTTAATTCTAATCATTTGTGGCACTATCCCTCTTCCTAATGAACATGGAAAAGGTGGATTTGTGATTAGGTGGACACCCATTTTTTCTTTTGGCATAGGTCCCTTATTTAACATCCCATTTTTAGGTTTCCTATCCATCTCCCACATTTTCCTATGTTTCATTTTGGTGAACCTGAAATTGCACATCTTAAATTATGATTTGGAGACATTCAAAACCCTATATCTAGATTTAAATTAGTGTGCTTTGCAATGCATTTAGGGTTTAATTTTCCATGTTTGCATCACTTAAATTCATAAAAAAAATAAAAAATTGCAAATTAATTTTGCATACTTCTTGCATTGGTATTGCATCAAGAGTGTCTTTTAGTCATTTAGATTCAAATTTCAATTCAAAATTTCATTCCAAAAGTCATCACTTTATTCACTATTTGTCACTAGTCAAACTTGCATTAAGACACTTGAAACTGGAAAAATCTATCATAAAAATCATAGTTTGCAACCTAAAATAGAAAACACCAAAAGTAACTCTGACTTAGCACCTTTCATTTCTCATAACCTTTAACAAGGACCCATTCACCCTTGGGAAAACCTATCCTTGTACAAATGTTCTGCTATATTTTTGGGAGCCTTTTTGTATCTATCTTTGCTTTCTATTTTTGCTATTAAATATGAGAATTATATTTCTGAAACAATTTGTTTTTCACATTGAAGATAGCTATCTTTTTGCTTAAATATTCAAACAAATTGGAATTTTTTTTGCATGTTTTAGTTGTGGATAATTTCATATCTATATACATTTTCTTTATTTCCAATATCATTCCATAGTTACATAGATTAATTTACATTTTACAATAATTGGAAACCATAAACTACCCTAAAAATATCAAAACAAAAAGTATAAACTAAATGAGAACACCTGGGAAAAGCATAGTTATTTGGCAATGTCAAATCTCTTTCTACAAGTTAACATATCCATCAATCCTTTTAGTAGTTATGACTTTGACATGTTAGATGAAGACCTTGAGGACATCATCTCATGAATCTCATCCTCTAAAGTTTATCATAACAAAACAAAACAAAGGGAAGTAAATACAATAACACCTCAACTTACCATTTACCCACCTTCACAACAATAGCAAGTCCAAACCACTCTTGTGATTATCATAAGACCACCTCAAAGAAAGCCTAAACCTATTGGAAGTATCTTGAACTTTGCAAGGAAACTCACTAGTAACAAGGTTTCACAACAATCTAATTATCAAAATGTTTCTCATACATACAACACAAGGAACAATAGAAAACCACAAACCATACCTACTTCATTACCACTTCCTCAACCTATCTTGCCTAGTGCTCCTTATTTTCCTTTGAATAGTGGAAAGGAGTATGATCTTGTGCAAGAACTTCACAATACTCTTGCTAAGATTTCTTTATGGGATCTCATTCAAGTATCACCTAATTACCATAGCATGCTTCAAAATTCTTTACAAGTAGTGGTCCTTCCTAGTGCACAACCAAATGATGTAACAACCCTATTCAATGCATGAATGCCATCAATATTGATATTGTCTTCCATCAAGATGAGTTTTTGAAAGAGGAGAAAATGGGTTTTATAGGGACCCGACACCACAAAGTTTACAAATAAAAGAGATAAATCATCAAAGAACCTAGAAACAAAGAGGCTATAGAGAGGACATTATAAAAAAAAAAGCAACACCCACCAAAAAAAGGCCAGCAAGGGCCAGAAAAAAGACCCCGAAAAGACCAGACAAAACACTAGTAGCAACTAAGCTTGGGACTTTAAAAATTTCGTTGTCTCAACTTCCATGTTGTTCATCTCCTGAATCGCCCTCTTTAAGATTTGGACCATCTGGGAAGTAGGAGGTGCTTTCCTCTTAAGGTTAGCATGGTTCCTCTTCGATACTCCTTGGTCCTCATTCTTGCTCTTATCCTTGTCCTTTTCCAGGTCAACAACTAGCGAGCCCTATTGTGACTTCTCCAACTTTTTAGACATTCCATTAATGATAATGACATTGTGCCTTGCAATTCTATGGTTCTATTCCACAACAATTTTCATATTGTTTTTTATTATAACAATTTCAACTTTCAGAGTCTTATACTTGTCCTCAATGTCATCATCTCTCGTCCCTATATTGTTCTTTTTCTATTTTCCTTCTTCATTGTTAAGAGCTAATAACTTTAGTTCCATTTCCTCCAACTTTCTATTTAGAACCCTATTTCTGAGATTAAGATCATTGATTTCTTGATAGGCCCATTTCATAACCCTAAAAATATCACCAATGCCACTTCTAGCAGAGGCAAGGATATCTCCAGATTGATTCTGATCTAAAATGAGGTTGAAATCATCCAGGTTATGGGAGCTAGGAAATTCGGTTCCATCATCTTTGAAAGAGGCAGGAAGGGTAGAAACAGAGTCTCTACTAGCTTCAAGGTTCTCAAATTTGTCCTCCAGAGAGTTTGCAGAGTAGGAAACCAACTTATTGGCAAGGGAACCCTTGAGAGCGGGTTTCTTTAAAGGGGCGAGGTAGTGAGGGTAATTCTCAGGGTTATCTTTCGTGTGTTGGGGTTTACAAAGTTGGGTTTTCTTGATAGAAAGGATAGGGGATGGATGGGCTTCAAAAATTCTCTCTTAGTTAGGCTTAGAATGATCATTCTTCGACACACCACTATCTGTATTATAGTCCTTAGATGCTATGGAGGAAACGGATTTGGATAAAACTTACAGGCTTTAAAAATGTTCATAGATCAATCTAATAAGCCCAAGATGAAGAATAGGGTATCTTCTAGGATTTTTCTTGTGGTCCTCAAGACTATTACTCAACGAGTAGGATAAGTAATGAGGTAAAGAAATATGTACCTTATGGCGGAAGTGGTTAAGGAGAGAAAAATGATAACCATAAACTCTAGTGAATCTCTCGTCTATGGTAATATACTCCATACTGACATAGAGCACCTTTCTCCAAAGCGCCTTGATGGAGTTGATTTTGAAATAGCTGTTGAAAACATTGACTAGTTCTAGTTTCTCCTTCTCTTTCTTGGGGAAATTGATTACCACCTTGTTTGAATACCTTCTATCACGATAAAATTTCATGCCTTTAGTGGACATTCCAATCACCTCTCCTATGATTTTCTCATCTAGTTTCACCTTTCTCCCAAAGAGGATAATTTCTCCATTATTCCAGTTCTTCTTAAAGTAGTTAGTGGCCTTAGGATTAGGTCCATTTTTTTTTTCCAGGAATGGAACCAAACCACCATGCACAACCTATTTCCAGACCTTAGCATTCCTCATGTGCATTTTGTAGCTATTTGGCTTGATCCTTTTCCTATCGCCCCCATACTCGCATGCACCTCACTGCTATCTCTTCCATCGCTGAAAACCTGTTGCAAATTTACGTAGCCATTCCAATGAACCCACAAAGCATACCGCTTTTTCTTACCAACTAAGTTATTTGACATGGCCCCATCAAATCTCTTGATTTTGATGTAATTAGCCCTTTTCCCTATCATCATTAAAGATATTTTTTTCTTTCCCATGCATAACATCATAATCTAATAAGGCCTTGAATTTGGCTCCCAAGTCCCTAAAATTATGCCATGTGTTCAAACCTCCCCACTTAACCCCCTCATTCGCAAAGTAATCTACCACGCTGCTAGCTTCCCTATAGACGTGAGAGATTTTAACTTTTTCAAACTTATCTAAGATAGATTTAGCATCTTCAATCCAATTCTTAATAGACTAGGAGGGGGGGCTCCTACGTAGGATACAATCAATGATATTTTTGGAATCCCCTTCCAACCATAAATATTTTATATTACGATTATGTGCTAAATTTGAAACTTGAAAAGATCCTATAGCCTCTACCATATGGTTGGTTTGAGAACCTAGGGAAATGGTCATAGCTACCGAAAAGTTACCATTTGAGTCCCTTAACACACCTCCACTTCCAGCCATCCCCAGATTGCCCTTTCCAATGCCATCAAAGTTGGCTTTAGTACAACCACTTGGTGGAAAGGTCCAGTGCACACCCTCCCTGTCTTTCTTAGTTGGCTTGAATGCCTTAGATACATCCATTTTGAGATTCCAATCATTGGCTATCATTAGATCATAGGGAGTGCACACCACAGCCTCAAGGTCAAAATTTTTTTGGGGAATAACATTGAAGTTTTCCTTTATTAGCCTTTTTTTTTTTCAAAAACATTAATCTCTGACATCTCCTTATCCCTGAAAAGTCTGTTATTACGTTCTTTCCACACACCCCAAACAACATAAGGGAAAATAAAATTCCATAACCTTCGAATGAAAGGATTTTGAGATGGGGCTTTCCATTATGAGAAGAAATCTTCAATGGATAGGGGGAGCACCCAAGAAATATTCTAGAGAGCCATAAATTTTCCCCAGATTGTAGCAACAAATAGACAATGGAGAAACAAATGGTTTGTTGAATCTACCTCACTTTTGTAAAGGTAACATCTATTGGGGATTTGTAATCCCCATTTACAAAGATTATCCATCGTGAGCACCTCATTTTGAAGCAGAATCCAAAAGAAAATGTTGACTTTGAGAGTCAAGTTTTTTATCCATGCTTTAGACCAGAATGGAGGGGAGGCTTGAGAAAGGGACAATAGAGAGATAGCCGATGAAACAAGGTACTTACCGGATGGGTTGTCCATCTAGACAAGATGATAATCCAACTTATTCTAAGCCAATCTGATAGCCATCAAGGAAGATTGAAGCAGAGCCAAATCTTGGCTGACCATACACAAATCCACCCACTCTCCTTCACTCTAGTAATCTTTAACATACTCTCCAAAAGTTGCTTTGCAAAACTCAACCCATTTGTTGAATCTTTCAATTTTGATTAGGGGATCCTTAAGAAGCCATTTGTCCTCCCAAAACCTGGCTACATTACCGCTTCTAATATGCCAACCAACCCCTGATTCCAAAATCTTTCTACCAACAATCAAAGAAGCAAAACATGAGGTAGAATAGTAGAACTAACAAGGCTTTTTTTTTTTTTTTAGAATGCGTGAATCGCGCACGTAATCTCCCCTATAAACTACAAAGGCGCTCGGGTAAACTTTTAACGCGGACGGCGCTGGCGCCGACACGCCTCCTGCATCATCGGACGGGGAGGAATTGTGAACTCGTGACTGCCAGAAATTAACGAAATTACTTTAGCCAACCGTATTAGGGCCCTCAACAATCCACCACCGGGCTTAGGACACACAATTGGTCATATATTTACTTTTTAAGATATCTTTGAACCATTATGCATCAAACAAAAAGGATCTCCATATTTGTTTAGCAAGAAGAGTCTTATTAATCATTCTAATTTTTCTAAGACCTAATCCCCCCAAGGATTTTGGTCTGCAAACCAAATCCCATCCTATTAGAGGCATCCTTTTTTTCTCCTCCACACCAGACCAAAGGAATATTTTTTGGATCTTCTCAATGGCCTCTGCATATTTAGTAGGTATTTTGAAAAGGCTTAATGCATAAACTAGGAGATTCTGAAGAGAAGCTTTGAGGAGCTAAATTTTTCTTGCTTGACTTAGAAGAGCTCCTTTCCATTCTGCCAACTTCTTACTGAACCTATCAACCAGTGAAGACCAAAAGGATTCTGGAGGTTTAAGGCATAGAGGTAATCCAAGATAAGTAGATGGTAGGGATTCCACTCTGCAACCAAGGATTCTAGCAATCTTTAACTGTCTATGCTCAGGGGTATTAAAGAAATAAAGGGAGCTCTTCTATTTTTTGACCATCTGCTCAGTTTCCTTCTCATACACGTCCAATATTTTTTTCAAAGTCTTAGCCTTAGTCACCGTTGATCTTCCCATCAACATAGTGTCATCAAAAAACTATTGGTGAGAACAAATCAAATTATTAGAAGAAGGTCTAAGACCAACAAGAGACATTTGTTCAATCAATCTTTTAAGATTTCTTCCCAAGCTCTCATCCATGGGGTATGTGCAGGATCATCATGGAAAAAACAGGCTCTTAAGTGGCAAAAAATTCAGAAAAATCAGTGTTAGGCAACTTGACGTAAAATTTTGAATAAGTTATCTATATTATTTAAAAAATATGTTAGAATAGAATCTATAGAAAATTGAACTTAGTTTCTAAACTACTAGGTTTATTTAAAAATAAATAAAATCTATTTGGTGAAAATTTTGAAATTTCAACATGTAGTACTTAAATTTTTAGGAAAATAAGAAGTAGGTGTTTAGCTGACCACCCTAACTATAATAAAATGACAATATTTTTTTTATAAGATTTTATATAAGTAGATGCTCATGTCCGGATGATGTATGTTTTTTTGTAATTCTTTTTCCATATAAATACTTTCATTATGATTTTACAACTTAAAAAATATAAAAATCCTCAGATGTCTAACCCAATTCCAATTTGGCTCAAACTTTCATGAAATTTGTTCTTTTCTTTTTATAATCCTATATTATGTGAAGTATATCGTGACATGTTTTGGATCTCAAAAAATGTATACTATTTTGAAAGTTGTAGATGTTTTTCAATCAAACTGACGACGATTTTAAATATATTTCTAATAGAAAATGATTAAATAATTATTTATTAAATTCAAATTAAAAGAATAATGCAGGTTGGTGGGAAAAATGAATCTCCTCTAAAAAACCCTTTTCATTCTTAATAATTTTGATTAAAAAAAAGCCGCCACCTACATACCCTACAAATACCCATAATACATCGCCCAATTTTACCATCATGACCCATTGTTACCCTCATGACGCTAGAATGTAATAGAGAGTAGGATCACCCTATCTAGGCCTCTGAATTCAAAGAATCTTTGAGGGGAGAAATCATTCACAATGAGATGGGAAGTGGAGACAGAAAACCTGCACTGATCAAATAATAACTCTACTGCTAAAACCAAACACCCTTAGAATTTTGAATAAAAACTCCCAATCAACTCGGTCATAAGCTTTGGAAATATCCAGCTTAAGAAGAAACCCTTCAGTTTTAGATTCCACTAGTGAATGGATATTCTCATGAATAGTGACTATAGAGTCGACAATTTTCCTTCCTAGAACAAAACCATTCTGCTGAGGGGATATCAATGAAGGAAGGATAGTAAGGAGCCTTGACGTAAAAACCTTAGATATGATTTTATAGAAAGAGTTGCAGAGACTAATAGGCCTAAATTCCTCAAACTCCATTGGAGATACAAAAACAAAAAGAGGCCTTGATGATAGTGGCAATTATTAATAGATGTGGAATAAGAAGAAATCTCATTGACAATGGTTCAACCCTTAATGTGTGTAGAATAAACCTCTTAGATAAGATTGGAGTGGATAAGACTAAGATTGAACTAGATTCCTTATATATTCATGGTTTTGATAATGTGGGAAAGCAACCTCTTGGTGTGATAGCATTACTTGTGAAATTTGGAAAAGTTATATTGCAAACTCCTAGCCATGTCATGCCTCAAGATCTCTCATATAATCTTCTCTTGGGTAGGCCATGGATTCATGAAATGAATGGAGTCCCTTTAACTCTTCATCATTTAATGAAGTATTTTTATAATAATAAGGTCTACATAATCAAAGTTGACCTCCAATCATAATTTTTCTTGCAAACTAAGAAAGATAAAGAGATTCCTTTGAAAATATTAATACCAACCTCACAAGTAGAACTTGGGCAAGAGGAAGAAAAAGAGATTTTTTTTTAAATAGTTACAAAGTTATTGGATGACAATTGGGATTCATTTGATATCACACCTACATTTATTGGAGAGTATAAAATCACAACAAAAGCAACAAAAAAAGAAAAAAAGGAACAACAATGATGCCAACAAAACACATGATGGTACCATCCACAATATTTGGCTCAACCATTTAGAAGGAGACACAAGTTACACAAGTTATGATGAGGTTGATCATAAGCAACCAACATCCTTGAAAGAAATGGAAGCTCTAAATATGGGAGAGGATATCAACTCTTGAAGCAACATGGTT
>VDFB02274714.1:26135825-26283675 GCA_007258455.2 Sequoia sempervirens
AAAAAGGAAATGTAAGGCTGTTTTTGTTTATCTCTGTGATTTTTTAGTATACTTTGAATTGGAAAGAAGCTATTTTAGGCCTAGGCTTAAGAAACAATATTGTTGTTGATTATATAAGACAGATTATCTTGTTTAATATATGGAAAAGTAGAAGTATGGCTGTTTTTGCTAGTCATAATGCTCATCTCAAATAAAAAATGATAAGATTTTACTCTTGTTTTCTTATGTTCACAACTGCAGGGAGTTCCTAAAGTTAATGTGAAAATCAGCATTCATTTGAACAAGATTAAATGGAAAATACTACAGCTGCAAAGATGTAATATGTTCCAAAAAGCTTCAACACATGTTAAAATTTAGAGTTTGAAATGTTTTTCTTACAGCTGTACATTGCTATTGTAAATTGTGTTTTATTATTATGTTAATTGCATCCCTTTCTATATGGTTGCCCGACTTATTTAGTGTGATTGAACTATTATTATGTAATTTCTCCTTCTAAACAAAGATTCAATAAGAAAAAGGGGTTCTAATTTTTTCATTGATTCAATAAAAAAAAAGGGGTCTAATTTTCTACCTTCGTAGTTCCCCAAACTTCCGACCAGACAAACAAAAAATGAGTCGCAGCCTATTTATAAATAGAACCTTCACAAAGATACGTGATACTTGGTTTAATTACATGACTTGGTATGCCCTTTGACTTTTATAGTATCATTAATGTTCGTACTACTTGAGGATTCAAGTCTAACACCACGAAAATCGGCCATTGAATATAGTTGTAGGCTTTCACATTCTTCTAGATTGATCTGAAAAAGATTTGTCATAACACGATATTCAAAATGAAGAATAATTGTTTTTGGCCGCTCCTATTTCATTCTCTCTGCATAGGACATAATTGTCCACCATCTACTGTAGGTGCTCTAAGTCAATCAGATTCATGTTTCGAGAAGATCCAATTTGTCCCTGATATTTTCATCTGATGCAATAAAAATGCATATGACATGAATTAATTTGGTGAGCCAATGTGTATTCAAATGCATGGGTACTTAAATCATTGGAGGTTGAATTAATTAACGAAATCAAATAAGTCCTGGTTGATTGGGAATTTTGAAGTTTGTGATACAAAATATCAAGAATTTAAGGGGGACACGTTAAGGTCAGCTCTCGATCACATGCCAAGTATAAAGGCTTGATGTGGACAAGGCTACATGGAGGGTGTCTGCAACAATTGACTTGCGGAATCCGGGAAGCCTGCAAAGACATGTATAAATTTTCTCCATGTGCGATCAGTCGTCGTGGGATATCTAGAGATTTGGGTATCTACAATACTCACGACTACAGACTTCCTCACTCTAATAAATGAGAATCTACCTAGCCTTTGGGATAGTCAAGCTCTTAGGGGTTTCATATTTGTAAATCTGTGCGAGACTTAATTCACTTTAACTCACTCACATTTCAGAGTAAGATATTGATGTGAGGCACTTGTAGTCAACATGTGCATTAGGTTCGAGAAAGACAGGTAGTGAGGGTCGTCGAGGGATGATTGCTAACAAATATGGAGCAAAATAAACAATGGATTAATAATCTCCAACGTTCATAATTAGATAGCATGAAGTCTATATATAAAAGAAGTTAAAAAAAAAAATCTTATAAAACACAAATAATTTCTTGAGTCAAGATTAGATATTTCATTTCAAATCAATTATTACAGTGATTCATGAATTTAAAAATAAAAGAGGAATATGTACAAGATTTAAATGTAGTGTTATAATTGTAAAGTTCAAAAATGGGATGAAGAAATTTGACAACGTTACACAAGTGGTAATAAGTTGATAGATAAATAGGGGGATTGTTTGTAGTTATCTAATGAAAGAACTTGGGAGCTAGATCAAGAAATTTATATAACAAGATTTTTCCATCACAAGTAACTTGGTGGAAGAATAAATTTTCTTGTCCATATCGATTATTGTTGGTTTGTTTTGTAGTCCTTGTAGCTAACATGAGAAATTTAATTGTAAGCAAATATTTTTGCATATAAATGTATATTTAGAGTAATTATGCTAGTTTCAACTTTTGTGTGTAATATAGTTGTTGTTTACTACTTTCTCATTCATTTCAAAATATAATATTTTATCTCTTTAGATGTTTGCACTAATCATGCTATATGTTGAGCTAGGACCAATAGTTGTTTGAATTATTTTTGCGTTTGCAAGGAAATCTCACTAAGTCAACAATACTCTCTCTCTCTCTCTATGTCTCTCTGTTTGAATTATTTTTGTGTTTGCAGGGAAATCTAACCAAGTCAAAAATACTCTCTTTGTCTCTCTGTTTGGATTATTTTTGTGTTTGCAGGGAAATCTAACCAAGTCAACAATACTCTCTCTCTCTCTCTCTCTCTCTCTCTCTCTCTGTTTGAATTATTTTTGTGTTTGCAGGGAAATCTAACCAAGTCAACAACTCTCTCTCTCTCTCTCTCTCTCTCTCTCTCTCTCTCTCTCTCTCTCTCTCTCTCTCTCTCTCTCTCTCTCTCTCTCTCTCTCTGCGGCTTGTAAAATTTCCTTATCTATTGTTTTGCTTCCAACAAATATAGGTACATAATGAAAAATCAAGTTTTTTCTTCATGTAGTGTAAAAAATTGTACTCCTTTCTAAGTGAAAGTACAATTTCACACTTAATTTGGACCTATTTTAGTGATCTCACAATTTATGAATTTTTGCCCTTCAAAATAGGCCCCTAATTCTCTTTATTATGCATCTGTGTACCTATTTTTATCATTTTTCGGTACCACAACACACATTGAACAAATGCTTTTAATGAATTAAAGGCCCTAAAATAAATGAGTCTTGGCAATTTAGGTCCAGACCCATTTGCCCAAGGGTGAATGGGTCCCCTTTAGGTGCCAAACCCCAATTTAAAATATGTTTTTGACAACATTTTAGTGTTCAAAATTCAAGTTGCAAAGGTTAGCCATCAAGATTTAATAATCGGAAAATTAGAGAAGAATCCTATAAAGCCTAGTCATTTCACCATTTCAAACCAAGTTGACAAGGAGATTGAGAATATATTCACAAAATTAGTACTCAAGAGCAAGGAGAGAACATTCAAGCAAGCAAGGTTGATGTCTTGGAGAAACATTTCATTTGTTTTTGCAAGTCTTCAAGGTCATTTTGTCAAGAAAGACCAAGCATTGTCTATGATTTGGAGGTTGATACTAGTGGTGGATCATGATGGATGCTAGGTTTTTGAGCCATGCACCTAGCCATTCTCCCTAATCTAATGACTTGTTTCCTAAGTGTTTCCATCTTCAATCATCATTCTATTAGCTACCTAAAGCAAGCCATAATAAAATTTTAGATCTATTAGGGTTTTTGACTTCTCCCTAACTAGGTCTTTGTCATTTTTCATGTTCATTTAGGGATCTTATTGTAACACACTTGAATAAGGTTTCTTTGCATTTTAGCTCTTAACATATTAGATGCACTTAAGGTTAGGGCTTGCACACACTATTATTTATCATATTTCCATCTTTCCATCAAGGCTTAATTACCTAATTTGGGGTTTAAATGAGGCAAACCCCCATACAAAAAAAACCATTTTTTTTAGTTTTTACTACAGATCCAGGGTTGGGACTGAAGATTTGGAAGTATCAAAGTAGAGTGCAGATAGAGGGCTATAGGATCAACTTTTGATTTTTCAGAAAGGGATGCAAGAACCCATTCGCCCTTGGGTGAACCTGTCTTGTTGTAGAGCTTGAAGATGACTTTTGGAGCTGGGTACATACCATCCGAACCTTCTCAAATATGCTAGTTAATGGTCGTTTCTTATAATATTATTATAATACTTTGTGTTCCAAGTGTTAGATCTCATGTTTGATTGTTAAAGCACTTTTATTCTTCTCCCATAGCTATTGTTTAGTCCATTTTGTCATAAGGTAATTAAGGCAACATAGTGTCCAAACCTAGGGTTGACTCACCTTAAGGGTTGCAAGTTAATTCTAATCATTTGTGGCGATGTCCCTCTTCCTAATGAACATGGAAAAGGTGTATTTGTGATTAAGTGGACACCCCTTTTTGCTTTTGGCATAGGTCCCTCATTTCACATCCCATTTTTAGGTCTCCTATCCATCTCCAAAATTTTCTTATGTTTCATTTTGGTGAACCAGACATTGTACATCTTAAATTTATATTTGGAGACATTCAAAATACTAGATCTAGATTTGAATTAGTGTGCATTGTATTGCATTTAGGTTTTAATTTTGCATGTCTGCATCACTCAAATTCATAAAAAATTAAAAAAATTGCAAATTAATTTTGCATACATATTGCATTGTAGTTGCATCAAGAGTGTCTTTCAGTCATTTAGATTCAAATTTCAGTTCAAAATTGCATTGCAAAAGTTGTCACTTTGTTCACTATTTGTTACTAGTCAAAATTCCATTAAGACACTTGAAACTAGAAAAATATGTCATAGAAATCATAGTTTGCAACTTGAAATAGAAAACACCAAAAGTAACTCAAAATTAACACCTTACATTTTTCATAACCTTGAACAAGGACCTATTCACCCTTGGGAAAACCTATCCTTTTATAGGTGTCCTACGAGATTTTTGGGAGCCTTTTTATCTCTATATTTGCTTTTTGTTTCTACTATCAAAACTAAGAATTTTATTTCTGAAATAATCTATTTTGCAGATTCAAGATAGTTGTCTTTTTTCTTAAATATTCAAACAAATTGGAAAAGAAATTGCATGTTTTAGTTGTGGATAATTTCAGATCTATATACATTTGCTTTAATTTCAACATCATTCCATATTTAGATAGATTAATTTACATTTTGTAATAATCATTGGAAACCATAAACTACCCTAAAAACATCAAAACAAAAAGCATAAACTAAATGCAAACACTTGGGGAAAGCATAGTTTTTTGACAATGTTAGATCTCTTTCTACAAGTTAACATATCCCTCAAGCCTTTTAGTAGTGATGACTCTGACATGTTAGATGAAGAAATTGAGGACATCATCTCATAAATAGAATCCACTAAAGTTTGTCATAACATAATAAAATAGAGAGAAGTAAATAAAATCAAACCTCAACTTACCATTTACTCACCTTCACAACAAAAGCAAGTCCAAACCACACTTTTTCTTATCACGGGACTGCCTCAAAACAAGCCTAAACCTATTGGAAGTATCTTGAACTTTGCAAGGCAACTCACTAGTAACTATGTTTCACAACAATCTAATTATCATAATGTTGCTCATACATACAACACAAGGAATAATAGGCAACCACAAACCATACCTACTTCATTGCCATTTCCTCAACCAATCTTTCCTAGTACTCCTCGTTTTCCTTTGCATAGTGGAAAGGAGTATGATCTTGTGGAACAAATTTGCAATACTCTTGCTAAGATTTCTTTATTGGATCTCGTTCAAGCAGATCACCTAATTACCATAGCTTTCTTCAAAATGCTTTACAACAAGTAGTGGTCCCTCCTAGTGTGCAACCAAACAATGTAGCAGCCCTATCCAAGGTATGAATGCCATTAATATTGATATTTTCTTCCATCAAGATGAGTTACCTCCATTGGAGATACAAAAACAAGATAAGGGCTTGATGATAGTGGCTATTATTAATAGATGTGGAATAAAAAAACTCTCATTGACAATGGTTCAGCCCTTAATGTGTGTAGTATAAACCTCTTAGATAATATTGGAGTGGATAAGACTAATATTGAACTAGATTCCTTATCTATTCATGGTTTTGATGATGTGGGAAAGCAACCTCTTGGTGTGATAACATTACTTGTGAAAGTTGTAAAATTTGCATTGCAAACTCCTATCCATGTCATGCCTCAAGATCTCTCATATAATATTCTCTTGGGTAGGCCATGGATTCATGAAATGAAAGGAGTACTTTCAACTCTTCATTGTTTAATGAAGTATGTTTATAAGAATAAGGTCTACACAATCAAAGCTGGCCTCCAATCATAAAGTTGCTTGCAAACTGAGAAAGATAAAGATAGTCCTTTGAGAAAATTAATACCAACCTCACAAGTAGAACCTAGGCAAGAGCAAGAAAAAGAGTTCAAAATTTTTGAAACAGTTACAAAGTTATTGGATAATGATTGGGGTTCATTGGATTTCACACCTACATTTATGGGAGAGTATTTAAAATCACAAAAAAAGCAACAAAAAAAAGAAAAAATGAACAATAGTGATGTCAACATAACACATGATGGAACCGTCAACAATATATGACACAACAATTTATAAGAAGACACAAGTTACACAACAAGTTATGATAAGTTTGATCATGAGAAACCACCATCCTTGAAAGAAATGAAAGCTATTTATGGGAAAGGATATCAATTCTTGAAGCAACATGGTTGTAGTGGAAAAGGATGTGGTGTGAATGAACAAGGCATTCATGTCCCTATAGAGTCTAACATAAACTAAACAAGAAATGGTCTTGGATATTGTCCTTATAAGATCTTTTTTTTTTTAAAGTACTACACTTAGCATCAACACCATTATGCAAGAGTCTCCTAAGACAACTCTCGCATTAAAACATCCTAATTTAATAGCTAACACAAGTGATGAATCATTGGATTATTTGCAACATGACGAAGCTTTGAATTTTTTTTGAATTTTATGACAATTTACTAACTCATCACCAAAAATGAAGATTCACTTGTGCCTTAACAAGTAAGGGATAATTTGGTGAAGAAAAGAAAACAAGTGATATTGAACAAGATGATGAAGAATAAATTCTCAAAATTCCAAATCAAAGTACATTACTTGTGGGAGATACAATTAACATAACAATGGATACATCTAATGAAGATATAGTAATTCAAATAGGAAAGTGTCTTGATGATGATGAACAAGAAGAACATGCAACACTATTACATGAATTTCCTAAAAATTTTGCTTGGACTTATTCAAATATGTTGGGCATTGATACTAAAATAGTTACACACGACATTGTCCTTGAGAAAGATGCTAAACCGGTAAGAAAAAAGATACAATGTAAGATGAATCCTAATATAGAATTATTAGTTAAGGTTGAAATTGAAAATCTCATAGATGCTAGCTTTATTCATCCTATTGATTATTCACCACGGATTTCAAACATTGTAGCGGTAGACAAGCTTGACAATCGTATTAGGATGTATATGGATTTTAGTGATCTTAATAAAGCATCTTTGAAAGACAATTTTTCCCTTCCTAATATTGACATGATATAATAGATTCAATTGTAGGTGATGCCTTATTATCATTCACAGATGGTTTTTCAAGCTATAATCAAATATTTATCAAACTTTAGGATCAATACAAGATAACATTTACTACACCTTGGGAAACATTTTGTTGGGTTGTAATGCCTTTTCGATAAAATAATACTGACACAACATATCAAAGAGCTATGGAATTAATATTTCATGATTACATACATAAAATTCTAGAAGATTATGTTGATGATATTCTTGCTAAATGCTTAACTCATCAAGATAATGTTAAAATTCTTCTAAAGATCTTCGAAAGAAAGTGTAAGTACAACATGTGATTGAATCAGAAAAAGTCTATTTTTGGTGTGGAGAGTGGAAAATTTTTGGGTTTTATAGTGCCCCATAGAGGTGTTGAGGTGGAAATAGAGAAGATTGATGCTATCATTAACATGCCACATCCGAAGAACATTTCTCAACTACATAGTTTACAAGGAAAGATTCAAGCTATCTGTCATTTTGTGGCATCTTTGGTGGATCAGACCATACCTTATACCCAAATTCTTAAGAAGGAATCAAAATTTAAATGGAATGAGGATTTTAAACATTCTTTTGAAAGTTTGAAAGAGTATCTAGCTACTCCTAATTTACAACCCGATATTCAAGGAAAGCCATCATCTTTTACATATCACCATTTTCCCATGCTCTAGTGGCATTGTTGGCTCAAAAAGATGACAATGGTAAATAACATCCTATTTATTACATTAGCTGAATTTTAATCGATTATGAAGCTCGATGCACAACAATAGGAAAACAAATTTTGTCCCTTGTGTTTCCTACTAGTAAGTTGAGACACTATTTACTAAATGTGGAAGTACATGTTATAAAGTTTATCCCCTAAAACATCTCTTTGCTAGAACATATTTATCAAGACGCTTAGCTAAATGGGTTATATTTGTTAACTGAGTTTGATCTTAAATTTGTCTCTCCAAAGGCAATCAAAGGCTAAGCCTTGGCTGACCATTTAGTTGGTGCTCTCTTTCCATTAATGTCACCTAATATGGACTCATTCCTTGATGAGAGTTTCTAGACAACTAAAAAGGAAACATGGGAATTGTACTTTGACAGTTCTAAGTATCAAACTAGCTCTTGAGTAGGGGTTATATTAAATCCACCTTCAAGAAATCCTATTCCTTTGTATGTTTCATTTGATCATTGAGATTTATTGTATGGGTTTTGTTCATAATTTCCACCTTAGGTTGTCAAGGAGATCATACTTGACATATCTTAGCACTTTGAGGTGTTGGTAGAAGGGAATGATATGATTTAAATATTTTCTCTCTTTATTTTATGGCTACACCATGGAGGTTCATGTTCATATTACTTAGGAGAGTTATGGTGGCATGTTGTGAGAGATTATTAAGATACTTTATTTCATGTGTGGATCATTGAGATTGTTTTCAGTATTATATTGTTTGGATTATTAGCAACACCTTGGTTTGATTGTTGATTGGTAGACTTGATATATATGATCTATCTTTATAATTGGCATTTCCTTGTACTGGGAGTTCCTTAATGTGTATGTTCTTCATTAACAAGTTTTATATAGGGATATTGTGATTGTAGTTTTAGTGGTTGCATATATATTGTTGGAAAGAGTTAACTAATATTGTTGATGCTTAGGAGGTATGGATGGTTGGATGTATTAGAATATGTTGTGGGTGAGCTATTTCTACTCATCTAGGGATTTTTCCTTTGACATTGTAATATCATAAAATTGCACACCTTGCAATTTCACATAAATTCTTGTATCCACTTTAGTGTCCATTCCCTTAGCACTTGTGTAGGTTCATTTTAGCCCCTACATTAGCCTCTTTTCCTTCTCAGGGTGCTCAAAACCCCTTTTCAATAGCTACCTTTGTGTATCAGCTTTTTGTCAAACCTTGTGCTTCTCCTATTCTTATTGTTTTGTAGCGTGATGTGTTTGGACACTAGTGTACCACGCTAGCATCCTATGACATTTCAACATTCAAATGATCATTTCCGATTGGATTTCCACTTTTCAACCCCTTTTGTCGGTGGTAGCAACCAAAGATTCCTTGTAATCACTCATGAAGCTTCTTTTCCTTCCTATTCTCTCTTTAAAATCTATCTTTTCAATCCATTTGGTCTCCTTGGGTTCTATCTTGAACTCTCTTCTCCTTTTGTGGACATCCTCTTCTCACTCTATCAAACTTGCACAACTCTCTACCACTTACTACAGTAGCCTCAAGCTTTCACATTCTTAAAAAACTCTTTGCAACTCTCTTGGTTCTCGTAGCTATTGCTCTCTTTGAGCATCCTGGTATTTCGTATTTCCCCTATCAATTACATCTCTATCTTGTAATACGAGTTCTCCTCCTTGAGCAGGGATTGCTTTTATCACTCCATATTTTCTTACTTTGTTCACTTTCTCTATCTATTTGGTTGTCCATGGAGGTGGGAACACCAAAAAGGGGGTTTGACTACTTGGAAAACCCCTATACAGCTCCAACATTTTCCCTCAATCTTATGTATGTAGTTTTTGAAGAATTCTCTTTGCTAGAGGCTTCATTATGTGGGTTGTTGTGAGCATTTTCTTTCCTTATCCTCTTTAGTCATATCATTTACTTTATTTTATTCTAGTTCTATTATATTCTATTACTCTCCCACATTTCATAAGCTCTTGGAAATCTAATTGTTAGTGGTCATTTAGTTGTCTTTTGTGATAAACTCATTTTTTGGTTCGTATGAGACACTAGCATGCCTCTAGGACTCCAATGCATCATGTTGTTGTCATTATTTCTCTTCCGTCCTTTGGCTGAGAGCTTGTCAATTTGTCCAGAAAACCTTTGTGATATACTCTTTTTTATTCTAGAACTTTCACCTTTTCAATTTGAGGTAGTTTAGGGCAGTTAGCACCTTGGGATTCTCTTGAAAATAAAGAGACTCGTGAGTAGTGAATCCCCCTTCTCTACATTTTGGTGAACCCGATGTGAAAACACCTTCCCCAAAAAATATTTTGGGGTGATTCCCTGAACCCCATTTATTGCTATCAGAGTGATGTGTTGGCCTTTGGATAACTTGTTATACATTGTTTATTATATTTAACTTATTACTTTCAAAATTAATGTAATATCCTCTTTTATCTGTTTAATTTTTAATTTTATTCAAAAAATTAATGATGATCCATTTCATGCATGTGATAGTGACTTGGCCTTGCCTATGTCACTATGTGTCTTTGATCCTTCTCATGAAATTCCTCTTGCTTCGGAGGATACTTTTTTCGAATAAGATGAAATCATTGATACCTTTCTTAATGTTACTCTACCTTCTCTTCATTCCAATGCACTCTCTTCTATAGATGATGCATTAGTGAATGGTGAATCTTTTCTTCATTCCAATGCACTCTCTTCTAGAGATGATGCATTAGTGAATGATGAAGTTACTCTCACATTAGTGTTGGAGTACGATATTACTGAGAGGGGGGGTGAATCAGTGATATGACAAATTTAAACTTAATTCAAAAAATCTCTTTCAATTATTTTGAACATATGAAATGTAGATTTCATATTTGATCATTCATCAAATAAAAAACAAGCTGCTTGTAAAGCCTTCAAACTTTGAATGAAAAAGATCATAATCAAATCACACAAATTGAGAACACCATGACACAATTTTTATGAGTGGAAAACCCTCATAGGGATGAAAAACCACTCAAGAAAATTTTCCTCATTGGCTTAATTAATTTCCCTAATTGCAAAGCCTCACTGGCTATACAGTATGCCTCACTAGAAAAGCCACACTGACTACAAAAATGCGTCATTGACAAACAAAAATACCTCACTGGAAAAACACATCCTCACTAACATTTAATGTTGCTACATTCTCACTCACATTTCAAGTTAGCAACTTCCTCACTGGAAAAAAATATTTTCACATCAAAATGATTCTGAAAATAAAAAGAAAGTGAAATCTTTGTTTCATTACAAATCATTTCTTGATTGTCTCATTTTCATTGGAGACTCAAGAATTTGAATGTATAAATAATTACAATTTACACATAAAGTTCCTTCTTACTGCTCATTACAAACTTCCTCATCAAATTTATATAGCATGATATAACAGTAAATGCACTTCATATAACATGGCTATGTGATATCAACATGATAATCAGCCAACATAACAAAGCTACCTAAGAACAATGTATATATTGTAAATCTGCTCATAACTGAAAGCATCACTGAATGGTTGTAACCACCATAAAGATACTTGTCATCAAAGATATTCATTTCAAGATGTCTTTGAATCTTCACTAGGAGAAAACACCCAAGATATGATCAACAACCCAAAACCATATGATACTAACCCATTAAGCTTTTGCAAAAACCTTTCAAGGCCTTTGAAACACTTTAGACAATAATGCAAGAAAAACAAGTCGAGATTCACAAGACATGAAACCCCAAAAATAGTATGTGAAACCCTTTTGAGATTATGTTTGCACAATATGAAACACTATACAACAATGATAGTTTAAGACAAACTAAGCTATAGTCGACCATCACAAGAATAGAACATAAAACCTTGACAACAACCTTTTAACCTTGTGCAATAACAAAGTAAAGACCTATAAACCCTAGCAAGATCAATTCACATTGATGTGCATTATTACAGATTTCAACACCCTAAGTTATGAAAAAAAAATCATACTTGTGAACATACCCTTAGCAATGGGATTCAACAAAATGATAAAAAAAAGGTCAATATTGCTTGTTAAAACTAAGAAACACAAACTACCTAGAAATAAGCTTTGAAACCAAGTACCAATCTCTAAAAACCATCTTTTTCTACCATATTAGTATTGTCACATCCTTCAAACCATAACATCCACTGCCCTAGCATGTTCAATGATGAACAAAAATATCATATTCCCTCGAGAACTTTCTCAACATAAAGAGGGAAACATTATTTCCAAAGCAATAATGAGTGAAACATTATAATATGTGTAATAATCTGCTTGACCAAGTGTCTTTTCCAATGTCAAATAAAACACTATAATGTGTATGCAATAAGATACATATGACAAAACATTTGTCAACTTTAAAAATCAGACCACATTCAAAACCAAAGCACTTTACTACTGCTTATGCCAACACAATGAAACCTGAGTCTCCCTTTGAAATGAAAACATTATAATGTTCCCTTTCCACATATTATGCTTTAATAATATAAACACCATCGCTTTTGTCAATTTCAATAATATGAACTTCATTATACCTCATGGTGATTGTGAAAATAATTAACTCATGGTGTTTCATGAATATCTTTGTTTTTTACTAAGCAACCTACTATTAACATCATTTTATCATCAACCTTTGACATCAACGAAAAATTATACCAAATCCAATAATCATATCCTTCAAGGATGGATATTGAGAACATTTATTCAAATTATTCCTCTATAAGTTGTAAGGAATTTGTAAATATCATCTATTTCTCTACTGTCCCTCAAAGGCCTAAGAGACTAGTCATTTATTTGACTCTAGCTAGTCCTAAAATATTTTTTTCTATTAATGGTGTTCCATTTGATATTGATTCTCCTTAAATATTTCTAAGGTTCCCTTTTATAGATTTTGTAGCCCATACTTATAAGACTAGAAGGAATAAAAACAATATTGATAAACCTACTTCTTTACCATCTTCTCAACCAAGCCTTCCTCAAGCACCTAAACCTACAACTAAAGCACCTGGTGATTACAATCTTGTCGAGAAACTTCGCATAACTCCAAAAAAGATCTCACTATGGGACTTGCTTTAGTCTACTCTAGTTTATCAAGGCATGCTTCAAGAAGCCTTGCAAAGGATCTTCTTGCATTCTCCTACTAGGCCACCAAATGTTGATGCATTGATAGCTCATATTCAAGCAGATTCACTGAATATCACGTTCTATCCATAGGAATTCCCACCTCTGGAAGTAAATAAGGAAGTGCACCCTCTAATGATCATAGTTAACATTAATAACATCAGAATTATGCATACTATCATTGACAATGGTTCAACGGTCAATGTATGTAGCATTGATCTATTGCCTAAGATTAATATTGATTCTTCTTCTCTTGCAACTTCTTCTATTGTCATTCATGGGTCCAATAATGTTGGTCAATAACCTTTAGGAATGATAGTATTTACTTTAAGGTTGGGACCCATTAATGTACCCACCCTCATATATGTTATGTAAGAAAAGTTACCATATAACCACCTTCTTAGTAGACCGTGGATTCTTGCTATGGGTGCAGTTCTGTCTACCTTTCATAAATCTATTAAGTTCATTTGTAACAATAAAGTAGTCACAGTCAGGGCTGACCTTGATGCTATGCACTTATGTGAGATGGTAATTGTTGGTCAAGCTTCAGTTGTTCCTACTCTTATCCCTTTAGTGTCTTCCAATGTGTTGATGTCTACTTTAGTGGCATGTATTACAAAAGATATGCTTCAGGTAGATGGACCCCTAAAGAAGAGCCTTTTGAAGCAAGGAGCCCTAAGTCTACTCTTTCTACTTCTCAAAATAATGGATGTGTTGGTGATGATTGGGATTCTCTAGAATTTACAAAATCCTTCATTGGAGAATATATAATTGACCTGATCCACTTAGTCCTTCTAATCACATCATATGAACCTATTGTCAAAGATTATTATTCTCCTACATTGCAAGGTAATGTGAACAAAAATTGTAATGTTCTTAATGTTTATCCTTCCCCTTCTGAGGAAGATGATCGCACCTCTATTAAAGTGGATAATGTTGGAAATCCTATCAAGAAGGTTGATGGTGATCTCATAGAGGAGTATAATGCCCATTGTTGGAATAATGCTCTCTATGAAGATCAACCTTCCCAATATTTGCAAACATGTTATGGCCCTAGCTTCAAACTTTCCACTAAATATGGCTATGGGTGTAATGAACAAGGAATTCAGGTTCCTATAGAATTTAATAAGAATATTTTTTGCTCACACTTTCACTGCTAGAGTTTTGCAACCTAAAAGGAAAGGGGACAAAACTCCACTATTCACTCAAAAACTTGTAAACCCTTGTGATTTCAATGAAAAGGAGATTGAAATCTAGAAAAGGGTGAGTTCTAGGGAAAAAGTAAAGTAATAACAAATGAGCGTTCACCACCAAGTGTAAACTTGGAAAATGCAAAAAATTTGAAAACACAATGTGATATGTAAACAAAGAAAAATTCTCTAGAAATGCAACAAGAATAGAACAAAAGATAAGAATGAAAATGGTGTGCACCTGGAAACCTTGAAGAAACTGGAAATAGCTCTGAAATTTAGACTTTTTATACCACTAAGACTCATTCGCCAACCTGGACGAATCAGTCCTAGATCCTGTTTTCTACATGGGAGCCCATTTCTGGAAAAAGGTTATCGAAATCTAAAGAAAAATCTAAGAAAAAACAATAGTGGAACTCATTCACCGCTATTCATGAATTAGTCTAGTTTCACTTTTCTAAAAATTGAAAGTTTTGATCTACACTTTAACACCTTCCCTTTCCTTCCAATCTGAGTTTCAGGTTTAAATCTGTGAAAAACACCTACAAAACATAATTCAAATGGATTTTCTAATGAGGGGTTTTCCTTAGTCAAACCCCTAGTTTGGTAATTAAACCTTGGTAGAAATGAAGAAATGTGCATAAAAATCCTAGCCTTAAGTGTGTTAAAGACTAGGAAATCTAAGATATGATGCAACAATGGAAATGCAAAGATGAATAACTCACTTGTGATGATCTCCAATCACCCCAAGTGAACTCTAATGATGCTTGTATCTTCCTTAGGCTAAGTGTAGAGTGACAATGGAAGATGGAATCACTTAGGAAACAAGTCTTTAGGATTGGCTTGATGGCTAGTTGCATCTCCCCAACCTAGAATCAATCATGATTCACCATAGGCATCCATGATCAACCCTTAACAATGCTAGATCTTGATATAAAGTGAGCTTGAAGACCTGCCAAAATTCTTTAATGTTGCCCCAATGCTTCAACTTTTCTTGCTTTTGGAATTAGAATGCTCTTGTGAAAGACTTTTAATGCTTGGTATTTACTCAAAGTGCTTGAATTATGCTTTCCTCTCTTGAAAAATGACTTAGAAGCCTTCCTTTATAGGAATTAACACCTAATTGACCATTATTTTGATCTCAAAGGCCGACATTTAACAAAAATATGATTTGAATTAATGAATTCCTGGTCAAATTTGAAAAATACCTCAAATGGGACTCATTCACCATACTTGGTGAATGGGTCCCACCTAAGGGGACTCATCTGCCCAAGGTGGTGAATGAGTCCCACCTTAGATGTTTGAAGTGGGTTTAAGGAGTTTCCGGGGATTTGAATGTTTTTCTGTAATTTTATATTATTTTTGAGGGAAATGAGCCTCGAGATCCAAAATAATGGGTCCTAGGGGCATATAAAAGGTGATTTTTAAAGGGAGGAAAATGCAATGGTGCCAAAATGGGTCCAAATTAAGTGTGAAAGTGCCTCATTCTTCAAGAGTGCACAATTTTTGACACTACAAGAATGTGCACCTCGTAAGCATAATTTGGGGCTTGGGTTCTTGAATGAACAATCTAAATAGAAACCATGGTTGAATGTCGACATGATTTCTACTCAACCTCATTCTCTTGAAAAGATTCATGCTCCATTATTTGATGTCTTCATGTATTCTTCTTGTGATTATTCAAACTTTTCTCCACAAGAGAAAGGGTTGCTTCTTGCTCCTCATTCTTTGTTTCAGCAAGAGCACATTTTGTTGAATCTTTTAAAAGTCTACTTAATTACTTTTCCTTCTCCAACACATAAGAAATATCATAAGCATGATAAAGTAAAACATTCTTTTTGTGCAAACCATTGAGTTCTTGGCCATTCCACTAGTGAATGTAAGGCCTTGAAGGATAAAATACAACAACTTCTTGATTCTAGTGTCGTCAATCTTCTATTTGATGATGGGCATGTCTTTTCTTTGCATGACAAGTGATATCGAGGTTTTCCTCTATCCTGTTCATTTTAAGCATTTTCTCATGAGGTTCTCACATGTATCCCTTCAATGGTATCTTGCATGGCTCTCCTCCCCTATATGTTGGGGGCAATGATAACTTGTTCTAGAAATGTGTGTCCTTCTTAAGGACCCCTCTCTTCTCTCTATCTTTCAATTGAAGCATTCCTTTGAATGGACCCCTTTGTGTCTTGAAGGGTTCCTTGTTGAAGGAACCCCCTTTGAAAGGTTCTTCTTCAAATGAATGCTATGGTGTATAGCTTGGGGGAAACCTGACTAGACCTATATTTTCTATGACTATCTTGCAATGCAACTTGTAGTAGCCACATGCTACTCTAAGCAGTCTTGTTCTACAGGACCGAGAACCTGTAGAGCTTCTTTGCACCAAGATTTCCTTGCAGAACTTAGCACCTATAAAGGTCTATCAGAATATATAGAGCCTCTCACATTGGGTTTCCCTTAGGAGAGAGTACCTAGGGCACCCTCTTTGCAAGTTTGAGGACCTGTAAAGCACTTTCATCCTATGGGATCTATTCACTGTTGGTTTGGAGGCCTTCAATCCACTTTGTTCAACTCTATAGGAGAGAGTACCTGCAGAGCCTTTTGTTCACCTTCCATAGGTCTACAAATCTAAGGTAAATTTTTTCAAACCTTTGGAGGAAAAAGTACCTGTGGAGCCATCTCTCTTGGAATTTACATTCTTTCTAGCTCCTCCCTCTCTCTTAAACTCTCTTCTCTCTTCTCTTCTCAATTGTGTATACTGGATCAAAGATCTACATCTTCCTCATCTTGAGTCTATGCTCTTTCCTTCTTCAGCATTGATTTCTTCTCTGACTTTTGGGTGCATTCTTCTCTTGAAGTAATCAATCCTTACATTCTTCTCTCCATTTAAGAATTCTTCTATGTGTTATTTCTTAATTTGGGGATGACACATAGTATTGAGACAACCTTGAGGTTTTTTTCACTTTGCTGACTCAGATCCTTTAGTTCAATGTGTGCTTGTGTATCTATGTTTTTTATGTTCTAACCCTATGATGTAATGTATTTTCATGTTCTAACTTTGTCCTCATGTGGAGAACTTTCTTGTCTAATGCATTTTTTTTTAGGTCTTCATCCCAAAGGCATGCTTCATTGGTTTGAAGAGTTATCTACTTCCTCTACAATATCCTTTTGGTATCTTGATATTATTTATGTTTAGTAGATTTCCTTTAGTGTGCATATTAGTATATATTAATATTCCCACTAAAGTGGGGGAAAAATGTAATGTTGTAAAATTGAACCCTTGCAATTTCACATACATTCTTGTATACACTTTAGTGTCCACTCCCTTAGCACTTGTGTAGGCTCATTTTAGCCTCTGTATCAACCCTTTTTCCTTCTCAGGATGCTCAAAACCCCTTTTCAGTAGTTACCTCCATGCATTAGCTTTATGTCAAACCTTGTGCTTCCCCTATTCCTATAGTATGATGTGTTTGCACACTAACGAACTATGCAGACATTCGTGTGTCGCACTAGTGTCCCATGACATTTTAATGTTCAAATGATCATTTCTGAGTGCTTTACCACTTGTCAACCCCTTTTTTCAATGGTAACGTCCTAGGATTTCTTGTAACCACTTGAGACGCTTCTTTTCCTTCCTATTCTCTCTTTAAAAGCTATCTTTTCAATCCATTTGGTCTCCTTGGTTTCTATCTTGAACTCACTTCTCCTTTCTTGGAAATTCTCTTATCACTCTATCAAACCTGCACAACTCTCTACCACTTACTACAACAACCTCAAGCTTTCACATTATTACAATTCTCTTTGCAACTCTCCTAGCCCTCGTAGCTATTTCTCTCATTAAGCATCATATGATTTCTCACGTCCCCTATCAATTACATCTCTATCTTGTGATACTAGTTCTCCTCGAGTGAGAATTGCTTTTATCACTCCATATTTTCTTACTTTGTTCACTTTATCTATTTGGTTGTCCGTGGAGGTGGGAACACCAAAACGGGGGTTTGAATAAGGAAAACCCCTATATAGCCCCAACAATTTCCCATTGATCTTAAATGTATGGAAGTTTTGAAGACTTCTCTTTGTTGGAGGCTTCATTATGTCAGTTGGTGTGAGTATTTTCTTTCTCTATCCTCTTTAGTCCTATCATTTACTTTACTTTATTCTAGTTCTCTTATATTCTATTACTCTCCCACATTTTGTATGTTCTTGGAAATTTTATTGTTAGTGGTCATTTAGTTGTCTTATGTGATAAACTCGATTTTTGGTTCATACGAGATGCCAACATGCCTATGGGACTCTAGTGTGCCGCATTCTCATCCTTATTTTGTGCTTTCATCCTTTGGCCGAGAGCCTATTATTTTGTCTAGAAAACCTTTGTGATCTACTCTTTCTAATTTTGGAACTCTGATATTTTCAATCTGAGGTAGTTTAGGGTAGTTCACCCCTTGGGATTCTCTTGAGGATAAAGAAACTCATGTGTAGTGAATCCCCCTTCTCTATAGAGAGTATCTTGGAGTCTTTGCTATCACTCGGATTTGATGTTTTTGTTCTTTGGATTAGTTCATATTCACCTTTGCCTGTTCCTTTTTCTTCTATAGGTGGCATCCTAGAGGATGAGAGGAGTTATTTCTTGAGATGGTGGTCAACTTAGTTTTATCATAGGTATCCTGATGGAGCATGAGAGCATGTTGTATCTATACATGTGGTTTCATGTATGGCTATGATGATACGTTTCGTTGAGTGATCCTTATGCAATGTATACATCAAATGAGGTAATGTTAGAAGAATGGTTTTGTACACCTTTCACATGACTAAATTATTTTAATTATGTAAAATGAATATTAGTTAGGTCCACTTGTAAATTTGTAGCATTGTCAGATTAGTTATTTTATGTGTGGGAGACAAAATAATTAATTATTATTTCGTGAGAATATTTAATAATTTGAAAAATAGAGGGATTAATGGTTTTTACGAACATGGTTTTATCTTACCACTTGGTTGTACTTGATTCAACTTGAATCTATAAAATGCGCACATGTATAGTGGTTAAGGTTGGATGGGTGAGTGGGATGGCATTGTATTGAGTTTATCTTGTGAGTGAATATGTGAAGCATGACATGTGAGATGTGTGGTTACATTCTCGGACACATGGAGAGCACATTGGAGGATATTTAAGTTTCTAAACTATTCATGGAAACTCTATTTAAGTGCATTGTAATGTTTAACTTCTAAATAACACATAGAGTGTGGATGGTTTTGGAGGCTATGTTTTTTCCTCTATAATATTTTGCCTAGGATATATCTTGTGTTATCTTGTGAATTTTTTATTTTATCTTTGCATGACCATTATTCTATAAGATTGCATACACTATTTTCTCTCATGGGGTTATGTAGAAAATTGATTCAATATTTTGTGTATTATGTATTAGTTTCCTAACAAGAGTAAGTATGTGAACTTAGTATTAGAGATATTTAACATATTATGTTCTAGACCTTTGTGTTTCCTTATTTCTATGGGGACTAAGTTATCAATTGAGAAGTGTGTGACTTCTCTTAATGATATGGAGGATATGGATAGAGTACCTTATACTATAAATTTTTGGAGCTTAATGTATGTTATCATCTGCACAAGAGAAAATATTTCCCAAGTAGTAGGAGTCCTTAGTTGTTTCATGGCTAATCATAGTTGATTATATTAGGATGTTGTCAAGAGGGTATTCAAATATTTGCGGGGTAAATTTGGGTAATCTATTTTTTATCATGGAAATGAATTATAGTGTACTATCAATAATTTATTCTTCATGGATTTATGGATTTGGATTGTGCTAGGGATGTTGATACCAATAGATTCATTGAATACATTTTCAATATGTTTCATGGTGCTATTAGTTAGATAAGTACACAGAAGTTATGGTCATTTTTTCCATTATAGAAGAAGATTACATTGTTGCTACTCATACTTTTAAGGAAGTTATCTATTTTAAGCTATTATATTTAGGTATGGGCCTAATTTTAGGAGCTATTAGAGTTTTATCTAATAGTTAAAGTGTCATACATTTAGAAAAGAACCTAACCTTTCATGGAAGGATGATGCATATTGTTACATAGTACAATTTTATTCATGACATGTGTGTTAGATGGTAGGAGGGTACTATTGGTGAAAGTTGACATTTTATATAATATTCTAGATGCATTCATGAAAGTAGTGAGCATAATTTTTTTCAAGTGGTGTTGTTAGTCTTTGGGCCTTTTGACCCCTAAGAATTAATTCCATAAATGTTGGTACTCAATTTTCTCTTGTAAAGTGTTTAAAAAGTAGGAGAATGTTATGAAAGGTTCCTAAACATTTCTCTTAATGTTAATTATATGGAGAATATAGTTTTTAGCCTATACAACATTTTAAACTTAGTTACTGAACTTCTTTCTATGCAATTTACTTTTGGGGAAATTTCTTTAAAATTTGCAGGATGTTGTAGAGAATAGTACAGATAGTACAAATCAAATAAAGGCATCATACCTATTGGAAATGTTATATATGTGAATATAGTTTCATTTTCACTTGGTTTGATCAATTTTCATTGGGTTTTGACTGATTTATGACGCTTTTGGTGAAGACTACTCAATTATGAAACTAGGGTTTCCAGCAGATAAGAAAAATTCACATCTTTTTATTCCACAATCAATAAGTGATAAAAATTGGTGAAAAGTTATGTTTTTACATGTTATAAAAACCCTTTAAAGGAAAAATATTCATTTATTTATTTACATGAGTTATGATAGATTGTGTGTTTCATTTTGGTGGGAGTGATAAAAGAAACATGGTTTTCTTGATGTTTGAACAAAGCTATGCATAGTTTGTTTATGGTTGGCCTTAAATAATTGTTGTATGATCTTTGGATGGTTGTAATGAGTTTTTGGGATGAATCTAAGCATGTTGAAATCAAACCAAGTCTGATAGAGATTGGAATCCATTGGTGTAAGTTGGAGCCCATGTTGCTTAAGGTTAAAGGATTGAGATTGCCTCAAGAATGAAGGATTATTGCCAAGAGTATAGAAATTTTATGGTATGAAATCTCTTGCTCTGCATCAAATGGGTATCAAAGAATAGCAAAAGGTTTTGGTTAGTGTTGGTTTGTGGTTTTGTGTTGTGGTTGTGTGCAGGTTAAGAAGAATCTGATTGTTGTTAAGGAAAGGCAGGGAAAAGTTGAATAGAAGAAAGGAGAGACTTGCTTGTGAAGATGGATTTGGTGAGAAGATTGGGAAGACATTTGTTCGAAGAGGAAGAGAGGAAAAAAAAGAAACAAGGGGAAAAAGAGAGGAAGAGAAAAGAGAAAGAGATGAGGCAAAATGAGTTTGATCAAGAAATCAAAGAGTTGGAGGAAAGGATAGAACAGTTGCTCAAAAGAGTCGCAAGTTGGCACTTGACCATGAAAAAGAAAGTTGAATGGCCCATACAAAAGATTATTCAAAGAAGAAAAAGACAAGTAAGGATGGCAGAAAATGAGACAAAGGTAAATTTTGTTAAGCAAAGTAAGTTACAGGTTGAGATGCATGGTATTCCAATTTTGTTTGAAGATGAATAAACTTCTTTGTTGGTTGATGAACATGTTGATGTTGAGATTAATGATATGGTTGTTGTTGATACTCAAGTGGTTGATGAAATTTTCCTTGATGAACAAGTAGAGAAGGTTGTTGAGGTTTTTGATAAGGTTGGTACTGATCCTCAAGATGTTGTTGATAATAAGGTTGATAATGACAATGTTGCAAATTTGTTTGCTAATGAGATATATGCAGATTTTCAAGGACATGATGCAGGTTATATATGGTACTCTAATGATGAGAGTGAAGGTATAGATGATGTTGTTGAGGTATATGCACAAGAAATGGACCTTTGGGACATGAAGATGGCAAATGTAGTAGAAGATTCAATGGTAAAGGTAGAAGAAGATGATGGAGTGATGTCTAAATCTCATAGAGAAGAGGAAAAAGGTGGAATGGATTTGCTACTAAGGTATGAGAATGAAATGTTTACTTCATTGTTTTATGATGGGACTAATTAAATTTTCATTTTTCTCCATGTAGAAGTTTGTTGTTATCTTGAGACAACAAAAATAGAGACATTATGGTTGCAGGAAAATCATGGTGCAAGGATTGTGGATGAGTTTGCACATGTACATGATGGGAAGATGGAAAGAAGATATCTTATTCTTCTTGTGTTTGTTATTTAAAGGAGGAAAAAACCATGGGTTAAGATGAAGATTCAATTCTATTTGCAGGTCTTTTACTCTTTGCTCCCTCAAGGGACTTGAGTTTTTTCTTCAAGGGGAGAATGGTGCAGGAGCACCTTGTTGCATTCAAGCCTCCATGAGGCCAAATTGTATAAATTCATTAAATTAGGTGTTTTAATGTTTTAATAAGGTTAGATGAACCATTTTATATATGTTCGAAGTCATTTGGAGTCATTGATGAAGGTTTGGTATCATTTAGTTGAAAAATGAAAACATTGTCAAATGTTGTCATAACAACTCTTGTTAAATGACAAATTTTTAGAAGTTTGTTAAAAGTTGTTAAATGGTACTTGTAGGCTGGTTGGGGGAATAAATTGATTGTACAAGCATAAAAATGGGCTTCCAAGTCGAATTGGGGGTTGGAATGTAGATTGAACAAGAATTTATGAATGAAGAGATGAATTTTTCTGTAAATTTCCAATGTTCTGCCATGTTATTTTACATGGTACGGCTTTGTATGAAGGTTATATATCTAAAATTGACTTTTATTGATAGAGGAATGAACTAGATTTAATTTTCAATTGGTTTGGTGTTTTTTCCTTGAGTTTGGAGAAAGTTATGATAATTTTACCATTGGCAGCCCTATGGGATTATTTTGTCTAAAAGTTGCAAGATGTTGCAGAGAATGGTACGGATTGTAAAAATAAAATAAAGACCTCATACCTATTGGAAATGTTATATATGTGAATCTAGTTTTATTTTCACATTTTTTGATCAATTTTCATGGGGTTTTGAGTGATTTATGACATTTTTGGTGACGACTACTCAATTTTGAAACTAGGGTTTCCAACAGATAAGAAAAATTCACATCTTTTTATTCCACCATCAAAAAGTGATAAAAATTGGCAAAATTTTATGTTTTTACATGTTCTAAAAATTGAGATTTAAATTAAAAAGATTCATTTATTCATTTACATGAGTTATGGTAGATTGTGTGTTTCATTTTGGTGGGAGTGGTAAAAAAAACATGGTTTTCTTGATGTTTGAACAAAGCTATGCATAGTTTGTTTATGGTTGGCCTTAAATCATCATTGTATGATCTTTGGATGGTTGTAATGATTTTTTGGGATGAATCTAAGAATGTTGAAATCATTTACCAAGTTTGATAGAGATTGGAATCCATTGGTGTAAGTTGGAGCCCATGTTGCTCAAGGTTAAAGGATTGAGATTGCCTCAAGAATGAAGAATTTGAGTTGTGTACTTGATTATTTCCAATAATATAGAAAGTTAATGGTATGAAACCTCTTGCTCTACATCAAGAATGAAAGTTTGGATTTAGTCCTTGCACAAGCAGAGTTTACATACAATAACTCAGTGAATAGGAGTACTGGAAAAACACCTTTTGAGATTGTTACTGGAGTTCATCCTAGAGGTATACCAGAATTGCGAGAGATCAGTAAGGAAGAAAAAAGGAGTGCAGAAGCAGAGGAATTTGCAAAACATATGAAGAAAGTGTACACTCAAGTAAAAGAGTGACTGGAAGATATGAACAGAAAGTATAAGGAGCAAGTAGATCAAAAGAGAAGACATAAGCAGTTGAAGTTGGACATGAAGTGATGGCGTATAAATTAAGAAAGGAAAGATTTCCATTTGGTACATATAATAAGCTTAAGATGAGGAAGTTTGGACGCTATAAGATTTTGAAGAAATTTTATTTAGGAAATGCATATGAAGTGGAGTTACCAGAAGACATGCGTATATCACTTGTATTCAACATTGCGGATCTACATTAGTACAATGAAGTAGAATTCAGTGAAGACAGTAAAGCAGAAATGGAGAAACAATTTTCTAAATGACAACCAGATGAGATTGAAGAAATTTTGAATACCAGAGATGGGAGGAAAATGCGTGGAAGATAGTACAAAGAATATCTTGTGAAATGGAAGGGCAGACCAGTGGAAGATTCTTCTTGGATTTCTCAAGCTGAGGTAGACCGTATTGGTTTTCCTTTAGCCCATGCAAAGTGAGGGACTCACTTTTCAATCAACCCCGGATGTCCAATGCAGAAGCATCCTTGGTTCTTGGCAATCTTGCATCAACCAAAAATATTTTCATTCCAGTTTTTTCTTGTTTTAGTTCTTGTTCAATTCAAGTTGGTAGATTCATCATCTCATCATATTTGCTCACTGAACCCTATGGATCTATATTTGCATCGTGGACATGTTCATTTTCCTTATTCCAATATTTGAGCATGATAGGATCTTTTTCTAGCAAGTTATCGCTTCTGGATTTAATATAAATTTCTTGAACTGACACCAGAATAATTTTCTAGACTAATGGCTAGTTTGATCACTTATGGATCCTTCCCATAACTTGCAGATCTTGACGGTGTAATTATAATTGTTTTGTGGAGTGTCCCTAACCTTAATTATAGGTCCACACTTCATCCTATGCATTCACTGAGGAGTAATTCAAATTTGAGGCTGACCTATTCATGCACACGTTACATTTTCTTTCATTGGAAATTGTAATGATCTTTGGCCAACGCAAAAGATTCTAGATATGTGGACATGATATAAAGCTTGTAATAGATCATTAGGATAGTAAGAATTTTATAGATAGAGTAATATAAATTTGATATATAAGATTTACGTTCACATTGAGGAGCATATAGGAAGATGGTATTTTGAACATGTTGTATCATGCCTGTGAGCCGAGTCTACAAACTCGAATGTTGTTGGCTATTTGTAATTGAAATTTTTGTTAATAAGGATGTTTGAAACTACATTTGCCTCCATATTCCATGTAGCTTCTATTGTGTGACTCTTGTTGCATGGTCCATATTGTTCTCTTTGAGGACCCTCCTACCATGGTTGCACCACTTTCCCACTCCCTCCCTCTCCCTCTCTCTCTCCCACTCTCTCCCACCCTCTGCCACTCTACCACTCTCTCCCACTCTCTCCCTCCCTCTCTCCCAATCTCTCCCAATCTCTCACTCTCCCTCTCTCTCTCCCACTCTTTCCCACTCCCTCCCTCTCCCCCCCTCTCTCCCACTCTCTCCCTCCTCTCACACCTCCCACCTATCCCACTCCTCTCCCCTCTCCCAAACATTTAGTATTCCTCCCTCTCCCTCCCCTCTCTATCCCACTCTCCTCTCCCACTCTCCCACTCTCTCCCCACCTCCTCCCACTCTCTCCTAATTCTCCTCCCTCTCCCACCCCCTCTCCTACTCTCCTCTCCCTCCCTATCTCCCACTCTTTTTTCCTCACTCCTCCTCTCCCCTCCCCCACTTCCCACTCTCCCTTCCTCTCCTCTCCCTCCCTCTCCTCCCACTTCCTCCTCTCCCACCTCTCCCTCCCTCCTCCCACCTCCCACTCCTCTCTCCTCTAATTCCCTCTCCCACTCCCTCTCCCTCCCTCTCTCCCACTCTCTCCCTCTCCCTCCCACTCCCCCCACTCTCTCCCACCCTCCCTCTCTCCCACTCCCTCTCCCTCCTCCCTCCTTCTCTTTTCCCCACTCTCCCCCCCTCCCCCTCCCTCTCCTCCCTCCTCCCTCTCTCTCTCCCACCTCCCCCCTCTCCCACTCCCTCTCTCCCTCCCTCTCTCCCACTCTCCCACTTCCTCCCTCTCTCTCTCCCCACTCCCACCTCTCCCTCCCTCCTCCCACTCTCTCCTCCTCCCTCCCTCTCTCTCCCATTCCCTCCCCCTCTCCTAGCCTCTCCCTCTCTCCCTCCCTCCCTCTCCCACTCTCTTCTTTCTCCCACCTCCCTCTCTCTCTCTCCCTCTCCTCTCCCTCTACCACCCTCTCCCACTTTCCCACTCTCCCACTCTCCTTCTCCCTCCCTCTCTCTCACTCTCTCCCTCCCTCTCTCCCACTCTCTCCCACTCCCTCCCTCTCCCTCCCTCTCTCACACTCTATAAACCCTATCCCACTCTATAAACCCTATACCCACTCTATAAATCCTATCCCACTCTCTCCCACTCTCCCTCTCTCCCTAAGCCCTAAACCCTAAACAATATATTTGAAATAGAGATGGAGACTTCAAAGGGATACTATGTATTGAATATATTATATAATATATTTAATATTTATACAATATATCTAGAATATAAATAATATATATTATATATAATATATACTATAATATATTTAATATATAATATATAGTATATTTATATTTAGTAAATTTATAATAGAAAAAATGGATATCCATTTTGAGTGGATATCTATTTTGTTGTCTCGTTTTAAAATGGAGACAATGTATTAAATATAATATTTAATATATTTAATATATATTATATAATTTATATAATTTATATTATAAAATATATTATATAATATATAATATATATAATATAATATATATAATATAATATATAATATATTATATAACATATTATAATATATTATATATATAATATATTATAAATATTATATAATATATATATTATATAATATATAATATAAAAATTATATGTGAAATGTATTATTGTATATTTATATACAATAAATTTATGATATAACAAAGGGATATCCATTAATAAAGGATATCCATTAGTGACAGATATCTATTAATAACGGATATCCATTTTTTACACCATTTAATTTAAGCCACATGGGAATATAATATAGTTTTACAAAACAGATATTCATTATATTCTTTGAGGACTTTATAATGTGATTTCTTCCTCATTTTGGCGATGCAGCAGTGGAGCAACGACCTCTAGCGACCTCCAGGTATCTTGTTTTCGCATTGTTTCAATTTTTTTTGCTAATTAGTTCAATAAATTTAAGATTTTTTTTGCATTCTTTGTAGATTTTTTGAATTTTTTCATTTCTATCTAAAGTTACAAAAAAATTTGAAACCCTAGTTAGTCGAGAGAAAAAAAGAAACATCAAACAAAAAAATGGAACCTTCATTACTAGAAAAAAAGCATAAAAATGAACCTAGCATACTAAACAAACATAAAATAGAACTTTCATTACCCCCTTTCTCCATTTTTTTAAACTTTTTACATTCTTGTCTATTTTTCATTATTCTTTATCACTTATTTTCATATTTCTTAATTCTTACTTTGTTTATTATTTTTAATTTAGTATCTCTTTGCTAAACAATTTTTTTTTTAATTTTTTAATCATTTTGACTCTCCTCGGCTCTCAAAATAGAAAAGATCCTTGTTGGAAGTGCTCTAAATTTCCAATTCTTGGTGAATCTGGATCCATTGTTAGTACTGACTAGACAAAACTTGTCCCTACAACCATAGGGAAATGGGCGAAGTGAATGGGTAATAATTGATGTGCTATGCAAGAGGCTATTATATTGAATCATATACAAATGATAGCCTCTCACACATCCCATCAATTATTACCCATTAAAATTTCCCATCTCCCTATGGTTGTAGGGATAAGTTTTGTTTAACCATTACTAACCATTTATACAGATTCACTTAGTATTGGAAATTTGGAGCGTAACACTTTCACCTTTGTTGAATCAATTTGGAGCTTGACACTTCCACATTGCAACGAGGTAAAAATTTAATGTATTTTTAAATGAGATTTCACATCACTTTAACAATTATTTGTTTTTCATTTACATGCCTTAGACATAAATGATTTTTACACATTTTTTCATTTGTATTCAATTAAGTCATTTATATTGAATGGTTTAAGGGGATTTTAAACGTGTATCTTACATTTTTAAATTACAAATTTAATGCAAGTTCACTTATATCTAATTCATGGATCCATGCCCTCCAGCTCCAACCACTCCACCTCCACCCACTCCACCTCGAAACCCCCCACCTCCACCACCTACACTCGATGGTGCTCGCTTTCAAGAACAAGTTGATGTGAATGTTAGAACCATTCAGGATCAAGTTAATGCTATTCAAAATGAAGAATTTGTTCACCCATTATTCAAGCGTTTTGCATAAAAAATGTAAATTGTTGTTCATGCATGTAGGTCCATGGAAGTGGACTTAGACGAGCATCAACGATGGCAACAGGAAAGGAGATAGTCCCAATCTAAAGAGGAAAACACAAAGAAATGAATAAATGCAATTGAGAGCCGCAAAACTTTATTAAGACAATGATCTTATATTTATAAAAAAAATGATCTTGGATGGATATTTTATAAAGAATTTATGAATCTTTAATAGTATAATGATGAGACAAAAATTTAGTAATAAATATTAAATAATCTATTAATTTAGTGTTTGTTAATGTATATAGTGTGCATAGATAGTGTTTATTCATGCATCATGGTTGAATGATGACTTATTTGTTGATCATAATCATTGTATAGATTTCACATGAACAATCTAATTAACTTGTATCTTGATGTCTTCTAAGGATTTTGTTTGAAAGTTGCATAATGTTCTTGTTTATGTACCATGATTGGAAGATAGTGATTCTTATTCATGATGATTTTATGGTCTTTTACATGAATGATCTAATGACATGTTATTAAACTTGAAGGTTTTAATGGTATGAATGTTGAATTGAGTTGTAATGGTTTTGTTTGATGGTTGTATCACTTCTTATTCTAGAGCTCATCCCAACACGGGAAAATACTCTTCCACTCAACTCTCTCTCTCTCCCTCTCTCTTAAGTCTCTCTCTCCCCCTCTCTCCCTCTCTCTCCCTCTCTCTATCTCATTTCCTCTCTCTTCATATAATGCTTCAAATTGTCTCCTCCCCTCCTCTCTCTCTCTCAAGTCTCTTAGAGCTTCCTCTCTCCCTCCCTTTTTCCCTCTCAAGTATCTATCTCTCCTTAGACCAAGTCTCTCTCTCTCCCTTTTTTCCTCCCACTCTCCCTCTCAACTCTCTCTCTCTCCCTCTCACTCTCAGGCCCCCCTCTGTCTCTCTCAAGTCTCTCTCTTGGACTCTCTCCCTCCCTTTCTCTCTTTCAAGTCTCTTTCTCTCTCTCTCTCTCCATCTCTCCATCTCTCTCCCTCTCAAGTCTTTCTCTCTCTCTCTCCCTCACTCTCAAGTCTCTCTCCCTCTCTCTCCCTCCCTCGCTCCCTCTCTCCCTCCAAACTATACATATATATCCTTCCCTCTATACCTCCCTCTCCCCCCCCTCTCTCTCCCTCTTAGCTCTCTCTCCCCATCCCTCTCAGATCTTTCTCTCTCTCTCTCTCTCTCTCTTGTGAATTGGCTGCACATCAATAAATATATAATATAATAATACATAATATATAATATTATATATTTGTGTATTATAAATACATAATACATATATATAATATATATTATATAATATTATGTATTATAAATAATATAACAAAAATATAATTAATGGATATCCATCTAATAACAGATATCTAACTAGTACCAGATATCCATTTTGGTTTGGTAATACCAAACCAAAATGGATATCCTTTCAAGATTTGGTTTGGGATTTCTTGACTTGGAAAGTCAACCCAAAAATATGTTTTTGAATTTTTTTTTAGTTTTTCAAAGTTTTCCCTTGTGGCTAACGAATCTTTTTTACCTGAATTTCATCAAATGAAAAGGGTTTATAGGAAAAATTGTCAAATTTCCACCAATATAACTTTTTCCTTATTTTGAATTAAATTAATAATTATTATTGATTTTCTACCTACATTATGTCTAAAGTCCTGATTGATAGGCTTATTGAAAAACTTCTATAACTTTCAAACTACTTAACATTTTTTGAATCTACAAGATGCATCACATTCTATGCTTCACATACTATAGGATAAAAATAAATAAGTTTTAATTTCATAATTTTTTGACCAAGTTATGGTGGTCAGACACATACATTTTAATAATTCTAAAAAGTTCTAGTAAAAAAGTCATAACTAATTATTTATGTGGAAAAAAATTACAAAAAAATTTATGGCACATCCGAACTTGTGTCCTCTACTTATATTTAAAAATTTAGAAAAAAATATTATATTTTTCTTGTACTTAGGGTGGTTAGACACTCACCTACTTCTTATCTTTTTCTTGAAAATTTAGTATCACTACATTGAAATTTCAAATTTTATCAAAAAAAAAATATTTTTTTCCAAAAAAGGACTAGTATCCTAAAAACTACATTCAATTTTCTACAACTTTTGTTCTTATATATTTTTCAAATTATGCTAATAACCTATTCAAATTTTTATGTCAAGTTGCCTAACTCTGATTTTCTGAATTTTCATCACCACCCAGAGGCCTAGTTTGGACCCCCATGATCTTGCACATACCCTTTATGGAAGTTTTGTAACAAATATGGGCTATTCCAAAATTTACCTTAATCAAAACAACTTCCACAAGTGAACAAAATATGCATAATAGTATGTCTATCAAATATGAAATGAAGAGTGTTTGATACAATGATCAAGCTTTGTATATATAGGCAAGGATGAGTATACTACTAACTACCCCTCAATAGATGGGACACTTGTGAGTATACTTGAAAAGTGGGTGAGCAAGTTTCAATAGGTGGCACAAGTCATGAGGACACATGTCTCAATGCTATTAAGAGAGACAAAAAACAAAAGAAGTCTAAGTAAACTTAAGCTAGGTGTGAGTAGGTCAATCCTAGATAGGTGATTAGCTAACTAGGTAGATAAAGACACTATTTACACTAATACCCCCTTAAGTGAAACTTAGGGAGTAATGTATGCATTAATGATGAGTCTTGACTACTAGGCCATGTTAGGTACTTGTGTACAAATATCTCATAAAGTGGAGTAAAGGAGGAAAAACCCAGTGGGAAATAAAAAACCCCTCTCTAAAAGAGAATGATGCAAATGGAATAAAATGTACAAGTGAAGAAGAAGTGATAGATTGAGAACTCATAATGACCCCCCAAGGACTACTTCTAGCATATTGTACATTGAATGTTCCCTCCATAGGAGAAAAAAAGAGAGAAGGTCATGTGACCTCCCTAAAAAGTGTAAAGTTATGAACTCAATGAAAGGAAATGCTTCCTCCCAAAACTAATAGTAGAAGAGAAACCATGCAGCCTCCCTTTAGAATGATGCTTGTAGTGTTGGTAGATGCTTGACATTAGATCTTGAGGATGATCCATGAATGTTGAACAATATTTCTTCCCTTAGGAAGAAACAACACTACAAATGTGTGCAATATGACTTCCCATTTTGGATAGGAATATGCAGAAAGTAAGGTGAATGTCTTTGAATGATACACATGATCCAAAGACTAAAATCATGCCTTCAAATGATTCTCAAAGATCTCCAAACCAATGCTAATGTGGGATGGATGTTGATATGATGGATCAATTACCATAGAAGATTCTAGACATAGGGCCCATGAATGCAAGGTTATGTTTGGATTGATATGAATTTGATACTGCTATAGATGATGATAACTGAGTTGGATAGGTCAACTCATGAATATTAGCATAATTTGTCATGATAGAAGTTGATGTAGATGAGGCAAGAGCAATATCCAAAGAAGGCATATATAGGAAAGGATGAGGAGGTAAGAAGGTAGGGCTGAACTACTGACTACCCCTCTATAGGTGGGACACTTGTGAGCTCACTTGACAAGTGGGTGATTAAGTGTTAATAGGTTTCTCAAGTCATGAGGACACTATGGCACAAACGACCAGAAGATTGACCTATTAATGCCCAATACAACTACTAGAGTTAATGAATCTATGAGAGGCGGTAAAGCCATGCCACGAACTTGAGCACTACACTACACAACACAAGGAGACCAAGGGTGCACACCTTGCAACAATTTCCCCCAGTGCAAGCGAAGTGTTTGAAGTCGTGAGCCAGATACCAATTGTTACACAAACAGTTGTCATTCCACCAAAAGATCGACCTGTTAATGCTCAATACAACCACCAGAGTTAATGAATCCATGGGAGGTGGTTAAGCCATGTCATGAACCCGAGTGTTGTGTTGCACAACACAAGGAGACCAACGACACACACCTTGCAACAATCATCTATCAATGCTATGAAGTGCTTGACAAAAAACAAAAGAATCCTAAGGAAACTTAAGCTAGGTTTGAATAGATCAATCCTAGATAGGTGATTGGCTAACTAGGTAGATAAAGACCCTATTTACATTAACACATTGTGCTTCTCCTTATCATGGTATTGATTATGATTTGGAAGTCCCCTTCTATGTTGATATTATAGATGTTTTTCTTACACATAATTGTAGTCTTATTAGAAGAGCTTGGAATTCAACTTCATTAATCATTATAATCTTATCAGAAGGGCATAAAATTCAACTTCATTCTTTATGTAATACTGAAACTTTTTTAATATTATGATAATTAATTTGTTGTTTTCCTTTGACACCAGACACACCCATGTTACATCGAAAGGCACTGCTGAACTTTAGCTTTAGTTTTCCTCTTGAAGATGGATACCATATCTCTGCCTGCTAGTTCAACTTGCCCACTCATCGAAGAAGACAAACACCAAACTATTTGTGTAGGCTACTTCTAAGCAAATTTATTAACATAAATATGTTAGGGTCAGAATATTGGTTAGAAACAAAGCTTGGCTAAAATACAATTATTACACTCAAATGAACAAAATAAAAAGAATCTCTACAAAGTTATTTGAATTCGGGAGTTCTAAGTTTCTAGCTTCCGAGTTCCCCAAACTTCCGGCCAGACAAACATGAATTGCAACCTATTTATATCACAAAGATACGTGATACATGGTTTAATTGCATCACTTGGTATGCCCTTTGACTTCTGTTGTATAATTAATGCTCATACTTCTCGAGGACTCAAGTCTAACACCACGAAAATCGGCCATTGAAGATATTTGTAGGCTTTCACTTGCTTCTAGAAGAAGATTTGACATTAACATGATATTCAAAATCAAGAATACTTGTTTTTGGATTTTCATGTCCTTTCCTCTTTGATTCTCTGTGCATAGGACATAACTGTCTGCCATCTACTAAAGGCCCTCTAAGTCAACCAGATTCATGTTTCAAGAAGATCCAATTTGTCCCTGATGCAATAAAAATGCATATGATATTACGTGGACATGAATTAACTGGTGAGCCAATGTGTATTCAAATGCATGTGTACGTAAAGCATTCAAGATTGAAATAATTAACCTTCGATACAAGAAATCAAATAAGTCATGGTTGATTGGGAATTTTGACGTTTTGTGATATAAAATATCAAGAATTTAAGGGGTAGGCATTCGATCACATGCCAAGTATAAGGCTTGATATGGACAAGGCCACATGTTGAGGGTGTCTACAACTGATTTGCAGAATCTGGGAAGCCTGTAAAGACGTGTAGAAAATATCCTAGAGATTTGGGTATCTACAATACTCACTACTCAGACTTCCCATCAGTAATGAGTAAGAATCTACCTAGCCTTTGGGATCAGTCAGCACGAGGTATATATTTTGTAAACTGCATAGTCACTTAATTCATTTTGACTCACAAATAAAAGAACTAATTTAAAAGTAAACCATCCTAATCTATGCACAAATAAAGAAAGATAAAAGAGAAGGGCATATAAAAAGGAAATACTATGGGAAAGAAGAGAGAAAATAAATAGGAAGATAACCAAATGTTGGCTTAGTGAGATCCACTCATAAACACAAAGCAAACATTCATACAACTAGAAATCTTGGTCAACATGAAGCATCGCAGCCTGAGGGAATCACATGAATGGTCATATCCACTCCATCTAATTAAAATTAACAATACACAAACAAAATCAACCCATAAATAGGTTCAACCTTGGAGGTGTAAAACCTTAGGCATTCCACCTTAGAAATACTCGTATTCAATTGCTCATCATTATCCTCCCCTGTAATTATTATGGAGGATGTATAGATAAGCATCTGCTAACTCCGGTACTTTTTTGAGGAGCTCTGTTCCTTTGTTAGCAACAGCCCATTCTTTTCCATATACTTCCAAAACTTACTGATGGTGCTGGTGGCTAAGGCCTTCCTGAACTTCTTAGTATCTTTCTTCATTGTGGTATTGTTTTCCAATGCTTCGATGGGGATGCCCCTCTTATGTAATTTCAATTCACTACTTTTGGAGACTTTCTGTCCTTTGATGGCCACCATCGCATACTTCCTATGTTTCTTTCGGATGTAATTTAGCGTAAACAACTTTGTATATATCTTCCATTGCAATATGTTAGCAAAATTTGATAGAAGCACTTCCATGTAAACATGATCGTGCTGATGAATCTCTAGGTACTCCAACTATTTGTTTCCAATTATGGCACAAATGCCTTTCACGCCATAGTCCAAGCTAATACAAAAGATATTCTTGGGATGTCCATCAAGCGAATAAGAGGTGCATTCATGCCTATTAGATAGGATTAATCTTTCTTCCCTGCTTGTTGACTCTAGTGAGATGTTGTTGACATATTAATCCGTAGGGAATGATAAACATATCTATTTAGGATCTGCATGAGAGCTGTCGTCACAAAAGTCGGTGCTATTAATCCAAGGTACCAGAATGGAATATTTCCTAGCAATTCATGGTTATCGATGCCACCCCACGCGTGTGAATAGTCCACCACGATGGTCTCCTCCTAATCAATGGTGAAGTTTTCTAGTATGTTTTCTATATGGAACTTGCTTCTTTGGTCAAAGTGGCAAAGTTGAGAAATTTCTCAAATTATCAAGGAGTAGGCCAATAAGGTCTAGGATTTCATTTAGCTTCTAGTTCGTTGTGTTGGAGAATGTCAAGATGCAAGAGCATGAAATAACTTCCAAAAAGAATTTGAGAAGTGATGAGGAGCATATAGGCGGAAACCCTAGCTCCAACGATGAAGGCTTTAGTGATGATGCCTTCAAGCTCCAACTTGGGTGATGGTGAAGGCAATGCTGAGGATGGTGATGGCGATGGTGCAACCGATGAAGAAGAGGGCAAGGACTTTGGTGGTTCTTCTATAGATTTGGTTGCATTAGTTGAATCTCTTAGCTTTGTTAGTGGCGACTCTGTTTTTGTTGATAATTTGTATTCTATGTTTAGGGGTTCTTCGAAGTTTTTTGGGTACAACGATTATGATGAGCTCCTCCTAGACATTCTCTTGGAGGCATGCTTGGCAACCAAGCTTGGTGTTGATCCTCTTTTTTTTTGCAAAGAAGAATGATCTAATGGGTCACAAGGAGGATTCACTCCTTCTCCATAGGGGCTTGATTGGCAAGGGTTCTCTCAAGCTTGTTCATGATGGGTTTTCTATTAAGAGGGGCTTTTTGCTGCCCCCTCCCAAGATCCACCTTCCTCTATCATTGGCTTGCCCTTTGCTTGAACTACCTTGCCTTAATTTTGTTTTGATGGAAGTTTCTAAGCCTTCCCTCTCTCTTGAGGGGGGCTTGGATCTTGGTTCTACTTGTTGTGGGCTGCAATAGGATTGTGTTGTGGGGATTCTCCATTCTATGGAGCCTCAATCTCCTCCTCCTTGTGGATCTACTAATTTTGGTGGGGTTTCTCTAGAGGCCTCTTTTGGCCAAAATGTGATCAAAGTTATTGGGGCTCCTCTTTCTCCTTCTCTCACTATTCCTGATGGGTGGATTGATAAAATTGTGGTTGGTCTACAAGCTTCCCTTATTGGGAGATTTTATGGCTTTAGACCAAATATTGTTATTATTTGTAGGTGGGCTTCTAAGCATTGGTCTTCCCTTGATCTTAGCATAATGGCCATAATGAATGAGTTCTTGTTTTTTTCCTTTCATTCCTTGGAGGACTACACTCACATTCATCATGAAGGTCCCTAGTTTTTTGGTAAGGCCTTTCTTCACCTTCAAAGCTATTCTACTAGCTTTCACATTACAAAGCTCAATTTGTAGCCTATTTGGGCATGTCTCCTTGAGCTCCCTCTAAAATTTTGGGATCAATATATTCTTCAAGATATTGCTAATATTGTTGATCATTTCCTTACCTTAAATAAAGTTACTAAAAATCAATCCAACTTTTACTTTGTAAGATTTGTATCTTGGTTGAGTTTGGTTCTATGCTACCCAAAAGTGTCAATCTTTGCTCCAAGCTTGGGACTTGGGTGCATGAACTTCATTTTGAAACTGCTTAGTTGCATCCTAATGTGTTGGGCCAGCCTCATCATGTTAAAGTTTTGAATATTGCATTGAGTACTCAAAATGGTGAAAACTTTGTTCAGTGTATTGTGACTTTGTCCTCCTTGGGGGCTATTGGTAAGGGTCCTATGTTAGGGATAAGGGTTGGTACTCCTATAGTGTTGCATCCCACAATTATTGATAAAGAGAAGTCCTTTGCTAAGAACTCCAGGTTGGATGGTGTTTCTTGCAAGTTTAAAAGAAACTTTGTTGATGCGATTGGAAGCTTGCCTGTTGATTGGCATCTTCAATCCTATCCAACTTTGAGGCCTTGGTTGAGGTTTGGATTCAAACCTCCTAGATTGGTTGTTGTTGGTTTCGGGTCCTTCCAAAACCATTTCTTGATTCTTTGCTCTGGTCAAAATCTTTGTTGTTCTCCTTGTTTTTTCTTTGTCCCACCTCTGGTGAGATTTGTTTACTTTTTACCATTATGGTTGTTATGTAATGGGTATGGGCCCTTCTTGAATTTTTCTTAATAAAAAAACTTCCACAAGTGAATAAAATATGCATAGTAGTATATCTATCAAATATGAAATAAAGAGTGTGATACAATGATCAAGCTTTGCATATATAGGCAAAGATGAGGAGGAAGGGACGTAGGACTAAATTACTGACTACCCCTCTATAGGTGGGACACTTGTGAGCTCACTTGACAAGTGGGTGATAAAGTTTCAATAGACATCTCAAGTCATGAGGACACATGTCTCAATGCTATGTAGTGAGACAAAAAAAAAGAAGCCTAAGTAAACTTAAGCTAGGTGTGAGTAGGTCAATCCTAGATATGTGATTAACTAACTAGGTAGATAAAGACACTATTTACACTAACACCCCCCTTAAGGACAAATTAGGGAGTAATGTATGCACTAATGATGAGTCTCAACTACTAGGCCATGTTAGGTACTCATGTACAAATATCTCATAAAGTGGAGTAAAAGAGAAAAAACCTAGTGGGAAATAAAAACCCCTCTCTAAAAGAGAATGATGCAAATGCAATAGAATATGCAAGTGAAAAAGAAGTGATAGATTGAGAACTCATAATGACCCCCCCAAGGACTACTTCTAACACAATGTACAATGAATGTTCCCTCCATAGGAGAGAAAAGAGAGGTCATGTGACCCCTCTAGAAAGTGTGAAGTTATGAACTCCATGAGAGGAAATGCTTCCTCCCAAAATTGATAGAAGAAGAGAAACCATGCAACCTCCCTTCAGAATGATGCCTATAGTGTTGGTAGATGCTCAACACTGGTTGCTGAAGATGATCCACGAACATTGATCAACATTTCTTCCCTTGAGAGGAAACAACACTACAAATGTGTGCAATATGACTTCCCATTTCAGATAGGAATATGCAAGAAGTAAGGTGAACATCTCTGAATGATGCACATGATCTAAATATTGAAATGATACCAGTGATGCCTTCAAATGATGCTCAAATATCTCCAAGCCAATGTTGATGTGTGACAAATGCTAATATAATGGGTCAGGTACCATAAAAGATTCGAGACATAGGAACCATGAATGTATGGTTATGTCTAGACTGATGTGAATCTAACACTACTGCAGATGATGATAATTGAGTTGGATAGGTCAACTCATCAATATCTGCACAATTTGTCATGATAGACGTTGATGTAGGTGAGGCAAGAGCAATATCCAAAGATGGCATATATAAGAAAGGATGAGGAGGTAGGAAGGTAGGACTGGACAACTGACTACCTCTTTATAGGTGGGACACTTGTGAGCTCACTTGACAAGTGGGTGATCAAGTGTCAATAGGTGTGGACGCATGTCTCAATGCTATGAAGTGAGACAAAAAGCAAAAGAAACCTAAGTAAACTTAAGCTAGGTGTGAATAGATCAATCCTAAATAGGTGATTAGCTAACTAGGTAGATAAAGACACTATTTACATTAACACATTGTGCTTCTCCTTATCATTGTATTGATTATGATTTGGAACTCCCCTTCTATATTGATATTAGAGATGTTTTGCTTACACATAGTTGCAGTCTTATTTTGGAATTCAACTTCATTAATCATTGTAATCTTATCAAAAGGGCCTGGAAATCAACTTCATTCTTCATGTAATACTAAAACTTTCTTAATATTATGAAAATTAATTTGTTTTTTTCCTTTCTTACTATACATCTGACACCAGACACAGCCATGCTGCATCAGAAGGCCCCGCTGAACTTTAGCTTTAGTTTTCCTCTTGAAGATGGATACCATATCTCTGCCTGCTAGTTCAGCTTGCCCCCTTATCGAAGAAGACAAACACCAAACTATTTGCGTAGGCTACTTCTAAGCAAATGTATTAACATAAATATGTTAGGGTCAGAATATTAGTTAGAAAAAAAGCTTGGCTAAAATACCATCATTACACTCAAATGAACAAGACAAAAATAGTCTCTACAAAGTTATTTGAATTCGGGAAGTCAAATTTTCTAGCTTCATAGTTCCCCCAAACTTCCGGCCAGACAAACATGAATTACAGCCTATTTATAAATAGACCCTTCACAAAGATACGCGATACTTGGTTTAAGTACATGACTTGGTATGCCCTCTGACTTTTGTAGTATCATTAATCCTCATACTACTTGAGGAATCAAGTCTAACACCACGAAAATCGCCCATTGAATATAGGTGTAGGCTTTCACATTCTTCTAGATTGATCTGACAAAAAGATTTGTCATAACACGATATTCAAAATGAAGAATACTTGTTTTTGGCCGCTCCTATTTGATTCTCTCTGCATAGGACATAATTGTCCACCATCTACTGTAGGTGCTCTAAATCAATCAGATTCATGTTTCGAGAAGATCCAATTTGTCCCTGATATTTTCATTTGATGCAATAAAAATGCATATGACATGAACTAATTGGTGAGCCAATGTGTATTCAAATGCATGGGTACTTAAATCATTGAAGGTTGAATTAATTAACCTTCGATACAAGAAATCAATAAGTCCTGGTTGACTGGGAATATTGAAGTTTGTGATACAAAATACCAAGAATTTAAGGGGGGACACGTTAGGGTGGGCATTCGATCACATGCCAAGTATAAAGGCTTGATGTGGACAAGGCTACATGTTGAGGGTGTCAACAATTGACTTGTGGAATCCAGGAAGCCTGCAAAAACATGTAGAAATTTTCTCCATGTGCCATCAGTCATCGTTGGATATCTAGAGATTTGGGTATCTACAATACTCACTACTGCAGACTTCCTGACTCTAATAAATGAGAATCTACCTAGTCTTTGGAACCAGTCAGGCTCTTAGGGGTATCATATTTGTAAATCTGTGCGACTCACTTGATTCACTTTAACTCACTGACATTTCAGAGTCTTAAGATATTGATGTGAGGCACTTGCAGTGAACATGTGCATGAGGTTTCAGAAAGATAAGTAGTGAGGGTAGTTGAGGGATGATTGCTGACATACATGGAGCAAAATAAACAATGGATTAATAATCTCTAAGGTCCATAATTAGATAGCATGAAGTCTATATATGAAGCAAGAAGTTTAAAAAAAAAAAAATCTTAATAGAACATAAATAATTTCCTAAGTCAAGATTAGACATTTCAAATCAATTATTACAGTGATTCATGAATTTAAAAATAAAAGAGGAATATGTACAAGATTTAAATGCAGTGTTATAATAGCAAGGTTAAAAAAAAAGGGACAAACAAATTTGAGAATGTTACACAAGTGGCAACAAGTTGATAGATAAATAGGGGGATTGTTTGTAGTTATCTAATTGCAAGAATTTGGGAGCTAGAGCAAGAAATTTATATAACAAGATTTTTCCTTCACAAGTAACTTGGTGGAAGAATAAATTTTCTTGTCCATATTGATTCATGTTGGTTTGTCATGTAGTCCTTGTAGCTAACATAAAAACTTTAATTGTAAGAAAATATTTTTGTATATAAATGTATAAAGTAATTATACTAGTTGTAGACACCTAAAAATGACCTAGGCCTGCAAGCTTCATTTTTACCACTTTCGCCCTAGCATAAGTAAGACATTTAATTATGTCCTTGGTCCACATTCGACTATTGATTAAATAATTCATAATTATTTAATTAATTCATGTCCTTTGATTCTTTATGATTATTAAATAAATAAATTTTAATTTATTTATTAAATACATCACTAATTGTCTAAGTCTTTCTTTAATTAAATAGATTTCTTAATTTATTTAATTTCCCTTTCTGCGTTTAATTATCCTTCACTATTAAATAAATAAATTTTATTTATTTATTTAATACGTCACTAACTGTCTTAATTAAATAAATTGATTAATTTATTTAATTAATTAATCTTATCTACTGAATTAAATAATTTAATTTAATTATTTAATTGCTAATTTCATATTCTTCTCATTTTAAATAAATTAAATTATTTAAAATATCATGTCAATCCTAACTGTCAGTCCTTTTTGATAAAACAATCAAAAGATTATTTATTATCTCATAAAACTATAAATTGAATTAATTTTAATTCAAATTAGTAATTAATCTTCCGTAATCAAGTAATTCCAAGTGATTCTTGATTTTCCAAATCTTATCTTCAACCGAATCTTTATCTTTTTATTTTTGAATCTTGCAAATCAGGCGATCTTATCTCTTTGATTTTTTCGAATCTTGCAAATCAGGCAATCTTATCTTCTTGATTTTTTTGAAAATCTTCATTATCTAATTAATTTCCTCATTTATTCTCCACCGTTGATCCGATTTTATTCTAACCGTTCGATTAAGGATTTTTCCCTAACCCTAATTAGGGATTCTCAGGTTTAATCTGATCGTTCATTTTAGGGTCTCATCACTAATTTATCTCGTCCGTCCGTTCGAAATGGCCTTTTCTATAAAATGCCCTTTCCTTCTCATTTTTCATATCTTGACATTTTACGTAATTACTATAGGCATTTATTTACTCTCACTTATTCATTGTCATAGGCATTTGATTAATATTGGCATTTATTCTAGGCATAGGCATTGATTCATAGGCATAGACATTTAGGCAATATCAAATCCTTCGAATTTTGTTGTAGGGCTTAGGCATTTTAGATTGCTCAAGAAGACGAATATGAGGGCAACATCACATTTCTAGCAAGCAAGAAGGTGTAACGAAGGTGAAGCATGGAAGATGGAGACACTCGGTGATATATTCTCTTTCGTTTTCATTTGATTTCCTTTGTGCTTCGTTATTTCATTGGATTTTAATGTTATTTGTGCTAACTCGTTTTAACTCTATCTAATTTTTCCTTTGATTACATTGGTGAACCCAACATTTTGGATAGAAATTTGTGTGTGTTTTTGTTTGTTTTCACTGTTTTGCAGGTTACAGCCAAGACGTCATACAAAATCCCGTCACCTTCATTCGAGCACAGAAAAATGGGCGAATAAAATATTTTCAAACTTTTTCTGGGTTTTGTAGATCTCGGTCTTAGCTTTTCAGAACATCAAACAGTTTTAAATTTCATTAAGATTTGACAAAGTTATGGCTATTTTAGTGATCATTGTTTTTTTTAATTTCATTTTTAATTCCGCTTTTTTTTTTTTGTCTATAACTTTCTTTTTGTGCAGAATCGTCGAAAATATTTTCTGGGTTTTGAAGATTAAATTTTCAGCTTTCCATGGATATCTACCACTTAAAATTTTGTTAAGTTTGGAGGAAGTTATCACTATTTCAAGTCTGCTGTTTTCATTTAAGTTTTTTTATTTTTTTTATTTTTGTTACTAATCTTTTCTGGTAGCGTGTGGCAATCCCTATTCGTGTGTCGAAGACCATTGCATAAGAGACTACTAATATTCATTGTTTGCAGATTCGCATGTCAAAGAAGGAAGAAACAAACATTGTGCTTGTTTATTTCTAGATTAGCAAACATTTATTTTGGTGCTTATAAAACGAAATCATGTCTTTTATGCTTGATTGTGATTGTGGAATGGTAGGTGAGTATGCTCTCACTTGGTGAAAACCTTGTGATCAGAAAATCAGACCCATTCTTTTTCTGTTATTTACCCTGACTTGGTACATCAGAGTATCCTCTCCCCTCGCGCTTTCGGGCGATCTTGGGTGTAACTCTAGAAATTGGGCCCGCCTCTGGGGATTTCATCACCCTTAACGCGACTCAAACCGCAATGGAACTAAAAGCCAAGCTACCTCGACCGTATACAAATGTGAATCCTAAGGGAAAACCTAGGATTACAAGTGCGGATGTGTCATACGGACAGAGTAGTACTCCCGTAAACCCTATTGAGCGTAACCTCTTCAGGCTGGAGTGCCACTTAATCGGTGATTAATCTCTTGCCCCATGTATGGCCACCGAACTAGGGGTCCCGAACTAAAAACTCTTGTATAGAAAACCAAAAACCTTCTATTTGCTAGTGCAGCACCAGTCGGTGTGAAGGCATCCACACTTTCATAGTTTGTAGTAGAGGTGATCAGCTCGCCATGGGAGTTTCATGGGGTTGGAAGCTTGGTTGGCTTGAGAAGAGAGTGCACTGTAAGGGGGAGCACATGTAGCCAAGCTTCTGGATTCACATGCTACTGATATGCGGTTGGGGAAACCCGCGAACGTAGCGATATTGTCAAAGTGGTCCCAACCTAGATTGTGCTTATTTCATGTGTGATTGGTTACATTCAAAACGTTGTGTTTGTCAAGTGTTTTCTAGTCTTATCATAGTTCGAAACAAAACTTCCATCAAACAGACCAAATTTTCCATCAAAAACAACAAGACAAACTTTTCGCATCTATCAAACTGCATTTAAATGTCTGAAGCACAATCGCTCTGATCAATCACATTCGAGTTTATTGAAATGCATTTGCATATCCAAGATGCAACTAAAAAGTTAAAACTTCACATTCGAGACTTGAGGTCCTCAACTTGTCCACTATTTGTCAAAAACTGTCACCAAGAAGACTCTGTCAGAAACCAAACTTGAAATTGCTCAAAGTCTTGACCATTAGTTTGCATTAATCACCATAGGTTTCATACCTCATTCATTTTCGTTGCATACATTCAGCATTACGTTGTCCCTAGGTCCATACTTGCATACTTAGGATTAGGAAAATCTTAAGCACACCTTTGCAAAAACATTATTTTCGACATTAGACCTTCTTAGACTAAGTTATCAAAAACCTTTTTTAGTCATTGTGTCCTCTTTTGTGAGATCTCTTCCAACTCAAAAGTCTAGTTTGGAAGACTCACTAGTCATTTAGACCTAGTCAACTTGTCATTTCCAACAAAGTCCTTTAGCAGTCAAAATCGAAAACAAAGTTCTAGCTTAGAAGTGCTTAGATAACCTTATCTTACTTTGCATGCACATCGTATACCTTATTCACAAAAATCCAAAAACAGTCATCATTTTAAGTCGTCATTTTGAACCTTAGACTTCACATAGTGTCATACTTTGCATTTAGTTGTCACTCCAATTTGAGCAAAATCAGTTCATGGTTGAAACCAGACTTCAAAAACAAAAGAGACAAATGGCAAACTTTGGACAAGATTCTTATCCCAACATTGACAATAACACTTACGACACGAACAAACATTGGACTTTTTCTGACCCATTTCACAACATGAACATGCAATCTTCCATGAACATGCCATCTTCATCACAAAACATTTTTGAGCCATTCATAGAAAGAGACCAAAATGGATGAGTATATTTCAAAGACATAGAAGCTGCAAAGAAAAATCTTGATATATTCTCCTTTGCAAAAAAAATAGTCTTACGTGACCCTCAAAGGTATCTAGCCATGCTTTTGGATGAAGGGGCTAAGTTACCACAAGGCTTTGACATAAATACTTTGCCACCTCCATCTATCTACCCTCACCATCAATAGTCATTTGACACAAATCCTGTCATTAATTCGCAACAAACGTCCACTTATCACCCTTATCCTAACCTTGACAAGGGAAGCCAACTGTCCACTAGTCCATTCCAAACCTCCACATCATATTCTGACCTTTCACCTATCAATCCCGTCCAAGTCTACATGCCTTATCAACCATCTACCAACACATGTCACGTCCCCACATCATACCATATCGATTCGGCCCAAGTCTCCACGTCCCATTTTAGTCAACCTTACTCCAATCCAGTCCAGGTCCCTATATCATTACCAACTAATATAGTCAAAGTCCCCATGTCACATCATATGCTATCACATCCTACTCCAGTCCAAGACTCCATGTCATATCCGGTCCAAGTCTCCATGTCATACCCTAGTCCTTCACATACTAGTCCAATGCAAGTACCCATGTCATATCCTAGTCCTTCATATACTAGTCCAGTCCAAGTTCCCATGTCCTATCCTAGTCCTTTGGTCATTAATCCTTTTCAAGTCACCCCCTCACAAGCCACATCTAGTCATGAAAATTCTATCATAGTCCAACGTCAAATCCCATTTAATAAACTTGAGGATACATGTCAAAATGAAAGCCCAAAGCATGACCTTATAATGTCACCCTCATGTCAAGAACAAGGTAGTCCATCCCATGACCTTATTTCCAATTGTATCATCCACGACAACCCCATCTTTGACCAAGAAGTCCAAATCCATGACAACCCCATCTTCGACCAAGACCCTACCATTGACAAAGAAGTCCAAAACGATCCACTCTTTGACCTTTACACCATTCATGATCAAACACTTGACGACCCTATACAAGCCTCAACTATTGACCCTTTCCAAACTGAGACACTTGCCTCCACGGGACACATAGATGATATTCCTCCAGAAAAAGAATCTTCCACTAGGGACATGCTTGCATATGATCAAGTTATAGCTAAAATCATGGGACTCTATGACACTAAACATAATGATGGCTTTGACATTTCCTTGGAAGCACCAACAGAATCGTCTGAACCTGACATGTCACATGATCAGACCAAAGATATCAGTCAGGAATATGTCCAACATGAAAATGAAGCTAAGATACGTTATCACCTAGGGTCATCTATCTTTGTTAAAGCAGGATTTCTCGCAGATGAAAATATTACAAGTGACAGTGTCCATAGACATCATGATGGGTTAGCATCTTGCTTTCAAAACAAAAAATACCCCATCGCAAATAGAATCTATCAAAGCATGCAATATCAAGGCAAAGGACTAGGCATACATGAGCAAGGCATTCAAGAACCAATACAACTTCAGGCAAATTACAGACATCAAGGTCTTGGTTATTCCTCAAACAGCAAATTAAACGATGTCAGTGGTACCTCCTCGATATTGGGGGCAACTTTGTCAGATACAAATGTCAAAATGGAGTCCACGAGAAATCCTTGTCATAAGATTGCTGCCAACACTCTCTCCACCCACACCATGAACCGTCATTCTATCATGAATCAACCTCCCCTTTGGAACCAACAAAAACAAAAGTCTTACAAGTCAAAAGATCAAAATCAAATGTCCAAGGCCATTGAATCAAACAAAAGGACAACTGGACAAATAAAATTAAAATGGATCCCAAAGAAAGAGGGATCAAACAAAGACATCAAGTCAAATACAAAAGTCAATCACAATGTGGAGCCACAAGACAAGAGGACTCCCACATATAACACATGTCCACCTCCTTCAAAATGGTCATCAAATAAGACATATAAAACTATTGGTTCCAAACACCATCCCTCCAAAATCCGTCATCCACCATCCCAAGTTTGGAAAATAAAAAGTGATTCGTCCAAATGTCCAAACAAATTTTCCACGTCTACCATCTTTCATCATAACCCTACATCTCGTTTAAAGTCCAAAAATCTCACGTCACAAATCCGTCACATCATGGCAACAACTCTTTACCACAAGGACTCTCATGGCACTCTATTGCGATGTGCGTATTTTGATAAGGCCAATTCTAGTATCAGAAAGGATCACAATGACATCGATCAGTTGTATACAAGTGCTATGATCCTGACAAGACAACTCCTTCAGCAAGGTCATTATTGGCATATCATGGCACCAGTCTCTACACCGGCACCGTCAATAGATTCAGAACAGTCAGTGGTTATCTAAAGCATCCAGGCTATCCACAAAATTAGAAATACAAAAAAATTCAAAAATTCAAAAAAATAGTAAAGAGAAAAATTTCATCCAATGGTGAAAACCTGGCAAACAGGCGCCCTGGATAAGTACCATGATGAAAACCTAGCAAATAGGCGTCATGTGTAAAATAAATTGTCTATGTGGACTCTTACACTTGGGGGCAAGTCGTCTCATTTCCCATGCCTTCCTTATGGCATTGACATCCATCTAAGCCCTATCATTTCCATGCATTTTTCCCACCTATCTTGGTCTTGACATAAAATTGGCACACATAAATCATGCTTTGGGAAAAATCTTGACATGTTTATCCTTCGATCATACACGATTCACAAAACATCAAGTCATTAACCGTCATAGTCTTATTGTCCTTATATGACATAGTCCTTGAAAATCATATGACAATTCCCTTAGTCTCATGTCTCCCATCCTTTACCAAGGCCACCCCCTATCCTTTCATGTCTGTCACCTACCTTGGCTTTCCCTTGTCAAATGGTCTAAGGATAATCATCATCCCATCTATCCTAACCAAGTCATTCCAAATGCAACGAGTCTAATCCATACAAGCACATTATCCAAAACATTACTTGACTTCATTCCTGGCCCAGCTGTAGACCTCGATACTTTTGTCACATTATCGTCATTGTCCTCACGTTGTTTTGGGATGCGTCCTTCCCACGTCAACAACGTTGTCATCACCTGTCAATTGGTATTCAGCTTGACTAGGGGCACAATCATGTTTGTCCTTGGATTCTCATGTGTAGGCATCAGTCATATGCATTTGTCACGATCCTCTTAAACGTCAAAATCCAAAAATCATAAAATGTCCCCGAAAAGACCAAAAACATCGCGAAAAGTCCCTAAAACCTAAAAATCATAAAATGTCCTGAAAAAGACCAAAAACATCGCGAAAAGTCCTAAAAAATCCAAAAAAATCATAAAATGTCCTGAAAAAAAAAGAAAAAAAATAAAATCATAAAGTGTCCTGAAGAAAGACCTAAAAATCATAAAACGTCCTGAAGAAAACATCAAACAAAATCATTAGACCACTCGAAGAACACGAGCACACTGTCATTTCTAGTCAATGTCAATCATGTCAAATCAATCTTTGTCATCTGTCTGAACTACGTTGTCTTTGCGCATTTGCTACGTAGGCAAGACTCATATTTGAGCCCCCGAGACATTAGGTCAGTCCTTTTAGGTTTGTCAAAATAAAATCATGACGCAATCTTTGGTCACCAAGACAAAGTCATTAGTCATGTCGAACTACGAGGTCAGTCCATTAGGGTTCATGGCATCACACTGACACACATGAATCTTTCCCAAATAAACAAAACTCATCATGACAATCATTATCACAGCAGGACAATCTCATCGGCACATATCATCATGACAATATCGACATATGGCCAACACAAGTCAAACTCAGTCAAAACAAGTCAAACTTAGTCAAAACAAGCCAAATTATCGCAACCAGTCAAACTATCAACTCTTGGTTACCTTTCAGATGGGTCCTTCTGAAGAATAACCTCTGTCATTTATGCCTTAGGATGTGTCCTTCCTAGGAATCGGCATTGTCATCTGACATTTTCGAGGGATCCTTTCTGACACTTAAGGATCATTCCTCTCGACAACAACGTTCTTTCAGATGTGTCCTTCTGAAGAACAAAACTCTGACATTGGTGTTTTAGGATGTGTCCTTCCTAGACATCGACATTATTCAGGATGTGTCCTTCTTGAATATGGCAACCTTCAGCATTTGTCATCTTGGCATCATTTAAATTTACATTGACACATCAATGCACTCGGCATCCAGACGCACTTGGCAAACACTTGGCATTTGTTTTTAGTTTTTATCATGATATTAGTTTTTCAGCGAGATCCCACTAAGTCGGATTTAGAGAAGCAGCGACGTATCATGTCAATTGACACGCATGACTACTAGTTCCTCAGCGAGGTCCTGATTTTGGGATTTAGAAAAACAACGACATATCATGGTAAGGACTCTTTCTTTTTGTATTTTGACAATCATGCTACTAGTTTCTCAAGGATGTCTTGGAAACAGGATTTAGAGAAGCAGCGATGTTTCATGATTTGTCCTTGTCTTTTTTCTGCATGTGGTTGATTATGGCAAAAAGACTGGGGCAAGCTCGCTCCTAGTATGAGTCATGATCATCCTTGTCTGTGACTGTTTGTCTTATGTGATGGTACGAACTTGCACACCTTGATCTATGTCATATCATGGTGTTTCTTGGCCATTACAACAGTTTGCCCAATGATGATTAAGAGCAATAAACATTAGACCTATGGCAATGTTTTGGAGGATTTGGTCTAGGAATTAACATGCATCTTCTTTAGTCTTGTCATTTTCTCTCACTCGTCTCATATAGACATCGCATCCATATCATCATCCATATCTTTTGCACTAACATTTCTTTGTCTCTTCAAATTCTCGTCTTCTCATCCATTTCGAGAGCACACTCATGTTCTTGGAACCTGTCTGTCCTCTCGAGGGGGCATACCGTAACCCTCCTCGTCATTCTTCCTCATCTTATTTTGCACTAGGGCATATTTTTGACTTCTTTTCTTTGTCACAATGTGACATGCTACATTATGACAAAGAGGGGCAAAATGTAGATACATAAAATTGTCCTAGGCTTGCAACTCTTGATTATTCAACATTGCCCCTTTCATTCTTAATAATTAAATAACTTTTAATTATTTAATTATTTTCTAAAGTCATAATTCTTCTATTAATTAAATAATTTTAATTATTTAATTAATTAATTCATTTTCTTTATTCTCCCTTGATTAATTAAATAAATTTTATTTATTTAATTACGTCACAATTAAGTCCCCTTCTTCTAAAAAATTAAATAAATTCTTATTTATTTAATTTTGTCCACTTTCCACTATAATTAAATAATTATTCTAATTATTTAAATATTCATTAGCTTTTTCTCTCATTAAAATTAAATAAATTTGATTTATTTAATTTAGTCAATTCTCTTGAATTTTGAATTAAAATCATTATTTAATTCAAAACAATTCTTTTGTCACATTCCTCCATAATTAAATAATATCTTTATTATTTAAATTATTTACTAGTCACTTGGAGTAAATAAATTTTATTATTTAACTTCTTCAGCAACCTCTTTGTCCGTGCCAGCCTTATCTTCCAATTTAATTCTTGACTTTTGACTTCTCATTTAATTTCGACCCTTGATTGAATTATCTTATAATTCAATCTTGGCCCTTCATCCTTATCATTTGCCCTAATTTTGACCTAACCCTAATTCGTACTACATCATTCAATCCTGATCATTGATCCTAGGGTTTTTGTCATCTTCTCATCCTGGCCACACATTCAAAATTGCAGTTTTTATAAAACGGCAATTTTGTTCTCATTTTCGCTCTCTGGCCCTCTTGCTCTCTTGACTTCTTGCACTCTTAGTCTCTCATGTTTAAATTTCAATTTATGCTACTAGTCTTACAGTCATAGTCACTTACAGTCATAGGCATTTTAGTCCATTGTAGGGACATTCTATTTTCTGCAAATCCTTCAACACTTGCATAGGGCTTAGTCTTTAGTCATACTTGCTCATATAAATCTGAGGGCATTTTTATTTATCTGCAAGCTAGGAGGTGTAACAAAGGTTAATCATGGAAGGTGGAGACTTAGGGTAACATTATCCCTTTTGTCTTCACTTTACTTCCTTTGTACTTTGTTACTTCATAGGAATTTTATTGTTATTGTGCTAACCCCACTTAGTAATAATTTTAGGATTTTCCATTGATTACAAAACCATCAAAGACAACATCCTTCACAATATTCTAGAGAACACCTTCTCTTCCTCTACAAATTTTTTTCACATGAGTTTCTCCCCCCCTTTGACATCATTGGCAAAGATCAAAAACTCTTATCACTCCCCCTTAGGAGTGCACCCATTCAACTCATAATGCAACAATGAAAACCTTTTCTACTCCCCCTGCAGAGTGGAGCCATTTATCAGTCTTGATAAATGAAGAATATGTGAATTCACTATACTGATGCACCTTCATGTGCACCTAGTTCAGAGGTCCAATGAACCCCAACTTCTCCCTAAGATACTCAAAAGTATCCTTTGAAAGAGCCTTAGTAAATATATCAGAAATTTGTTCCTTTGTTGTCACATACTCCAATTTGACTTCATTCTCCAACACCTTTTCTCTCAAGAAATGATATTTGATAGATATGTGTTTTATTCTTGAATGCATAACTAGATTCTTTGAAATGTTTATAGCATTTGTGTTGTCGCAAAAGATAGGAATAGGCTCATCAAATATTAATTCAATTTCTTTCAGAGTTTGCTTCATACAAAAAACTTGTGTGTAGCAGGATGTTGCAACAATATATTATGCTTTTGTAGTGGATAAAGAAATTGAGTTTTGTTTCTTACTCAACCAAGAAACCAATCTTCCTCCAAGAAAGAAAGCACTACCACTGGTACTCTTTTGGTCATCCAGACAACCAACCCAATCTACATCGGTATAAGCACTCAGGGTGAAATCAAAACCCTTAGGATACCATAAGCCATAATACAGTGTACCTTTAAGATATCTAAATATCCTCTTTACAGCTGTAACATGTGTCTCTTTAGGATCTACTTGAAATTTGGAAACTAGACATATTGCATGTATAATATTTGGTCTGGTAGCAGTAAGATACATCAGTCCACCAATCATATATTTGTATTTTCTCTAATCTTTTTTAGCAGATTCATCATCTTTGTTGAGCTTACATCTGGTTACCATAGGAGTACTAACCGGTCTGGAGTCATCCATTCCAAACTTCTTCAACAACTCTCTTACATACTTAAATTATGAAATGAATATCCTTTTATCAGTTTGATTCACTTGAAGACCAAGAAAGAAATTCAACTCACCAATCATGGACATTTCAAATTATTTTTGCATTTCTTCAACAAATCTTTTACACATACCTTCATTTCCACCAAAGATGATATCATCAACATATACAACTAGTATCAACATTTTGTTACCTTGCAATTTGAAGTAAATATTGTTGTTAGCAGAGCCTTTGTTAAATCCTTTCTTTGTCAGGTATCTATCCAATCTTTCATACCAAGCTCTAGGAGCTTGCTTCAGTCCATACAATTCCTTCTTCAACGTACAAACCATATCTAGTTTGTCAGATAACTGAAATCCTTCAGGTTGTTCCATAAATACTTCTTCCTCCAATTCACCATTCAGAAATGTTGACTTGACATCCATCTAATATACTTTGAAATCCTTGTAGCCAGAAAATGCTAAAAAAATTCTAATAGCTTCCATTCTAGCCACAAGGGGAAAATGTTTCTTCAAAGTCTATGCCTTGAACTTGTGAATATCCCTTGCATACAAGTCTTGCCATATTCCTTTTAACTTCTCCATTTTCATTCAACTTATTCTAAAACACCCATTTTGAACCAATTACATTATTTTTCATAGGTCTAGGAACTAATTCCCATGTTTGATTCTTTTCTATTTGTTGCAACTCTTCTTTCATAGCTTTCATCCAACTCTCATCTTCACATGCTTCATTCATAGAATTAGGTTCAATTTTAGAAAGTAAACACATATTTACCTTGCCCGCTACTTTACTTCTTTTCTTCACACCTTCACTCTTAACAATTATTTTTTCCTCTGGATGATTCTTTTTTTGCATACTTAGGAGTCTTAACAGCAAGTTCTGGTTCATTCTATTCTTCTTCTTCTCCATTATGTTCGTCTTTCTCTTCTTCTTCCTTCTCCTTATTCTCTTCTAGTACTTGTCCATAGATAGGGTCATCAGGTTCAACTTCACTTATCTCAATAGGTTTATGCATGTCCTCATCAACTTTCACATTAGCACTCTCAACAATCTTCCTCAATCTTTTATTGAAGCATCTATATGCTTTGCTAGTAGTAGAGTACCCAAGAAAAATTTCATCACATCTAGCATCAAACTTCCTAATATTTTCATCATCTCTTTTAATGTATCATCTTCTTCCAAATACTTTGAAGTACTTCACAGTAGGAGTCTTACAAGTCCATAACTCAAAAGGAGTCTTTGTGTTGTTGCCTCTGATCTAAACTCTATTAAGAATATAAACAGGAGTGTGTATTGCCTCTCTCTAGTACACATCCGATACATTAGATTCTTTCATTATGGTTCTTGTAGCTTCCTATATCGCCCAATTTTTCCCTTCAACTACCCCATTCTATTAAGGGGTTCTTAGAGTAGAAAACTGTCTCTTTACACCATGTTGTTCACATAATGTATTAAACTCACTAGAAGTGAATTATCCACCTCTATCAAATCTTGGAGCAAACATTTTATTTTCAAATTTACTTCATTTTCCACTCTTGCTTTGAACACTTTAAAACTATCCAGAGCCTGAGTCTTCTCTCTAAGAAAAGAAACCCATGTCATTCGAGAATAGTCATCAATAAGGAGCATGAAATACCTATCACCATTCAGGCTTCTTGTTCTAGTCGGACCACAGAGGTCAGTGTGAATTAATTCCAGCATTCTAGTAGTAGAGTTCTATTTTCCCTTTGTTGGTCATTTTTTTAGGAAACAACTAACCAATAGGTCTGTGCAAACACCTATGAGCTTTCCAAGCTCAATGCCTAAATGTTCGCTAGACAGATGGCCAACAGACGAGATGCAACACTTGTTGTTGCTTTCTCCTTCACTTCGGGCTTTGTAAGACCCAAGAGGGTGTTCCTTAAGCACACTATGATATTTCTTGTAAGCAACCAGTGCATACTCTTACAAGACTTCAAATAAAACTAAGTAGATGCATTCTCGGGAATGGTTAAAGTGTACACACTCATCCAAGAGATGGAAAATCATTGGATAAGAAAGACAAATTAAAAGAGAATGAAACTCAACACAAATATCATTCATGAAACAAGAAACATTAACTTGAATGAATGTTCTTAAGCAAGATAACTAAAACCCTAAAGACAAATAGCATATATCAGATCAGTGCCAATATCCATTGGGCTAGGAGTCAAGACAATCTGCAAATAGAAGGAATGATTACTTGGACTAATAAAGCCTATTTGAAATTAACCTTATTAATCCCACAACTAGTGATCAAATCTTAAAGACTACTTATCAAATCCTTCAATCATACATATGAATTTCTGAGATGATGAAAGCAATTTAACCTGTTCCTTGAACATGAGCTATTATCAAAACAGACAATGCAAGAAAGTATTACAAAGGCTAATGGAATGATCCTTGATCAGTTATATTAACAATTCAAATGTACAATCCAAAGGAGAGATTCAAAGACCTAAACAAATACATCCAGGTTCTGGTCTGCATCCAAGAACCTTACAATTTACAGACTGTAACCCTAGACCTCAAAATCTGGTAAAAACCTGACTTTGTGACTTAAGTGCTAATTTTAGTTCTGACTTCAGTATCTGGTCGAAGACCCTTACAAATGATTCAGAAATTCCTTTTAAACAGTCCAGGGATCACCATCCATGTCAGAGCCACATCAATACGCCACGTCAAACCCCAACTGCATCATGACCAATCAAAACTCTCGCGATGACCCTCAACAACTTCCCTGGTCTCATAAATGCCACTGGTCGGGTCACTGTAGGAAAGACATTCCCGCATGAATGAATCCAGGCAATCAATGTCAAATCCGTCGCTGAATCCAGACGTCCAGACTCAAGCCATGTCATCCCTATCCTAGAGCCATCACCATGAATGTTCACTCAGCGGATCCGACAACCTTCCATCTGTCGCCATGAATGCTCCAGGCCTTCGTGCGCGAACATAACAGAAACCTTGAAACATGTGAAATTGAATCTGGGTCATCGATTGTCCATGATCAGATGGCCACCTTTTAAATCTCCATTAGCTGCTAAAGCAAGCTACCACCGTTGGCAAGACACCAGCAGGTTGGCGTAACATCCCAGCGGAGTCCACAAAGGATACCGAGTGCACCATAGAGTTGGGGAGAGATGGCCGAGTCAGCCAGAGATCTTAACGAAGTCAAAAGATCACACCGAGAGCATGGCGGGGTTGGCGTAACAAAATGAAGTCGGCCAGACTGCAAGACTTCATAGCGAAGAGAAACCAACACTCGCCTAGAGGTCTTTGTGCTTGGTGAGATGTCACGGCAAAGAGAAAATGTCTCACCGACAAAAAGCCCTAGTCAGCAATTCAGCGGACCAGACTAGGAAACCATTTCACGGTAACCGTCAGGTAACTTTCATCGAGGCCATTGATTATCAACACGTGCACAAAGGGAGTCACATTAGTAGCTCAGCCGCTAACCTGGGGGGACTTCGACATCGGGGGAAGTCACACCGAGAACCAAAGGGGCTGCCACAGTCGGCAAGACAAGCCTAGGTCGGGAAGACCTCACCTGAAGACAATAACTCTCACGAAAGGAAAGCCTTTGAAAGAAATCCCCTATGCGATGTCGCTGTGACCTTATGTTTCCTTTGCCGATGCAAACTTATCCCTTGTGAATGTCGCTATAGCCCGAGCTCATCGGTGAGACATCATATAGATCATGGAATTGTACCGAAAACCCACCTCATTCCTCATATGTCGCTGAGACTTATGACCTTCTATACCGATGCCCCGACATTCACTCATTGTCGCTATAGCTTATTGCTCTCCGGGAGACCCTTTGTAGATACCACATTGCTTTTCCCAAAACTTTGAGCCACAATGTATTGCCAAGACACCACCATCCCGAAAATCATCCGAGGTCATTCACATTCACCAAGACAAAATGGTTCTCTCACCGACAGAGTCCACCTATCGCCATAACATGAAATCCTCGGTGAGATGCTATGTAGAGTGAAAAGTTATGCCAAAACAACCGAGCATGTTAGGTCGCCGAGAGAAGAGAGAACTCCTGCTGAGTGCCACTTTAAATCATGTTGGCAAGATCTGACCCCTTCGCCAAGACCTCCCGCTGCAATACAAAACATATGCCAATAGAATACAAAATGCACCTATTGCCGAGACATCAGAAACTCAGAAAGAGGCTATCCCGATAGCCAAAAGATACGCCAATAAGGGTTCCCGCCATGACCACAATAAGAGGAATGTCTCATCGACAACCTGTAACAAAGAATAGTGGAACATACATAGGTCGGGGAGACAATTGGGTACCTATTCCGACATGAACTAGAATAAAAAATATGCATGACACAATGGATTCAAATGGATCACACAACAAAATATGAGCAAGGAAATATGAGGAAGGGACAATATGCTAATGACAAGGGCTCAATTTGAACACTCATGGATGCAATTGACTATGAAAATTTGCAAAAATTTACAGTTCTAACAGAACCAGAGGGAGAAACACCCACCAGAAGCAAATTCAAACACACTGAGCTCAACCCTTGTGGGAGCCCACTTGTCCCATATGCCAAAATTAGAAACACCCCATAGCTAAAGTTTTATCATGAAAAACCAGAGTACACAACTAGACAATGAGAAAACCAGAAATGGCACTAACATAGGCTCCAGTTGGGGGATGTATGCCCCTGGTGGGCATAGCAAGAATTTAGATCACTAGGAGAGCAAACCAGAAAAGAAAGGACCAAAACCAACCAGGAACTGGTCCGGATAGAACCAATAGACACAAACAAGAAAAAAAAATGAAAAGCAAACCCTAAGCTTCTGTTCATGGAAAAGAGATACCTCAAGAGAAGTACAACTTCAAGAACTGTCCATGAACTGGTAGTTCAAGAATCTCACCTGTTAGAGCCTGAAGAACATATGAATCTTCTCCCCATTTATCGCTGATCACGAACGGGCCTAACCAAATGGCATCAAACTTCCCATGCTTCCCTTTTTCTTCTAATCTGGCATTCCACAATAAGACTAAATCTCCCTTCTCAATGTTCCCTTCTGATGTCCTTTTATCATATAGGTTCTTTACCTGCATTTGCAACTTGGCATTTCTCCTTTGAGCATCCTTTCTAGTCTCATCTAGCTCTGTGAGAGCATCCATTCTCAATTGCATCTCATTGTCAACTTCATCATCATATACCTGGATAAACTTGTGCATCTCTATCAGGTTGTTTTGGGGCAACCTTGCATTTATGCCATAGACCAAGTCAAATGGGGCATAACCGATCGCCTTCTTCATAGTCACCCTGTCTGCCCAGACAACCAATTTCAACTTAGAATCCCAGGCTCTCTTGTTCTGATCCAAGATTCTCTTGATGGTCTTCATTAAGCTCTTGTTGCTTGACTTAGCTTGTCCATTTCCTTGTGGGTGATATGGTGATGAATAAGAAATTTAGATACCATATTTTTCACAAAACTCAATATATTCTTCAGACCTGAAACACATAGCATTGTCTGATACAATTCTTTCTGGGCATCCAAACCTTGTCAGTATATTGTTTATCAAGAAATCAATCACCACCTTGCTAGTTGCTTTCTTTGTTGGGATTGCTTCCACCCACTTAGTAAAATAATCAATGGCTACTAATATCTAGGAGTGGCCTCCACTAGATTTTCATGTTATTTCCCCTATAAAATCAATGCCCCAAATCTAAAATGGAGATTGCACAGTAAGTGGTCTGAGGGGAAGGTTACCAGAAAATTTTAACTTACTAGAAAAACGCTGACAAGCATCACATGTCTTCACAAAATGATGTGCATCTTTAAATATAGTAGGCCACCAAAAACCAGCCCTCATCACCTTGTGTGCAGTTGTCTTGGCCATGTAATGTCCGCCACAGACTCCACCATGCATCTCCCTTAGAAGTTCTAATGCATGATTCTGATCAATGCATTTCAGCATGACTCCTTCTCTACTTCACCACAAATTTCCTTGTATGATAACATATCTGATAGCATGTAACTTCAATGTCCTCTTCTGATTTTCATTCAGGTCATCAGGGCACTTCATCCTCTGTAGATAATAGATCACATTCTTATACCACTCAGAGTGTTCCATATCACATCTGTTTGATCTTTTATCCTCTTCCAATGAGTTTATTTGATTTTCTTCCAAATTGGTCTGGGCCATAAGCTTGGCCAATCCTTGTCCCCTCACCAACTTAGTGATTTGGACCTCAATGTTAAACTCTTGAATTCTATTAATCCATCTGCATCTCCTTCCTGACACTTCCTGCTATGTGAAAATGTCTTTGACAGCTGCACTAGGCACATATGCAATTATGACAACTCCCATTAAATAAGGCCTAAAAGATTTGACACCCTTGACTAGTGCATATGCCTGTTTCTCATTTATGTCATATTTCAATTTTGTGGCTTGTAAAGACTTACTGAAGAAGGCTATGGGTTGCTCAAAACCATTATCATTCTTCTGTAACAACACCCCTACTACAGTGTGAAAAGAGGCAAATGTGAACAACTAGAAATGCTTTGAGTAATCTGGTGTCTTCAACACAGGAGCATCTTTTATTGCTTCTTTAATGGCTTGAAAAGTCTTTAAGGGCTCTTCTGACCAAACTATCCTCTCATTCTTCTTCAGCATTTTGGAGATAGGTCTGCTGATTTCTGCAAAGTTAGTGACAAACCTTCTCAAGAAGTTTATTTGACCAAAGAAAGATTGTACTCCCTTGACATTCTTTGGTGGTTGGATCTTATCAATGGCTGCTATCCTTTCTGGATCAATTCTGATGCCATCTTTTGAGACAATGTGCCCCAGTAATTTTCCCTCCTTAACCCCAAAGCCACATTTCTTGGGATTAAGGGAAATACCATATTCCAACGCTCTGACAAAGATTTTCTCTAAGTGAGAGCAATGGTCCTCTTCTTTCTTGTTGTGAGCAGTCAAGTCATCTTGGTAAACAACAAGGAATAGGTCTAAAAACTCAGCAAAGGCCACATCCATGGCTCTTTGAAAAGTGGCACCAACATTAATTAGGCCAAAAGGCATTCTCACATAGACATAAGTTCCCCAGGGTGTGGTGAACGTTGTCTTGTACTACTCTAATTCTTTCACCATGACTTGGTTGTAACCAGAGAATCCATCCATCATGGACATCAATTCACACCCAATCACTTTCTGCAGCATAGCCTCCATGTTTGGGAGTGGATAGTTGTCTTTCAATGATGCAATATTCAAATTTTTAAATTCCACACACAGCCTGAGATCACCATTCTTCTTTCTGACAGGGACCAAATTGGACACCCATGACGAGTGCCTTATAGGCCTAATAATCCCTGCATCACTCAATTTTGTTAGTTCTTCCTGTATCTTGGATCTCAAGGTTGGATTGATTAGCCTTTGCTTCTTCCTGAATGGTCTCACATCAGGCTTCAGGGGAATTTCATACTGGAACAAATCTTCCCTGTAAGCCTTCAAGTCATCATAAGACCAGGCAAACACATGCCTATATTTCCTCAATAGGGTAATCAACATCTTCCTTACATGAGGCTTCATCTTCTTGCCTATGTATACCTTTTTTGGTGCACTATCAATCCCTAGATGAATTTCTTATAGGTCTTCCTTATGGGTAGTTGCCTGTTTTGTGTTGGACTTATCTGGTCCTTCAAAGATTCTCTCCAATGCTACCAACCCTTTTGGGATTTTTTTGCTCTTTAGTTGAATTACTTCATTCCCAAACAAAGTCTCTCTACCATAATCTTCTACAACATATGAGCCAAAATCAATCTCCTGATGCTCATATTGGTCAACACAGTGTAGGAACCTCAAAATATCATTGTCATCTTGGAACACCTACCAATTGTAGACATTATCAGGAACTGCAGGCCTAGTTTGTACCTCAATACCAGAAATTCCATTAAAGGTCACTTCATCCAGTTTAATAGCGATATTGGCTAACAAGTCAGCCTTAACATTTTGTCCCCTTTCTATCCAATCTATTCCAAAGGCATCAAATGCCTCAATTGTATCCCACACTTCATTCCTATATTCCCTCAAGCGCCTATCTTTAGTGACAAATCTAGACCTGACTTGAGAAATAATCAGCTCTGAGTCACTGAATTACCTCAATGATTTTATACCATGTTTAGAGGCAATTTTCAGGCCAAGCAAAAAGGCTTCATATTCGGCTATATTGTTTGTACATGCAAATTGGAGTATAAAGGAATACTTAAATGTATTACCTTTTGGTGATACCAGCAAGACACCAGCACCTGAGCCATCCTTGGAGAAAGCTCCATCAAAGTACATAGTCTAAACTGACTCTTCTAAGGTAGTCTGCATGACTTCTTTGACTATTGGCACCGACTTGGTCTTTCCATCTTCTTGTTGTACCTCCTCAACTCGAAAGGTATCCATATCAGTATCAACAAAGTTGATAAGTGGAGGTTCTTCTATTTTACCAGCAGATTCAATCATATGCTTGCACCTTGACTCCTGGGCAATCTTAACATCCTTCTGATTGATGGAAAAGGTAGCAAAGGATAAGTCACATTGTATACTTCCTCCCATAGAAGCACACCATTTCCTTAACAATAGAATTCCATATGTTGGAGGGATGTTAGCTACTATGACACTCATGACAAGTTCCTTCTCAGGGCAAGCTGCCAATCTATATGATACTTCATTTATGATTCCAATCACAGGGATCTCCCTTGATTCCATAGCATAGAATTTTCCATAAGTGCTATCCACCTTTAAGCCCATTTCCTCCATGATTTTAATAGGCATCACATTATTTGAGGCACCTGAATCAATCATACAATTTCTGAGCAAGTTTCCATTGATAATCAGGCTCAGAAAGAAGGGGTTGACTAGATCAGGGTTAGTGGTGATTGTAGTTCCTAGATAGACTTCAGGATTCCCATCTGCGTTCAGTCGAGTTGCATCATCCTTCACCTGGCCTGCACTTGTTTCAGGTATTTGAGCTTCCATTTTGGGTTGATTGTTCCTAGCAATTCTCTTGATGACCGCCATTGTGTTATGCTTGTGGTCATCAATCCTCATCATCTCAAGAAGCAGGACTGTGACCCTTATATGAGATAAGACCTGAAACATGTCAACTGGTGCATAACTTGGAATCTTTGGGAATATAACTTCATGAGAAGTCAGTGCATCTGTTTTCTTACCCTCACTTTGATTTGCAAGCCTCAATTCTTTCATCTTTGTATCTGATGAAGTAGCTTCATTGGTTATCTTAGCTTTTTCATTCTTTTTAGCCCAAATTCTTGGCTCTTTGACTTCCTTGGTTTTGGTACTCACCTTTATGTTCTCAGCTTTAGCATCTTTAGGATCAGTATCATTTTCTTTGAAGAATATTCCCCCTTGGTGACCTGGATTATCCTTTACCACCCTATTTCTGAGGTGAATATCATTTCTAGCCTGAGCTTTGGTGGCCAATGCAACTGCATACTTTTCTATCTCTTCATTAGAAGGTCTCCTCAAAGAAGTGCCACAGGTTTCAAGGTTGTAAGTAGTAAACTGATCATCTCCTTCTCCATCAGAAAGTAATTGCTGCTGATGAAGAAGACCTTCTTGTATTTGCATATCTATCTCATTTGTATCAACACCACAGTCAGAGGAATATTCCTCATACTCCAAATCTGACTTGGTCAAGAACACATTCGAAGTCTCATTAGGGTTGCCAGGATAATCACCTTCCTCATAACTACCTTACTTTTCTTCCACTGCCTTGGCCACAACAACGCACTGATGTGAGGAGTGTGGCATTTCACAGGCATCACACCATGGTAGATCATCTGCCATGTTTGAGGTATTCTTCTATAATGGATCAGGCACTCCATGGAGGTTCCTTTGATTATTGGGAACATGCTTCCCATTATTCCAGTTGGTGTGGTATGGGTAATCTTGTAGCCTTGGGGGCCTTTCATTTCTCTGAAATTGAGGCTTTTCAGACTTTTCTTGTTTCTGTAGTAGGTTCAAAACTTGATCCCATTTGTCATCTGGTGCTGCATCTTTGACCCCTTTCTCATTTGAAGGCTTAGAAGCTTTGGTAAGCCTGGGATCATCTCTCCTACCCATCTTACCAGATGCTCTTCTATTATTTTCAATGTTTACAACCATCTTGTAAGCCTCTTGCAGGGACTCTGGGTCTTTGTCTCTGAGCAAGTAGCACATCTTGCTATCATAGGCATTACAGTAAGTAAACAGACATGATCTTTCATTAGGTCGGAGAGAAATAGGGACCTTAGCCATTGCTTTCTTGAATCTTGCATTAAATTCAGTAGCCATTTCATTATGTCCCTTTGTGATATTATTGAAATCATGCAGCTTGAACCTTGGGTCAGTCTGGTCACCATACTGTTCTCTAAAAATTCTGAAGAAAGAATTCTTAGAATCAATGCTTAAATTAGGAAAACTTTGGTACCAGTCTCTTGCATCCTCTGTCAGAGATTGCATGAAGTATTTCATGGCTACATCCTCATCCCACAGCTCAAAGTCTTCTAAAAAACTTTGAAAAGCTTTAAGGTGATCCTCACCACTGATAGTATTATTACCTGCAAACTTTGGAAGATGTTTCCTAGCTTTATCAGGTACAGGGTTTGGGTAACCAGGGATATTATCAAAACATAACTACCTGTATCTGTCAGTATGAGTCATGAAACATGAAACATTAACTTGAATGAATTTTCTTAAGCAAGATAACTGAAACCCTAAAGACAAATAGCATATATCATATCAGTGCCAATATCCATTGGGCTAGGAGTCAAGACAATCTGCAAATAGAAGGAATGATTACTTGGACCAATAAAGCCTATTTTAAATTAACCTTATTAATTCCACTAGTGATCAAATCTTAAAGACTACTTATCAAATCCTTCAATCATACATATGAATTTCTGAGATGATGAAAGGAATTTAACCTATTCCTTGAACATGAGCTATTATCAAAACAAATAATGCAAGAAAGTATTACAAAGGCTAATGGAATGATCCTTGATCAATTCTATTAACAATTCAGATGTACAATCCAAAGGAGAGATTCAAAGACCTAAACAAATACATTCGGGTTCTGGTATGCATCCAAGAACCTTATAATTTACAGACTGTAACCCTAGACCTCAAAATATGGTAAAAACCTAACTCTGTGACTTAGTGCTCCTTTTAGTTCTAACTTCAGTATCTGGCCAAAGACCCTTACAAATGATTTAGAAATTCCTTTTAAATAGTTTAGGGATCACCATCCATCTTAGAGTCACATCAATACACCACGTCAGACCCCAACTGCATCATGACCAATCAAAACTCTTGCTGTGACCCTCGAAAACTTCCTTGGTCTCATAAATTCCACTAGTTGGGTCGCTACAGGAAAGACATTCCCACATGAATGAAGCTAGGCAATCAATGTCAAATCCACCGCTAAATCTGGATGTCCAGACTTGAGCCATGCCATCCCTATCCTAGAGCTGTCACCATGAATGTTGGCTCGGTGGATCCAAAAACCTTCCATCTGTCACCATGAATGCTCTAGGCCTTCGCGCGTGAACATAACAGAAACCTTGAAACACGTGAAATCAAATCTGGGCCGTCGATCGTCCATGATTAGATGGCCACCTTTTAAATCTCCATTAGTTGCTGAAGCAAGCTACCACCATCGGCAAGAGGCCAGCGGGTTGGCGTAACAAAATGAAGTCCGCTAGACCACAATACTTCATAGAGAAGAGAAACCAACACTCGCCTAGAGGTCTCTGTGCTCGGTGAGATGTCACGGCAAAGAGAAAATTTCTCACCGATAGAAAACCCTAGTCAGCAATTTGGCAGACCGGACTAGGAAACCATTTCATGGTAACCGTCAGGTGACTTTCATCGAGGCCGTTGATTATCAACACGTGCACAAAGGGAGTCACATTAGTAGCTTAGCCGCTAACCTAGGGGGACTTCGACATTAGGGGAAGTCACATCGAGAACCAAAGGGGCCACCACAGTCGGCAAGACAAGCCTAGGTCGAGAAGACCTCATTTCGAAGACAATAACACTCACTGAAAGGAAAGCCTTTGAAAGAAACCCCCTACACGATGTCGCTGTGACCTTATGTTTCCTTCGCCGATGCAACCTTCTCCCTTGTGAATGTTGCTATAGCTCAAGGTCATTGGTGAGATGTCATATAGATCATGGAATTATACTGAAAACCCACCTGATTCCTCATATGTCACCGAGACTTATGACCTTCTATACCGATGCCCCAGCATTCACTCATTGTCGTTGTAGCTTATTGCTCTCGGGGAGACCCTTTGTAGATACCACATTGCTTTGCCAAAAACTTTGAGCCACAATGTATCACCAAGACATCGCCATCTCGAAAGTCATCTGATGTCATTCACATTCGCCAAGACAAAATGGTTCTCTCGCCGACAGAGTCCACCTATCGCCATAACATGAAATCCTCAGTGAGACGCTACGTAGAGTGAAAAGTTATACCGAAACAACCGAGCATGTTAGGTCACCGAGAGAAGAGAGAATTCCTGCTGAGTGCCACTTTAAATCATGTCGGCAAGACCCAACCCCTTCGCCAAGACCTCCTGCCGCAATACAAAACATATGCCGATAGAATACAAAATGCACCTTTCGCCGAGACATCAAAAACTTGGCAAGAGGCTAGTCTGATAGCTAGAAGATATGCCGATAAGGGTTCTCGTCATCGCCACAACAAGAGGAATGTCTCGCCAACAACCTGCAACAAAGAATAGTGGAACATACACAGGTCGGGGAGACAATTGGGTACCTATGCCAACATGAACCAAAATAAAAAATATTTATGACACAATGGATTCAAATGGATCACACAACAGAATATGAGCGAGGCAATATGAGGAAGGGACAATATGCTAATGAAAAGGGCTCAATTTGAACACTCATGGATGCAATTGACTATGAAAATTTGCAAAATTTTACAGTTCTAACAGAACCAGAGGGAGAAACACCCACCAGAAGTGAATTCAATCATGCTGAGCTCAACCCTTGTGGGAGCCCACTTGTCCCATGTGCCAAAATGAGAAACACCCCATAGCTAAAGTTTTATCATGAAAAAATAGAGTACACAACTAGACAATGAGAAAACCAAAAATGGTACTAACACCCTTAAAGCTACATCTTGTTTGTTTCCCCAACTGAAAACTTCTACAAATAATATTAGCATGCCTTGTGATTCTAGGCAGACCTCAGACAACATATCTTGAACTGATTTTGACAAGATTATCAAATTTTACATGTCCCATTCTTTGGTGCCATAACCAACTTTCACTGATTTGAGATACAAGGCATTGACCATAAACTCCCTTAAGCTAATAGATGTTTCCATGATTTCTCCTTCCAACAACAACCATATCTCCATTTTTGTATCCTTTTATGATTTCATAGGTATTATTCTAAAACACAAGGTTGAAACCATTGCTACACATTTTTCCAACACTCAAAAGGTTATGCCTCAAACCCTTCACATAATATACATCATCAGTGTTGTCTACTCCATCAAAACTAATTGAACCTTTCCCACAAATCTTAGCTCCTAAATCATCACCAAACATGACTAAACCACCATCATACCTTTTAAGTTTAGTGAAATTACTCTTATCTTTGGTCATGTGATTAGAACATCCACTATCAATAACCCAGTCATCTTCATCTTGTCTTGCATGAAAGGTAATGACCAAAGTACCTTCCATATTATTCTTTTTGTTCTCTGCAGCATTCTTGCTTGCACATTTTCTAGGGTTAGCAGATATAGATTTTTTTCCAAAGCTAAAAACAAGCATTCACTATCATCAACCTCATTTTCAAATTCATCATTAGAGATTTTGGCTTCTTCTTTAATATAATACAGCTTCTTATATTTCTTATCCTTTCTATCCTAATCTTTATAATCCTTGTTCTTCTTATGTACAACTCTATTCAGACATCTTGAAGCTTGAAGCATAATGACCAATATTACCACAACTAAAACATTTAAAGGGAAACATACCTTTATACTTTTTGGTACCTTTCTTCAACTTCCTAGTGAAATTCGCTTTCAACTCATTAGAACCATCACTCTCTGGATCATTTCCAATTGTCATTACCTTAAATGTTGTCTGTATCTTTTCTTCTTTCATGAACTTTCTCATCTCAAATGCTTGCAAGGTTCCAAATAATCGTTCTTTAGTATACTTCTTAGGATCATAGATCTCTTCAATAACTGAGATTTTATCACTGTAACAATCTGGTAGGGTGATTAGGATCTTCTCAATAATATTTTCATTAGTTAGCTTTCCCCTTTGATTCAAAACTTCATTTTTTTTCATCTCAACCCTTTAGAAATAGCTTGTGAACTCTTCACCTTCTTCCATTTTTAGATTCTCATATTTGTGCTTTTCTGCCAACTTCTTTGTCAACTTTACTCTTTCATTTCCTTCATACAGTTCTTCTAGCTTCTTTTGGATGTCATGAGCAGTATCTAAAGAAAGAACCTTAGTTTGCTCAGTTTTAGATAAAGCATTGTAAATAGCATACCTCGCTTTCTCATTCTCCTCATATGCAGAAGAAGGACCACTCATTGGAGAAACATAATTCACCTCAATGGCCTTCCAGGTCTTGTAACCAAGAGAAACAATATATCCTCTCATCTGCACTTTCCAATCACTGTAATCAAATCCATTGAACATAGAGATCACCAACTTATGTGCCATCAGATCTTCCTTAAGCGGTTAAGCTCTACACCAAGGAACCAAAGCTCTGATACCGATTGTTTAAAATGCATAGGACAACTGAGAGGGGGAGTGAATCAGTTGTTGCAAAAATTCAAACTTAAAAATTCAACACTTATCAATTCCACAACCACACTATTCTATTATTAAGTATGAGCATGAAACACAAATAACATAAAGTAAAATCAACACAATGAACACCAAATTTTTACGTGGAAAACCCAATGAGGGAAAAACCACGCTAATGATTAACTCATAATATAAAGAGATTATAAAACTAAATATAGAGGCTCACTGCCTAGAAGAGGAATCACTGTCCAAATTCAAAGGATCACTGCCTACAAAAAGGACTCACTGTCCAACTGGGAGGCTCACTACCTAATGATACAAAAGAGAACAAAAGATCCACCATAGTAATTAACACACATATGCAGCCTTGATCAGAAGATTGCAAAAACCTTCATCTCACTGCCTTCAGGAATCTAACACAATGAAGTACTACTACCTTAACTCACTTACACACACTTCTACTCTTTTGATTTGTGGCTTACTTCATCACTTTGCATCTACCTTTCAATCTTCATAATCCGACTTGCATTTATACCATCTTCAACATTAGAAACTTTCTCCAAGGTTGACCATATAAGCTTCATTTGAATGTAGCTCAGAGAAATTCGGCATGTTTATGTGTGAAAGAGGACTATTCCTAGTGTAAACGTACCCACATGGATGCGTCAGAATAGTTTGTTTGGTCACATGAGTTGCAGAATAAAAGTTGCACTACTTTGACATTCAACTACTTGCATTTGACAACTTTTTCTCCAATTAAAAATTTTCCACCATGGGAAAAGGCCTCTGAGGTAACAAAAACTGAGAGAATTTATTGTAGAGGGTTCCAACGTGATCCCATAGGCTCAGATGAGAAATTTATAAGTGTCACAGTGTTTGAGTAACAACATGTTGAAGATTGTAGCCATTTTTCACTTCAAACTCTTAAGGGATTTAGCCTATTGAACATAGCTTGGAGTGATTCGACATGTTTGTGTCTTAAAGAGGACCATGCCTAATGTAAAAGTACCCACCTGGATGCATTAGAATAGTTCGTTTGGTCACACAAGTTGCAAAACGAAAGTTGTACCACTTTGTAACTTTCAACTACTTGCATTTGACAACTTTTTCCCTAAGATAATTTTTTTCACCATGGGAAAAGGCCTCCAAGATAGCGAAAAATGAGAAATATTACTTTAGAGGGTCCCAACATGAACCCATAGGCTCAGATGAGAAATTTTTAAGTGTCACAATGTCCAACTAACAATATGTTAGAGTTTGCATCTATTTTACACTTTGGACTCTTAAGGGATTCTGCCGGTTGAATGTAGCTCAGAGCAATTCGATGTGTTAGGGTGTGAAAGAGGACCATTCCTAGTGTAAATGTACCCACCTGGGCATGAGAACAATTCGTTTGGTCACATGAGTTGCAGAACGAAAGTTGCACCACTTTGTAACTTTCAACTAATTGCATTTGACAACTTTTTTCCCAAGCAAAATTACACAGAGAAAAGGCCTTTGAGATAGTGAAAACTGAAATATTTTATTGTAGAGGGGTCCAACGTCATCCCATAGGATTAGACAAGAATTTTCTAAGCGTCATGATGTCCGAGTAACAACATGATGAAGTTTGCAGCCATTTTGTAGTTTGGACTCTTAAGGGATTCAACCGGTTGAATGTAGCTCATAGTGATTTGGTATGTTTTTTTGTGAAAGAGGACCATGCCTAGCATAAATGTACCCATTCGTACATGTCAGAATAGTTTGTTTGGTCACACGAGGAAAGTTGCACCACGTTGCAACTTTCAACTACTTGCTTTTGATGACTTTTTGCCCAAGAAAAAATTTTCCACGACAGGAAAAGGCCTCCGAGATAGCAAAAAACAAGATAGGTTATTGTAGAGGGTCCCAACATGATCCCATAGGCTCAAATTATAATTTTCTTAGCATCATGGTATCTGAGTAACAACATGCTAAAATTTGTAGCCATTCTGCACTTCGAACTCTTAAGGGATTCAGCAGGTTGAACATAGATCGGAGAATTTCAGCGTGTTTTTGTGTGAAAGATGACCATGCCTAGTGTAAACGTACCCACCTAGATACCTTGAAATAGTTCATTTGGTCACATGAGTTGTAGAACAAAAGTTGCACCACTCTGCAACTTTCAACTACTTGTATTTGACAACTTTTTCCCCAAGCGAAAATTCACCACCACGGGAAAGACCTATGAGATAGAAAAAACCGAGAGAGGTTATTATAGAGGGGACCAACATGATCCCATATGCTTAGATGGGAAGTTTCTAAGCATCACGATGTCTGAGTAACAACATGCTAAATATTTCATCCATTTTGCACTTCAAACTCTTAAGGGATTCAGCTAGTTGAATGTAGCTCGGAGTGATTCGGCGTGTTTGGGTGTGAAAGAGGACCATGCCTAGTGTAAACGTACCCACTTGGATGCGTTGGAAAAATTTATTTGGTCACATGAGTTGTAGAATGAAAGTTCCACCACTTTGACAACACCACAGCGAAAAGTCATCACCACGGGAAAATGCCTCTAAGATAGCAAAAACCAAGAGATTTTATTGTAGATGGGTCCAACATGATCCCATAGCCTTAGATGAGAAGTTTCTAAGGATCACTATGTCCGAGTAACAACATGCTAAAGATTGCAGCCATTTTTCTCTTTAGACTCTCAAGGGATTTTTCCAGTTGAATGTAGCTCAGAGCGATTCGGTGTGTTAAGTGCAAAAGGGGACCTTACTGAGTGTAAATGTACCCACATGGACAAGCCCGAATAGTTCATTTAGTCACCGAGTTTAGAGAAAAGAGTTGCACCACTTTGCAACTTTACATTGCTTGCAATTGACACTTTTTTCATCAAGCCAAAATTGGACACCACAGAAAAATGACTCCAATATAACCAAAACCGAGAGAGGTTATTGTAGAGGTTCCCTACATGATCTAGATGCCTCAGATGGAATTCCCGTAACTGACATGATATCCGGGTAACAGGCCGTCAAAGGTTGTTTCCCTTTTGCAATTTGGACTATTAAGAGATTACGTTGCATGAATTACAAATGTTTGAGGGAAGCAATAAATTTTAGAATTTGAGTAAATCTCATTACAAGTGTTTATTTGAATAAATTGTATGCTATATTGATATTGATATATAATCATTAGGTTGATTCATTTTAATAAATGAAGTTTTTATAATAAGTTAGTTAATTGGTAAGGTTGATATTACATTCCCATCATTCTATTTGATGTCTTGTACGTTACAAATATTCTATTCCTTCTACCTACTCACTTATTTTTATTCCTTCATATATTCCTCAAGTTCTATCTTAATTTGTTACATTATATTCTACTCTATACAAATATTTTTCTAGTGGGATGAGTCCCTTATAAAATGTATCTCTTCCTAGGGATGACTTGTCGACCAAGAGCTCCGTAACCTATATGTGGTGGTTTACTATAGGTTTTTGTATTTTATCTTTGTACTCTACTCTTTTCCCCACTAACATCATCCCTCCTTTCAAAACTATGTCTTGTCCTCAAGATATATTTTTTATCTCAATCGATTGGAAGGATAGGTTTATATATTTATTTGAGATGGGAAAAGGTGTTATCCCTCTAAACTTTGGCTTTTTTGAGTAGATGACAAGGTAGGGGCAGCATATGCCTCATAGAAATGGCGTCTCACAGTGATTGAGACCCCATTTCTATGAGGCATACACTGCCCCTACCTTGTCAACCCTACCAAATTGGAAAGCTTGCCAAGCTCACTAGCTTGCCAATTAGGTAGGCTTGACAAGGTAGGGGCAGCATATGCCTCATAGAAATGGGGTCTCCTATCACTTGTGATCTTGTTCTTGATGATAAGGATTCTGTCAGAATAACACTTCCTTGTTTTCCAATATTTCTATAAGTAGAATGGATATTTTGGTAGATTTTGATATTCAAAGTGAATTGTTTCTACAATGCAAGCTATAGATATGAGATTGATGAAGCTATTGATGATGCTAAGATGGAGATGAGGATATGATTCTACAATGAAGTAACTGCAACTACAATGCTATGGAGATTGTTATGCTATGCTAATGAGAATGCAATGATAATGATAATGCTAATGCTATGATAATGATGATGCAAAGAAAAGGCATGCTTTTGGATAATTGATATGAGATTTAAGTAGCATGTGAGTATGACAACTCTTGTGCATGTTAAAAATGGAGGTGATGAGCTTCCTTTTATAGGCTAAGGAACTATACATGCATGTGGCACAAGATCAATGGTTGGAGAATTGGTCTTGTGACATGTACGGTGAGGATTGGATTGGTTGGGATGAGGGAGATAAACTAGGAATATGTTCCTCCTACGTTGACAAGGTGGAGTGAAAGGTGGGAGAAGAAGCCACTTGTCACAATGCTCACAAAGACCATAAGGACAAAGGTCTTAGAAGGAGTCTTTCCTTATTATGATGTTGGAGGGAATATAGGAGTTATGAGACAAGTGTCTCATAGTGTCCTTTGACTATGATGACATGGAGAGACCAAGTTCTAAAAAATAGGGATGGTGGAGAAGAAATAGGGCATGTGTTGAGAGATAAATATTCAATTAAATATTAAAAATATTTAATTATTGGTGCAACATGGTGAGGTGTCATGTGAAGTATCATGTGAGGTGTAAGGTGACATGGAAGATGATGTGGATCAACATGGTACCTAAGGCTTCAATTACAAGATGACTCATATATAGACTCTTCCCTAGGGCTGCCATATTGCCAAGTCATAGTGATAAGGTGTAAACTATAGGAAAAAATATAAAAAAATAGATTTGTTTATGCAGAAGAGAGTGGGATTGACCATGTTCAAGGCCCTACGTCATGGAGGGCCAAAGAGTGGAAGGCTCCCTAACCTTAGCTTAAAGGGATGTTTCAAAATGATGATGAGAATGATGGGGACTATAAATTCCTACAACCACTCGCCAATCCTAAGATTCAGAATGAGGCTAGGCGATTTGGTTTTTAAGTCCAACACTGTATTCCAGGTACCTCTCTATCCAAGGACAAAAGCACGGGTCCAGGACGATAGTGTGGCGTGCTAGCGTCTCTCAGGTGCTCTAGCATCCGTACAACCAAAGGACCAAAAGTACAATGAGAACTGCTAGAAAAAGAGCTAGTAGCCTAACTAGTTACTTCTAAGAGAACGAAACAATACTATGAAATACGAGAAGTACAAATGAATGAGATAAAGTAAATATACCAAAGCTAAGGTGACCAAGATGATTTCGTAGATCTTGTTTTCTAGCTAGCTCCACAAAGCACATTCTCTTGCACACAAAAAGAAGGAAATTGTTGGAGGGCTATATAGGGGTTTTCCTCAATTAGACCCCCATTTTGGTGTTTCCACCTCCACATATAGCCAAGATTGCAACAATAGAGAAAATATATAATAAAGAAGGAAATGAAGTAAAGAAAACAAAAGCACTACAAAACAATGTTATGTTACTCAAACCAAATCGTAGAGGAGAGGAGTGGAAAGCTTACCACCTCCACCAAGAGCTCACTAGCCAATTGAGGAGAAAATGAGAGTACTCGAGCCTCTACTATAATGGTTGTTTTCCACACTTTCTCTATAGAGTTGATGAAGTGTTGTTGTTTCTACTATGGAGTGCAAAGTGTTCCTAAAAGTGCTTGAGAATGCTGGAAGTAATGCTAGAGAGTGTGAAGAAGATGAAATGAACTTGCTAGAGGATGAAATGGAAGAAGGAAGAGTGAATTTAAAGGGAGAATGAGAAAAATAGACATATTCGGGTCGGTTGGTCAAAGAGGGTATTACAAATTGACCCTCAATGGGAAGTGTAATGCCTCTGCAAGAATCTACTAGGGACATAAGCATGCCACACAGACGTCTTTGTGTTGTGTGGGCATCCCTGATAGATATTCCTCTATTGATGCATAGAATAAATTCCAAGTGGAACGAAGGCAGCGGGATTATGTGGAATTTCTCCTTCGGATTTGGTTTTCTATAGTGAAGAAGGGAAAAAGGGGAATTTGCATAAGGGGTGAAAATTCGCTCCTATACATTTTTCCCCCACTTTAGTGAGCACGAATACTAATGAGTGCTTCAATAAAGTAGATTGAAGAATGAATATGGTTAAAAATGTATACCTGAACCGTCAAGGAAGTAGACCACGATCTAGAAAATTTGAAGGTGCATGGCAAGCAAAGGACTTTACAACCCTATGAAACTTGAAGCTAAAGAATGAAAGCATCTTACAGGCCCATAGACCTACAAGGAGGCAACCCCCAAGATCTCTCACATGAAGGAATCCCTGAGAAGTAATTGCCTCACATGATCTCAGGCCTATAGGGAGGGTGTCCTCCAAAATCTCTCACATGAAGTAAACTGAGAAAAAGTTCCTATAGACCTACAGACCTATAAGGAGGCATCCCCCAAGATCTCTCACATGAAGAAAGAAAAGAAAGCACCTTACAGACCCACAAACTTGCAAGGAGGATATCCTCCAAGATCTCTCGCATGAAGGATACCCAAAGAAAGCACCCTATAGACCCACAAACTTGTAGGGAAGGTGTCCTCCAAGATCTCTCACATGGAGGAAACTGAAATAAAGCACCCCACAAACCCACGGACCTACAGGGGAGCCACCCAAAAGATCTCTTGCATGGAGGAAGCTCAAAGGTAGTACCCTTCAAATCCATAGACCTGCAAGGAGGTATCCTCCAAGATCTCTCGCTTGGAGGAAACCAAAGGAAGTAGACTCCGTAGAGTCGAGAAGCGATGACATATTTACCCGTAGATAGAACATGTCAAAAAGTGACCATGTAGGCAAGTAGATGGTCACACAGATTGTCAAAAATTTGGAAAGATTTCAAAGGGGTCCCTTGAGAATCTGATGTGAAGGAAAGGGGTCCACTGAAGGGACGGACTATTTGAAATTACAAAAGGGATCTTTCTTTCTCAAATCGATTCATCATCAAGGAATCCTTCCAAAATATGTTCACTTCATCAAGGAATTCGAAAGGAAGAAAATACCCCCAGGTGAGGGGAAGGTCAAAGCTACTCCCGCCTCGTAGGGAAGGTCCTCAACTTCTTTCTTTACGAACCCATGATGAAGGAAACACGTTTCGTTAGGGTTTCAAGTTGAGAATGTGATTTCTTGAAGAAAGGTTTGCAAATATTCTTGAGAAATGATATGTTGGCAATGAATACATTTTCTAAGAATCAAGATGTTGTAGAAGTGGTTTTGTCACACATAAAATGGAAAACTCAAGCAAAGAAGAGAGAAATATAAGAAAAAAGATGAAAATAAACAAACAAACAAAGGGTATAGGGGTAGCCTAATATTTCAGGGTCAGAAATTCTCATAAATATAATAAGTATAATAAATGAACTATCATCAACCCCCTACTATATCAGACCATGTGAAAAATACATGAGAAGACAAAGTAAAAATAAAAATTTGGGTCAACATGGAAGGGAAGCCTAAATGCCCCCAACACTTTGCATCATCCCCAATTTATCAAAAATCAATCACAAACATGGAAGAATGATGATACAAATAGAAAAAGGCTTACGAAAAAAAAATCAAACCTATATCCAAGCACCGTCAAGGGTGACAAGGTTCATTAGGAACAAACAACATGATCATGGGGGAACACATCACAACACACGCACATCTAATCTAAAGATAAAGAAGGGGCCTCCCCCTAACACTGATCGACCAAGAGGTCATCTGCTTCCCACTCTAGATCATCGTAGGGAGAAGGAGGATGAGCCTATAGTGGTGGAATGTTATGTGGAGGTGCTTCTGACCCTCCCACAACAAGGCCTAGGGAAGAGGGCCTCACAATGTCCTCTCCACCAAGCTCTTGTGGAGCTAAGGTTAGCGATTTCATGAAGATCAGTGACAAGGCCAAAACTTCATCCACAGAGTTAAACATACACCTTGCAGGAGTGTCATTTTTAACTTCAATATATGGGGAAGGTTTTGTTCAAGATTCATAGCTAGGCTCATCGAATGATTCAAAAGTGGTGACTAGCTCAGGAGAAACTAGGACTAATTTTGTCACTAGGACAGAACAAGTCAGCATAGGACCACCTTTCAGAGAAGGTGGGCTCCTCTTATGTCATCCATTACTAGAAGGACCACCATCCACCTTCTACTCCACCGTGGGATGTGAAATCCACACAAATGAAGCGAGAGGCATAGAGGAAGAGGAGAAGAAAATTGTAGTAGACAACACCGAGGTTTTTGTCATGTCTACGGGTTTCGAGAAAGGTGGGACATCCGGAAGGGACATCAAGAAAGGTAGTTCTGCTAAAGGAGCAATAAAGACCTACACCATTTAGGGCCAGGCACACTTACAGTGGGAACCTAAGGAAAAATGGAACTAGGCTAAATGGGAGTAGAGGGAAGGAGAGAGGAGGACACTGCGGAAGGCTCAGATGGCAGGGCAGTCACTTCCTCTTCCATCCTTTGTAGGGAAGCTTGCTCAGCCGTGGGAGCCTTTTGCTGGTGCTTGTGCTCAAACGCAAGGAAATTTATTCTACTCTTCAAATCAGAGGCCAGAGGTTGTGAAGGAATTGAAGGCTCCTCTTCAGCCATAGGAGTATCCACTACAATAGTTTCTGACAGAGGAAAAAACTCTTGAATAGGAGTAGGAGGAGTAGGTTGGGAAATAGGAGGAGTCAACTCAAGAGCCTCGACAATAGGCCTCTTCCCATTAACTACTTTGGGAGTAGGAATAGTAGGAGGCCATAGATGAAATTCCCTTTGGGAACCTTTCTTTCTCCCATACAAGTAATACATTGGTCTAGGGTATTCATTAGGGAGATCTAATATCTTGATCTTGGGCCTATGCCAAGGAGGTATCATCGGACGCAGTGGATAATCATCTGACTTTCTCATCCAATACTCTTCCCAGGAAAGGGGAGAGGATGAGGCAACTCAAGGAGGGGCTAATTTCTCCTTTCCTTTATAGGAAGGAGGGGTAGCCAGCATAGACTTCTCCTTTTCTTTATGAGAAGAGGGAGCAGCTAGTGCAGGCTTCTCCTCTTGGGAACAGGAGGTAGTCAGTGCAGGCTTCTCCTTCTCCTCTTGAGAAGAGGACACAATCGATTGTTGTACTACAAGAAGGATCAGTTTTGGCTATCCCTTGCACCAAGTCTTATACTTTACATAATTCTTGTAAAGTAGGTTCATCCTAGGAGGAAGAAAACCAACTAGGGCGGCCCAAAATTGATCCAATGAATATCCACCATGGGACACCAAAGGCTGGTATCTAGTGTCATGCACATGCATGACACCTTCATGGGAAAACTTTAAATATTTTTGAACAATGGAGGTGATTCCATTCAAGGAAGCTAGCCAAGGTATGCCTAGCTTTAGCCTAAATAAATCTGACTCTAGAATGACATGGAAGACCATGTCAATGACCCTAGGTCCAACTAGGACATACAAGGTTATCAAGCCATACAGTTTGAGACAAAGACCATCATCCGTACAGATGGTGGATTTTATTTATTCATGCTCTTCCCTCTGTAATGAATTCAATAATAATGTTTCTTCTGTAATAACATTCACATGGCTTGCAGGGTCTACTAAGACCCCCGTCACAATGTTACCATTGAGGTGAGCAGGAATATAGAGGGGAGAGGGCTTGTTGTTTAAGGGAAAGTCTTACAATGTGAATGTCACATCTGGTGAACTAGGTACAGGTTGTGCAGTAGGAGTCATCATGACCATGTTAACATAGTCCTTGGGTTGAGTGATAGAATTAGTGGGATCGATAATCATGTTAGCAGAATGTGATGAAAATGGGTTCGTGTATATCTACAATTCACTATTAGCTTTCGCCACTAATTTATTAGCATTTTGTTTGCTCCCATCAAGATGAATAGTACCATCCTCGATGCAATCCTATATCTCATGATGTAGCCACATACAATGTTTGGTATTGTGTCCATTAACTTGATGGTATTGACAATAGGTACTTCCATCATACCAATTAGAGTAAGGCTCCTTAAGAGGCTTAGGTTTCAACAAGGTTACAATCTTATCCTTCAACAATTTTTGCAAGATGAAGGAATAATATTTTGATAACTTTGTGAAATTTCAATTGCATCTGAGGCCGTTGTCATTAGTAGTGGCTAATACATTTGCAATAGCCTTACCTTTTCTAGAGATCGATACGATGGACTTTCCTTCATAATGGGAGTGCGAGGAGGATCCCCCAAATTGAACCACCGTCTGTTGATATTCTCGTAGGGTTGCACACAAATGTGTGAAAGAAGGGTACTTCAAAGGGTGAAATTCTCTTACCAAGGTCTTTGTAAGTTCCCTATGAATACCTTTTGCATGTTAGAATTAGGCAGCTGATACAAGATTTTTGAAAGGAGCACTTGATAGCATGTTATAAAGTCAGTGATTTTTTTGTTATCTCCTTGTTTACATCAGATGAGATCTGAAAAGGTCATCTTCAGTCTGATGTTTTCTTAGAATTTTCATAGGAATTGGTTTACAAGTTGATCAAATGAGAAGATGGAATTATTGGGAAAGGAACAGTATCATTTGAGTGATGTATCCTTGAGAGATCGAGGAAATAGCTTTGCCATCAACACGTTGTGATGGAAGAAATCTGTACACAAGGCATTAAAGGCGGACACATGTGTCTGTGGATCCCCTTTACAACCATATTTTTCAAATTTAGGAATCTCCATTCGTTGAGGGAAGGGAGTGTTCAGGATTGCTACCAACAATGGACTATTCCAAAAGAAGGATTGAAAAATAGGTTGGGCAGAGGCATGGGAGAGACTCCCCAACTAGCTCTACATCTTACTCATATTCTAAAGAAGAGTATTCAGAATAGGGTCATTAGAAGATATAGGGCCAGAGGAACCTCCTATAGAACCACCTCAAGAGCCATCTCTAGAACCACCACCTATGTGATAACCGCTAAAACCACCACTAGGGCCACGCCGCCAATAGGGCCTCTGTTGGAGCCACCTCCACTTCTGAAGCCACCACCATGGCCTCCACTAGAACCACCACCACTAGTGCTGCTTCCACCACCACCACTCATCCTGCAAAGCCTCTAGAGGTGACAGGAGGGGTGAAGCTAAAACTCAAGGGGATTTTATTCACTTTGATAGTGTTATGTTTTTCAAAGGCAGAAGGAATGTTGATCGATGGGACCACGTTGGCCATGTAAACAGATGTGGCAGGCATCAATAATCCTAACTATCCCTCATGCTCTTCAAAAGTGGCTCCTTGTATAATACTAGGATTTTTTGAAGGAGCACATGCTTCAGCCAGACTAGTGAGACTATCCAGGAGTTCTATGCTTGTTCGATCTTTACCCACCATATATTTTAACTCACTAATGACTCGAGCAACCCTATCCATCTTTGGGTTTCTTTCCAAGTGATTTTCTGAGTTTCCTAACCCTTTGGCAAGGGAACAAACATTGTTCGAAGGAATCTGAATGGCCTCATTCTCTTCTATTGATGATGGTGTAGGAGACATAGGAGGAGTGGGGACATGATTGATTACATCCAAGAATCCTACCTCATCCCTTGAAAAATTCTCTTGAGTTGAATGGCCCAACATAGGTCCAAAGAAAAGACCCATTGAGAAACTAGAGGTGACCTTCATCCTATCCATCAGAAGGTGTCATATACTTCTCCTAACAATATACCCAGAGGTTATAGACTAGGTGTGATGCTCATAAACCTTCACAACACTTAGGAGTACAACAATCACAAGGTTCAAGGGGGAAGCCTCTGTTGGATGTTGTGGTTGTGTTGTTGATATGTGGTTGTCATTGATGTCAATAGTACTAAAATTATTGTATTGAAGTTTGTATATGTTGAGGATATTGAGAAAATTGTTAAAGGAAGAGTTACATAGTTGTTGGTTGCTAGTGGAACAGTAAAGGTCATGAAGGTGTTTTGTTTTGTACATTGAAGATTAGTTGTTTTGGACTAAAGGGTTTATTGCTAAGAGTATCTAGTTTACCTGCTGGAAGTTTCAGAGGTCCGCGTGAAGATTTGATCGTGCTATGAGCAGTTGTGTTCTGACAGTGTTTATGTGGTCTTTGTCATTGTTCCTTATTGATGTTTATGTGATTTTGATAATTCCTTATTTTTTGGATGCTTCTCTTTTAGTTCTTGTTGATTGTGGATGCTTCTAGATCATTCTCTATCTTTATTGTATGTCTGCATTGATCGGTGTGTTCGTGGTCGAAGATTTTTCTCATTTGTGTTTGGGTTTTCATGTTCTTGGCCGACATCATGGTTGTAACGTGTTGCAAATCCTTGAAGATTAAATTTTAATTTTTGGTGCGCTTGAGGATATTTTTTTGGGTCATATCATAACATTAGTCGATGGTGTATGATTCACATTGCAAATTTATTTGTAAACTTGGGTCAGCATTGTAAATATGTTTTATATTTTTGGCTGACTAAGTTGTTGATGTAATTTCATGTTGTGGATATATAAGAGTGTTTGTTTGATTGAAGTTAGTGGTGTGTGAAAGAAAAGGAAAGCCAGAGAAAGAGAAAGTGCAAAAACATTGATCTAATCATTCGATTACAGAGCAGAGTGAGAAGAAGGTTTTCTATGCTTAACTAGAACTGTAATTAGGCTTGTGTAGAAGCTATTTTCTCAGTTCACACCATGTGGATCTAATCCAAATCACTGTGTATTGTTGGGCAGTGAGCTCTAGGTAGTGTGCTTGAATGCATGTGCATTCCCATTATTATTCTCATTATACTTTTAATAGGGTATAGTATTGTGGACTAACATCCACCATGGTTTTTCCCCTAATAGGGTTTCCACGTAAAAAAAATCTTGGTGTTCTCTGTGTTTTTGATGTGTTAATTTTTTATGGTTCATTGTTCCTTGATCAAATCTAAGGTTAAGTTAAGTAAATTTTGAAAAGTTTAAATATTTTGTGACAACTAATTCACCCCACCTCTCAGTTGTCTATCCTTTTTTTTCCAACAATTGGTATCAGAGCAGGTTCCTCTAAAGAATTTTAAAAGCTTGAGGTGATCTGAGATGGCATCATACAAGAAGGAAAATCCTAGATTCGATGGAACAAACTACTCATTGTGGAAATCCAAGATGGAATTTCATTTGAGGTGTATTGGAGAACCCTTCTAGAAGATTACAAAGAATCCATATGTTGTTCCTCATAATGGTCCTTCAAGTGTTGATGAGATTAAAGAGGTTGAGAATAATGTCAGGGCTATGGAAGCTTTGTTGAGTGCTCTAACAGATTCAAAAATGACAAATGTGATAGGTTTGAAGTCAGCTCATGGGATTTGGATGAAGTTGGAAACTTTGTATGATGGAGATGTACATGTGAAGATGGCTAAGCTATATAGTTTGAAAGGAAGGTATGAAAATTTGAAGATGGGTGAAGATGAAAATATCTCTTCTTTTATGCAAAGAGTAAATGAAATAGTGATGGGTATTAGATGTGTCGGTGGTACCTTGGAAGAGGAAGAAAATGTAGCTAAAGTGCTCATATCATTGCCTCCCTCTTACAAAGAAAAATCTCATGCTATTGAAGAAACTAGATCATTGACGAATATGACAAGAGATACGCTGATTGGAAAAACTTATTTCCTTTGAGTTGAGTGAATTTGGTGAATTTTTTCTCAAGAATGAATCTACATTCAAGGCTACTATATCCGGAAGAAACAAGCAAAGATATGATCTGAGAGAGTGTTCCAAAAATTCATCCAAGTATGATGAAGAATTGAAACATCTTGAAGATGAAGAAAGAGAGGTAGAAGAATTGGAAGCATTGATTGTAAAGAAAGAAGGAAGAGGACAAGGTAAGTATAAAGGAGTGTTACATATTAAATGTTTTTCTTGCAGTAAAATAGGTCATTTTGTATGAAGGTGTCCTAAAAGAGTTCCTAGATCTAAGCCTAACAAATCTGGATTCCAAAATAAATGTTACTATGCTAAAGAAGGAGTGATTGATGATGAGTCTGATAAATATAATGGAAATGAAGATGAATGGGTGTTCCTTTCTATCAAGGAAAATTGTCCAGTGGCTACTAAATCTGCAAAAGTTGAGAAAGCTCTTACAACCTAAATTGAAGAAAAGGATGAGTTGGTTATTGACAGTGGATGCTCACATCATATGACTAGTGACAAAATAAAATTTGTAAGTCTTGAGAATTATGACAGTGGGGTTGTAAGAATTGGAGATAACAATGCTGGTGTGATTCATGGCAGAGGATCTATTTGTCTTGGTGGTAAGCATAACACTGATGATGTTCTTTATGTTGAAGGCTTGAAGCACAACTTGCTGAGTGTTGGACAGATGGTTGACAAGGGTTATAATCTTTAGTTCAAAGATGGAAGGTGTTGGATACTTGGAATATTTGGAAAAGTAATTGCTTCAAGTAAAAAGATAGAAGGTAATTATTTTCACCTGAATGCTACTAGTGAAAGTTTTTAATTGCTCAAGTAGATGAAAGTTGGTTATGGCATAGGAGGTTGTGTCATGTGAATTTTGATAACATTTTCAAAGTAATCTCCACTCAAGCAGTATGAGATCTACCCAAGCTAGTAAAGCCTCCTAACACAATTTGAAAGGAATGTCAGATGGGTAAACAAACTAGAGTTTCTTTTCTTAGCAAACAACATCATACAAATGAATTACTGGAGCTGGTACATACTGATCTATGTGGTCCCTCCAAAGTCAGAAGTCTTCATGGAGAAAGGTACTTTATGCTGCTTATTGATGATTATTCTAGGATGATATGGGTTGCTTTCTTAAGAGAAAAATGTGAAGCATTAGAGAAGCTCAAAAGTTTCAATGCTATGGCAGAGAATGAGAAAGGCCTGAAAATAAAATGATTGAGGTCAGAAAAAGGTGGTGAGTTCACCTCTAGGGAGTTCAATTCCTTTTGTGAAGATCATGGAATCAGAAGATAATTATTTGCTCCCCAAACCCCTCAACAGAATGTAGTTGTAGAGAGAAAGAACAAAAAAAAATTGGATGCTCCTAGAACAATGATGATAGAAGGAAATGTGCCTCACATCTATTGGAGTGAAGCTGTAAGAACTACTGTGTACACTTTGAACTAGGTAAATGTCAATGGTAATTCTGGTAAGACTCCTTTCGAACTATGGTTTAGTTATAAGCCTACTATTATATATTTCAAGATCTTTGGAAGCAAGTATTATATCAAGAGAGATGAGGATATAGGAAACTTTTGTGCAAGAAGCGATGAAGGAGTCTTTCTAGGTTACTCTACTAGAAGCAAGGCCTACCGTTGCTATAACAGAAGACTGAGAAAAAAGGTTGAGAGTGAAAATGTTAGAGTTGATGAGGACTATGTTAGATCATCCAAATATTGTGGATATGATTTAGATGACCAAGAAGATAGTACAAACAAAGGGAAGAATGTTCAGACATAGAATCAACTTCAAATTGTGCCATATGTTCTGGTAAAACTTCAATTTGTTCTGATAAATGAAGTCACGAAGGAGAGACAAGTGTAAGTGCAGAAGAAAGAAAAAAAGAACCAGAAGCTGAAGAGAGTCCCAAAGTTCCAAGGTATGTGAAGCTAAATTATTCTGAAAATCAAATTATAGGAGACAAGAATAAAGGTGTGCAAACTAGGAGAAAAATTATAGAAGAATATTTCCTGATATCCAAGATTGAGCCTAAAGATGTCAATGAAGCTTGCAATGATGAACACTGGATGGAAGCTATGAAATATGAACTGATGCAAATTTAAAATAATGATACATGGATACTTGTTCCCAGACCTAAAGATAAAAATGTGATTGGTACTAAATGGGTATTTCATAATAAGTTGAATGAACAAGGTGAAGTGGTCCGGAATAAAGCAAGGTTGGTATGTAAAGGGTATTCACAAATGGAAGGTATTTATTTAGAAGAAACCTATGCCCTTGTTGCTAGAATTGAAGCTGTTAGATTATTTCTTGCTTATGTTTCATATAAGAACTACAAAGTCTATCAAATGGATGTAAATTCAGCTTTTCTGAATGGTGAGCTAGAAGAAGAAGTATATATCGAATAGCCAAATGGATTTCAGCTAAATGACAAGGAGGACATGGTTTTTCGATTGATGAAAGCCCTATATGGACTTAAGAAAGCCTATAGAGCATGGTATACTAGATTGGATAAATGCTTACTAAAGCTTGGATTCAATAAAGGTATTGATAACAACAACTTGTATTTCAAGTTAGATCATGACAAAGAGTTGATTATTGAGGTCTTTGTTGGTGACATTATTTTTTGAGGAGATGATAATTTATGGATGAAGTTTTCTAATGAAATGAAGATTGACTTTGAGATGAGTATGATTGGAGAGATGAATTTTTTTCTGGGATTACAAGTTACTCAGTTAGACAATGGGATTTTCATATCTTAGTCCAAATATGTGAGAGAGATATTGGAGAAGTTTGGCATGGAAGACTCAAAGCCTGTTGGTACTCCCATGGTGACGAGATGCAAGTTAACACAGAATGATGATTCTCCTAAGGAAAATCAAACAAGATACATGTCAATGATTGGTGGATTTCTCTATTTAACTCAGACCAAACTGGACATTATGAATGTTGTATGTATGGTTGCTAGATTTCAGGTTGATCCAAAAGAGTCTCATGTGACTACTATAAAGAGAATCTTCAAATATCTAAAAGGAACAGTTGATTTTGGACATTGGTATCCTAAGGATGATGATCTTACTTTGAGTGCATATACTGATGTGGATTGGGTAGGAGATGTTGATGATAGGAAGAGTACTAGTGGTGGTGCCTTCTTCCTAGGGAAGAAGCTGGTGTCTTGGTTGAGTAAAAAGTAGAATTCCATACTACTGAGGAAGAGTGTATTGCTACTACAAAAAACTATACTCAAGTAATGTGGATGAAAAAGATATTGAAAGATATCATAGTAGTATATGAAGAGACTTCTTAAGGGAGAAAGTGAATGAAAAAAAAGTCATACTGGAGTATGTTCCTACCAAAGAATAGGTTGTAGACATTTTCACTAAGTCTTTGCCAAAGGATACTTTTGAGTATCTTAGAGGGATGATAGGGGTAATTACCCCTCCTGATATGAACTAGAGATGCATTTACTTGCATCAATCCATGTGCCTCATAGATATTTTCTGATTTAGATTGATGTTTCCATGGTTGCTACTCAAGGAGAGTAATCAGATGTGTAGATATATGGTTCATATCTTGTATGTGGGAAGGTAATGCTTACCTTTTCCATTTATTTCAAAGGGGGAGAAGAGCAATGTGAAAAATCCTTTTTGGGGAGAAGACCAGTTGAGGAGAAGAGTCAGAATCTAAGGGGGAGTTAGTGCAGTTGTGTTGATGGTATTTTTCACATCATGTGTTGCCATCAATGCCAAAGGGGGAGATTGTTGGATGTTGTGGTTGTGTTTCTGATATGTGGTTGTTAATGATGTCAACACTACTAGCATTATTGTATTGAAGGATGTATATGTCAAGGATATTGAGAAAATTGTTGAAGGAATAGTTACTGAGTTGTTGGTTGCTAGTGGAACAGTAAAGGTCATGAAGGTTTTTTGTTCTATACATTGAAGTTTTGGACTAAAGGGTTTATTGCTAAGAGTATCTATTTCATCTACCAGAAGTTTCAGAGGTCAGCGTGAATATTTGATCGTGCTATGAATAGTTGTGTTCTGACAGTGTTTTTGTGGTCTCTGTCAATGTTCCTGATTGAAGTTTATGTGATTGTAATAATTTTTGTTTCTATGGATGCTTCTTTGTTAGTTTTTGTTGGTTGTGGATGCTTCTAGATCATTCTCTATCTTTTTTGTACATCCACGTTGATCAATGTGTTCGTGGTTGAATATTTTTCTCATGTGTGTTCAGGTTTTCATGTTCTTGGCCGACATGATGGTTGTAATGTGTTACAAATCCTTGAATATTAAAATTGAATGTTTGGAATGCTCGAGGATATTTTTTTTGGGTCACATCATAACATTAGCCGACGGTGTATGGTTCGCATTGCAAATTTATTTGTAAACTTGGGCCAACATTGTAAATATGGTTTATATTTCTAGCTGACTAAGTTGTTGATGTAATTTTATGTTGTAGATATATAAGAGTGTTTGTTTGAGTGAATTTAGTGGTGTGTGAAAGAAAAGGAAATCCAGAGAAAGAGAAAGTGCACAAACATTGATCTAATCATTCAATTGTAGAGCAGAGTGAGAAGAAGGTTGAGAGAAGTGTGAAGAAGGTTTTATATGCTTAACTGGAATTATAATCAAGCTTGTGTAGAAGCTATTTTATCAATTCACACCCTATGGATCTAATCCAAATTACTGTGTATTGTTGGGTAGTTATCCCTCTTGTATTTGAGCAATGAGCTCTAGGCAGTGTGCCTGAATACATGTGCATTCCCATTATTATTCTCATTATACTTTTAATAGGGTATAATATTGTGGACTAACATCCACCGTGGTTTTTCCCCTAACAGAGTTTCCACGTAAAAAAAATATTGGTGTTCTCTATGTTTCTAATGTGTTAATTTTTTATCATTTATTGTTCCTTCATTAGATCTAAGGTTAAGTTAAGTAAAGTTTGAAAAGTTTAAATATTCTGTGACAACTAATTCACCCCCCCTCATAGTTGTATGTCCTTGTTTTTCCAATAGCCTCAACACCAATGAATGAATAGATGTTGGTTCACGTTGGGTTTTCCAGGAATGTAAGAGAGGGGTTTCGACCACATGCAAGGCCCTAGGTCATGGCGGGCCAAGAGTGAAAGGCTGCCCTAACTTACCTTAGCTTAAATGGATGTTTCAAATGAGGATGACAATAACGAGGACTATAAATTCCTACAAGCACTCTGTAATCCCGAGATTTCGAATGAGGCTAGGCAAGTTGGTTTTTGGGTCCAGCACTATATTTCAGGTAGTTCTATGTTTTTTTGATGTGCTTTTATGCACTTCTCAACACAGGCAGTGCGTAGGTGCACTACCTATCTTGAAAGACAATCTTCCACAATCAGATTGTAGAACACTATCCCAAGGTCTCTAATGTCAGGTCTTGACAGTGCTTGGAATATCTCAGTTGATGTTATATGATTTTCTGGAATCACAAGGTGGACTTACATATGAGTTACAAAGCGTGGGAAGTTGGGTTTACAAATGCAGTTTCAAAGTGTTGGAGGTGAATGAACAGTAGTTGTCCACTCAAAATAGCAAGCTAAAACTCATCAAGTTCATCTGATTTAGCTTCATGGTGATGCTTGAGATCCTACTCTAACCAAGGACTAAAAGAAATAGCAAAAGGAGAATGTTTAAGAAAGTTGTTCTAATCCTAAGCTACGAATGAATAGTAACAATGGTGGTTGCTACAGTAGACAGGCTTCCTAAACCGAGTTTGCTTGACCAAGAGAAACCTACAACTACACAAAACCAGTGCAATCTTCTAAGGTTTGTTGATTTTCAAATTACACATACACATCATGAACATGCAATTGTACTAGGTTGTATCAATGACATAAAGAAGCCCAGGCTAACTTTGCACAACAACTTGTTATCAACAAGTGTTAAAAGTCTAGGCTGGAAGCTCATCAAATACTATAACAGCAACACCATCATGACAACCATTCAAGAAACTAATACTAAAACTAACATGGAAGGAAGAGCCATGCATGCAAGATGAGAAAAATCAAAGAGATCATCCATAAAATCATGCAATGTTATCTTCTATTGCTGCAAATGTTTTTTACAACAGCTCTCCAACCCTTTACAAAAGAGGAGCAATCCCCTATTTATAGTTTTCCAAAGCCAAAATGAATGGCTAGGATTAATTCACAATGAGTGGCCTAGATTTGATTTACATTAGGGTTTCACCTACCCCTCATTATCCAACAATTTTAAAATACATCTTTGGCTTTTCCCTGTTTTGTCACCTAGTGCCCAGGTGTTGTAGCAATTTTGTCATTTAGTTGATTGCCCTTTTACTGTAGCTAAAACTGCTTGAAACTTGCCTTCTTACTTGATGTGTTTGCAATGTTCTTCCTTGGATCAAACGAGCCCATTGATGACTGGCATCAATGGATTGGTTGCACCTGAGTCAGGTGGATAGATCATCATTATCTGGTGAGAAGTAGTACAGCTCCCCCAATGGGCCTCCCCGACGGACCCACAACAGGCTCAATAAATCCTGCATACATGAAACATTAAAAGGTCATAATATTCATATTTGAGATCATTTGGACCATGAACATAAATGCGGGTTCGAGGGTCCTGGATTCCCCTAAGGAATAAGGATGGTGAAAGGCCAATGGCCAACAGTGGAAAAAATTTTGGAAGGGCGGACCTAGAAGGCTAGAAGGATGATGAAAAGATGGCAGAAGGCCAATGGCCAACAACGGACAACATTCTGAAAGGGTGGACCCGAAAGGCTAGAAGGACAGTGGAAAGACAACAGAAGGCCAACGGCCAATAATGGACAACATTTCAGAGGGGAAAACCCAGAAGGCCGGAAGGATGACGGAAAGATGGTGGAAGGCCAACGACCAATGATAAACAACATTCTGGAAGGGCAGACTCAGAAGACCGGAAGGATGACGAAAAGATGGTGGAAGACCAACGACCAACGGTAGACAACATTTCAGAAGGGTGGACCTGGAAGGGCGAAAGGACAACAGAAAGATGGCAGAAGGCCAATAGACAACAACAGACAACATTCCAGAAGGGTGGACCCAGAAGGCCAGAAGGATGACAAAAAGATGACGGAAGGCCAACGGCCAACAACGAACAACATTCCAGAAGGGCAGAGCCAAAAGGCTGGAAGGATAGTGGAAGGCGAACGGCCAACGATGGACAGCATTCCGGAAGAGCGGACCCGGAAGGGCAGAAGGAAAATGGAAAGACGGTGGAAGGCCAATGGCCAAGGACAAACAACATTCCAGAAGGGCAGACCCAGAAGGGCGGAAGGACAACAGAAAGACGACGAAAGGCCAATGGCCAATAGCGGGCAGCATTCTAGAGGGGCGGACATAGAAGGCCAGAAGGACAGTGGAAAGATGGTGAAAGGCCAATGGCCAATGGCAGATAGCATTCTAGAAGGGTGGACCCAGAAGGACGAAAGGATAGCGAAAAGACAGTGGAAGGCCAACAACCAACTGCGGACAACATTCCAGAGGGGCAGACCTGGAAGGCCGGAAGGATGGCAGAAAGATGGTGGAAGGCCAACGGCCAACGACAGACAACATTCTGAAAGGGTGGACCCAGAAGGCCGGAAGGACATTGGAATGATGGCGGAAGGCCAATGGCTAACGATGGACAACATTCTAGAGGGGTGAACCCAGAAGGCCGGAAGGACGGTGGAAAGATGGTTGAAGGCCAGCAGCCAACGGAAAAAAACATTTTGAAAGGGCGGACCCAGAAGGATAGAAGGATAGTGGAAAATTCAGTGGAAGGCCAATGGCCAACGATAGAAAACATTCCAGAAGGGCAGACCTGAAAGGCTGGAAGGATAGTGGAAAGATGGCAGAAGGCCAATGGCCAATGGCGGACAACATTCTGAAGGGGCAGACTCAGAAGGCTAGAAGGATGAGGTCCTCCAGCCATATTGACACAACAAATTCCATAGGGAAACCCACCAAGGGAAACCCGAGGGGGCGGACTTGGAGGGGCTGAAGGACGCCAGCAAAAGAAAACTGCCAAGGGATCCCCGTAAAGGAAAAAGACTTAGCAAAAATTAGGTGGGTTTATTTGGTCAGGGGAATTTTATCATTTGAAGGCACATGACCAATTTAGGCTTAGAAAAAATGGCACAAAAAATGAGATAGGAGAAAAATAGCCTGTCGAGAGAAAAAAGAGGGGGTCCCTACCCATGGCAGGGCATGTGTGCAAAACATGCACAACATGTTTGAGGATGAAAGCATAGGTCTGGGACGACAACGCAACATGCTAGCATCTCTTAGGTGAATTGGTGTCCGTACGACCAGAGGACCAAAAGTACAATGAGAACTACTAGAAAATGAGCTAGCAGGATAGCTAGTGATTTCTAAGAGAAAAAAACAAAAATATGAATTACATGAAAGTGAAATTAAATATACCAAAGCTAAGGTGACGAAGATGATTTTGTAGAAGATCTTGTTCACCAGCTAGTTCCACAAAGCACATTTTCCTGCACACAGAAAGAGGGAAATTGTTGTGGGGCTATATAGGGGCCTGCCTCAATCACACCCCCGTTTTGGTGTTTCCACCTCCATGAACAACCAAAATTGCAATGATAGAGAAAATATATGATAAAGAAGGAAATGAAGTAAACATCACAAAAGCACTACAAAATAGTGTTATGCTACTCAAACCAAATCGTAGAGGAGAGGAGTGGAAAGCTTACCACCTCCACCAAGATCTCACTAGCCAATGGAGGAGAAAATGAGAGTACTCGAGCCTCTACTGCAATGGTGTTGTTCCACTTTTTCTCTATAGAGTTGACAGAGTATTTTTGTTGCTGCTATGGAGTGAAAAGTGTTGTTGAAAGTGCTTGAGAATGCTGGAAGTGAATGCTAGATAGTGTGAACAAGATCAAATGAACTTGCTAGAGGATGAAATGGAAAAAGGAAGAGTGAATTTGAAGGGAGAATGAGAAAAATGGCCATAAAGGTCAATTGGTCAAAGAGGATGTTACAGGCTCCAGACGCAAGAATCTGCTAGGGACATAAGCACATCATACAGATGTTTGCGCACTGCATGGACATCCCTTACAGATATTCCTCTGCCGACACAGAGAATAAATGCCAAGTGGAATGAAGGTAGCGGGCTTATGTGGAATTTTGCCTTCGTATTTGGTTTTCTAAAGTGAAGAAGGGAAAAAGGGGAATTTGTGTGAGGAGAGAAAATTTGCTCCTCTACAATTTCTTCAACATGACAGTGAGCAACAATCATAAGGACATAAATAAAACAATGTAGCTTTAGAGCTCATCTACTGCACATGAAATATGAGGCATTGACAATACCAATAGTACCATGACACAACTACAGCAGTACATCCTTTTTTTCTAAAATAACGTTGTCAAGAATGAACAAGAAGTGTAGGGAATAAATGCATAAAGGATTTGAATGCATGTAAATCACCATGACACCCCATTTCTATGAGGCATATGCTTCCCCTACCTTGTCAACCCTACAGAATTGGCAAGCTAGTGAGCTTGGAAAGCTAGTGAGATCACTAGCTTGCCAATTCAGTAAGGTTGACAAGGTAGGGGCGTCATATGCCTCATAGAAATGGGGTGAGTTCATAGCCTTCTGATGCAAATAATAATGATGGAAGGAGTTCTAGGGTTTATAGAAGATCAAGAAAATATGCCTTTGTAGAATATAAGACATTGTTTTAGATTTTGTCATAAATCCACACGCTTTTCCTTCAAGAAAACTTTAAATGTAAACCAATAACCATTACAACTAAATAATGTATATGCACATTTCATTGTCACATATATTAATGAATATACACATTTACAAGTATTAATTTCTCATAATTTTTGTATATCAAAAAATACACTAAGTCAATAACAAATATTACAATAGTGAGGGAAGAACATCTTGAAAATCCTCCCATTTCTCAATACTTGTAGCAATACATGCAGGAGAATAATCCTCCCATTTGCAGCCCAATCATGAAATATATTGTACAAGAAGAAACAAAAGGAGCTGTTGCCCAGTTTATTTTCTCCAATCCACCTCAGGTGGCCTAGTTATTTGCATTCCAAAATGCTTCAAAACTTGTACTTCCCCTGCTCTCTTGGAAACACATGGGTAGTAGCCTCTTTGTGGTTGTGTACTGTCACTAGAATTTGGTCCACAACAATCTTGCAAAAGCCTAACAATTTCAGACATGGACTCACATAAAAATCATTAAAAGACCAATAATTGAATAATGTCATATGTACACCTTCTGACCAGATCTATTCTCACCTTCATGCATGTTGTAAGTAGATCGATTGAAGGTCCTACAATGGTGGTGTGGTCCATATTTTTCTACTTTCTCATCTCTCAATGATCATACGTATAAATTTAAAATATATCAATGATAATTAAAATAAAACATGGAGCATATAAGAATCCTAGAAATCTACGAAATGGAAAAGAAAGAGAAGATTGAGAACCAGAAAATGCACCAACAACCAATGTTTCTCATACCACTGAACACTTGCACCAACAACCGATGTTTTTCTTTTCTTGAGTTTACAAACATAAGTATAACCTATAGTCACAAATGCATCAATGGAATTCCTAAATGTATATGACATCAAACACCAATAGATAATCAAAACTTAAAGGTGGTTAATAGAGATCAGCATATAATCATCATTTTGCAAATTAACAATAGTGCAATTTTGCAAACCCTTCTACGATCAAACTTAAATGCTTGAAAGAAAGTAGTGATCAATAACATGACTTTAAAAATTCAATCTGCATACTTACAAATCAACGCAAGGAACCATCTGGGTCTATTTTTCTCTTTATTGTGTCAATTATTGCCTTGTGGTTAGACTCACACACTTTCCACAAGTTCTTGTTCATAGGTCTCCCCTTATATTTGATCAAATGAACGTTGGTGGGGATGAAAAGGTTTGATTAGTGAATAATTTTTTGATGCATGTCGAAGTTATCAAACAACCAAACTACAACATTCTTCACTGGGTACCTTCTAAGCCATGTTCTAGTAACAACCACCAAACCTGTAGGATATTCTATGTTTTCTCCATCTATAATTGGGTCCTCTAATTTATTTTTGGCCTCGATACAACATCACAGGTAATAATTTGTACCCTCTTCATTTTCTTCATCTACAATCATCGCATAAATGTGCCCTGGATTGATATGTTCATCTTGTTATATGTATTTAATGAACATCAAAATAAAACCTGTAAGATATATTACCTAGTTCTAGTAGGTCTGATACATGATCAAAGTCAATAGATGATTGCATCTCCATGATTTGTAGTTTCGGAGCTCATAAGTGTCAAGTGGGGTTAGACTTCTTACTAACCATTCATCAACCCACTCTGTTGACTCACAATCATTCCAAGCTTGAAGTGTACATGTAGAACAAAAGCATGCCATGTTCTACATATGGATAGTCCATGTACCTGCATTGGAGCTTCTAAAAGAGTGTAGATTGTTTGATCATGTTATTGTACAACAATCCTCATATTTTACAATGTTAGTATCATCTACTAAATGAAAAAATCTATGAACTAAAGAATTACCTTCACTACCTGGACCCATTGCATGATTGCACCACTTGACAATTGATCTTGCATCTACCAAATTTACACTGTCTTTGTACTTTAACTCTTCTCGTGCTAGGGCTCTTTTGATACATGCACCTACTCCATCATGCTCCCCCTTTCCATGCCCAGCCTCTGAGAAGTTCCACATATGTTGAATACCATTGATCCTATTAATCCTACTCAACTAGTAAAACATTCTAGCATTCTTGAATTGCGATGTACAGTTATTTGACCATGTGATATGTTCACTGAATGATATTCCCCTACTAGCCAGATCAACATAGAACATCTGAAAGGAACCTTGCACAAACTCGGTAGAATTTGTACGATCATCACTAATGCAAAAGTGATACTCCCTCAATACTTTCTTGTTATCCTTTGTACTATCATTTGCATGAAATAATTCTATATGCACAAATATAGCAACCTACGTGGAGTTGTAGTATTGTGATTACACCTTGTTTTGTGGTTGTAGTGTGCAGTTCTCTGTGAATTCAACAACTAAAATGATGCTATGAAGTGGAAACATGTCCTTGCATAACTTGAACTATGAGTCCAACCATTGAGCTCTACGTGTATGCCTTGCATACGCATAGGCCACCTAATCATGTAAAATTCCCATAAATTGATACACTAGAATCTTATCACTGACCAATTCACACTTCTATGCTTCTTTCCCATCTTTTAGACTGTAGGCCACTGTCTTGTATTTTCCAAATTCCACAATTTTGTCTCCAATTGTGTGTGTACTAGCCATGTGTTGGAAAATTGGAAAATGTTGCATGCCACTGCAATGATCACATGTTCCATCCAAACATGACTTGTAAAAAATTTTACCATCCTCTCTTTCACATAAAATGGAAGATAAGAATTCCCTTGAGGAATTAGGTGGAGGCCTTATGTTACATTCCTACAAAAACATTGTCACTATGCATATCTACACATATATGTTTATAAACATCATAATGGTTAGTAAACTTAATATGTACTCTACAAAAAAAAATTGTGCATGTGTGATTTATTTTGACATAAAAAGGCTTTATCATTTCAAAATACCTTTGACATATTTTAATTTCAAGAAATTTTTGTACAAAATCAGCAAAAAATTGGGTTTGAGTGGTATCCAAATAATGCTTTGGATGTGGCTCATGGATTTTATTACCAATTCTCATTCTTACAACATCTCTTTGATTAGGAGAGATCCTCGTGTTATCCTTCCAATAATCTACTACTAAGATCTCAAGCCTTGAGCAATTCTTTTATCTTTTCGTGGCACTTTACCCAAGAATTCCCATAACTCATTGCTATTTGGATCCTCCACTCTTTCATGCCTTCCTTTGGCTCTCATTAGAGATGATCTAATTATTTTCAAAGAATTACTTGTCTTTGTAAGGTTCACAATGTTCCTTGTTTGACTGTTTAACAGTGTTGTTGTCATCACATGTCATGTGGAACAACTATCCTTCGTGCGTGTAGAACCCATGCTCTTGTATGCACTCATCAAGTTCTTGACAATGGAATTTTCACTGGATTCATTCAAAAGTCTCATCCCAAGAGCCTTCATGGTGGGCCTAAATTTTAGTTGCCTCATCATTTCAACAAATAGTTGGCATCTTCCACCCTCACTTAGCTTCTCAAAAAATAAACTCCATATCCTTTGTGCATATCTTTGATATGTACATTTTGGAATCTTATCAGGCATCCATTTCAAAACATTGGAATCAATATCAATAAAAAATCTATGTTTTCTATGCAAAAATCTAGGAGGAGTTCTCAAATGTAAATTTGTGTCAACAACATCGATGATAGATCCTGAACCTTCAATCGGAGGTGAAATTGATGACATACCTTGAGATTTGTTGAGATGATGGAGTCACAGTGTCGCTAATGAAGCTGAAGTCTTCAATGGAGGACCTTTTCCAGGAAAGATATTCAACCACATAGAAAGTGTTGCAACAATCGAATGCAAAATAGAGATTCTATTATGACGATATGATATATTACAAGAGTACATGTCCCTGATTAAATAGGAAAGAGTGAGAACCTAGAATGCATAAGATGTTGCCAAGTGTCAAAATCACACTACATGTGACAACATGTGAACCCTACCTAGGAAATGATAAAAGATTGAGATAAGTTCTATAAGGATAACTCATCTTCTAGAAGGAATCTTATCCCTACACATGAAAAGGGGAAATTATCCCATTATTTATGATTTATTTAAAAATGCAACCTAGGACTAAATAATGCAAGAACTAAGTTAACTTATGCTAGTGTAATAAATAATTAATTACACTAATACCCCCCATAAGTGCAACTTAGGGGGGAAATGCAATGATTATGCAAAGATGATGGGTCCCAACTATGAGGCCATGTTAGGTACCCATTTACATGATGAAGATGTAGAAAATATCTCACAACCGAAGAAAAGGGGAAAACCTAGTGGGAACAAACCCCTCTCCAAAAAGGAGATAAAAAAGATCAAAAAAAAATGATGGAAAAGTGATGATTGGAGGACTCAACATCATCCCCCCAAGGACTACAACCATCATAAAGATACAAAAAGAAACAAAAAATAGGTGACTAGATATCCCCCCCACAAAGGAGAGTAGTCCCCTCTAGGATGTCTTCAAAACCTGTGATGAAATGAGAAGCCAAGTCCACAAGACTTGATGCAAACCCATCCAGATGCCACAAGTCTGAAGAGATGAAGGAATCTTTCCCTGTTGAAACAAATCTCAATTGGGAGGTAGATGAGGAAGAAGATGGAGCTAAGAGAAGAGCCAAATCAAGCCAAGCACCACAACCCTAGTGAGGAGGATGAGAACTGCTTCCTACCCTAGAGTCTGGAGAGTGAGGAGAAGGTTGAGGACGATCCCAAAACTTGGTAAACTTGTACACCTTGGAGTGATTATTTGCTTCTCCATAGGTAACAACTGTGTCAAATTGATCCTGGATGATAGCCAGTTCTGATGTAAACTCAATTTTCAAACCCTCCTGAGCAAGTTGATAAATTGAAAGAAAATTGTGGGCTGTTTGAGGAATATATGCAACATCATACAACCATCCCCCCTCCAAAGAAACATCACAAATAGCAGCAACATTAACAATTTCTGCATTTGGAGTGAACATCCTATCGAACTCTGAAGGTCTCACGTAATCCCAAAGAATATGATCATGAGAATAGGTGACATGTCATGAAGCACCTAAGTCAATGACCCAACCTTCCCTTCTATCAACTAGAGTATTGATGAAAGCATTTCCCTTGCCATGAATCTTAGTTGTGGCAATCCCTGCAATGCTTGAAGATGACTCTTCATGAGAAGAAAAGTGAGGTGATTTGAAAAAAGGAGGAAGAGTGATGTTATGATCTCTAAGAATTTGTTTTAGCTGATGTATCTCCCTCTTAAAACATGTCTCCTCACTATCACGAAGCCCATTACAAAAACTGCACTTGGGCATCTCCCTCTTAGGCTTTTCTTCCTTGTGTTGTGATGATTGAAAAGATCTTGTCTTATATTTTCCCTTATTCTTTCCTTTTCCTTTGGATGGTGCTACAACAAGAGCATGAGACTTTGAAGATGAATCAACTTGATTGAGTTTTGATTGATATCTATTCAGCCGCTCACAAAAAGTCTTGAATGAAGGCATGACAAAACTATCTCCAAGTCCATCCATTGTAGAATAGAAGGAAGTACAAAAATAAGAAAAAGAACCTTTTAACTTGGAAAAGATCATGAAGATGCATTCCTTGTCAGTTTTATCTTTACTACACCTTGATAGTTGTGTCCTCAAAGACTTGAATTTTACCAAATAGTCTTCTATGGAGGCAAACTGATCAATTGAGAGTGAAGCCAGTTTTGAATCTAACTGCATAGCTCAAACATCACTGACATAATTGAATAAATCCTTGAGTTTATCCCAAACCTCCTTAGGAATGGAGCACCCTTCAATATGGAAAAGCAAGGAGTTGGGGGAATGAAGAGTAATAAGTCCCATAGCCTCCTCACACTTGATCTGATGCTAAAAATTTTCATATTCCCTGGTCAAATGTGGTTGATTCTCATTCAACGTTGACCATAGGCCCTTCGACTAGAGGATACGTTGCATGTTGAATTTCCATGTATGATAATTGTGGGGTGTGAGAATCTCAAATCCTATATCTGCCATTAGAGAAAGAAAAACTATACATGACAAAAGGTCTCTGAAAGGAAATGTTGGAATTTGATGATATATCAATGATCAATTGAAATGAAGCCCCCTTCATACAAACAATTGTTAGAAGACAAGAATCACTGAAAGGGGGGGTGAATTAGTGATTCATCTAAATCACAATATTTTAAAATTTTGAAGGTTTTACTTGACCTTTAACCAAAATATCAAATGACAACTCAATGAAAAATTTTCACTTAAGTTCCAATAGTATTACATGAGTCATGAAAGACATGCTATTAATAGAGACAAAACTTAAGAAGAAACTTTACACATTCATATGTATTAGAGCTAGACAAGAATCCTCAGTGCAGGATATTTTGACTTATTGCAGAAACTGTAACAATGTTTAATGCAATTGATGAAATAAGATAAATAAGACCAATCACACATATAAAGCCATCACATAACACATAATTTGTCCTGAGTGGAAAAACCACTCAAAAAATCTTTCTTTATTCACTTAGAGCACCAACACTTTCAAGTTTGGGAGCACCAACTCCACAACAATCAAAAGCACCAACTTTACAAGATTACAGGAGCACCAACTTCTTTTAAGGCACAACAATCATGATAGTGTTCTATCACTCTAGAAGTGCAATTTTGTTGCAATCCTAGAATCTCAATAGAAGACTATAATATTCACATTAAGCACATTGAAGAATGTTGCATGAAGGTGACAACATCTTCCAGAATGATAAAATATTTCCAATCTAAAACAACTTCTACACAAAATATTTTTAAGGAATAGTCATGAAAACTCTGTTCATTCTTCTCTCAAGTAACCAAACAGAAAACTGATAGATATTTTTTATATCCATTGCCTTCAAGTGCAGTTTTGTTTTTAAAAATGTAAGCCAAACCAATTGGATAAGGGTTGTAAAAGCCCTAAATGAATTAACTGAAGAGATTATTACAAAAATTTGTAAGAAATATCCAAAAACCCTAAACAGGTTTATTATATCACAATCAACACATATTAACCCCATAAAGATCCTTAATAATATCATTTTGAATATAAAGAATCTTTGTATACAACTAGTTTTAATAAACCTGTTGTAACAAAACGAAATGATATGTAAACAACTAATCCTTTTTCCTTAACAAATCATTCCAAGCTTGTAATCACACTGATTCAATGGAAGAAACAAACTAAAGAAATGAGCCTTAAAAACCTAATAATCCTCTAGCTAAAAGAAGCCAACTTCCACTGTCATTTCCTTGTCACAGTCACATCTTTTGAAAAATCAAAGTCATTCCATACATCGCCCAAGCTTATACAGTGAGTTGATTTTCATAACCATAGCATTTCAGCTGAGTAAAACTAAAAAAATTTGTAGACCATAGTATACCATGGCAGCTAGGGTTCCATCATACATTTTTCCCTAAACAAATATTTTTAAAGACTTTGCAAATTATGATGATCATTTGAGATCCAATCAAACATTATAATTTCCCTGCCAAAGATTTTACCAAAAAGAACTAACATCATTATGATAATAAATAATTAAACCAATGAGTTGTCAATGATGGTTGTCGGCCAAGATACCTGATAACACATGTTACCTCATGAAAAATGAACTCATTAATTTTCCAATTACTTGGTCACTTCCATGTGACTTTTAATAAAGTCATCTTCCTTGGATAATATGAAATGCAATGAGACCAATATAATTCCATATGCCAAGTTCACAATATAAACCATATAAACCTGCTCGATGCCTCATATGGTGAAAATATAAGACACCTCCAATGTTGAAGTTAGCCCTTTATTATAAAGGCTTTAAAATCATTTAAAATTAAATGTGATGCAAATAATAAAAAATTCAAGGCCTCAATATCATATGTGAAGGAGATGACAAGGTCTATGGACCTTTTGAATTTTACAAAGTAAACATGAAGACCAATTTAATATCAAATTAAAATTCCTTAAAACAATAAAATAGGGTTTAGAGACTTTGATACCCATATCTAATAATATTTGATCCATCTAAATCAGTTGAGTACAACAAGAAGTAGCAACTATGTACTCTACCTCAGCAGTAGAAAGGGAAACTGATTCCTATTTCTTGTTGTGCCAAGGAACTAACCCATCACCAAGGAAAAATGCAGCACCACTGGTGCTTTTTCTATCATCCAAACAACTAGCCTAGTCAGTGTGTGTATATGCAATCAAAGAGAAATCATTGCTTCTAGGGTACCAAAGACCATAATCAAGAGTGTGTTGAATATATTTAAAGATTATTTTAACATCAGTAACATGTGACTCTTTATGTGAGGCCTGAAACCTCGCAACCATGCAGACTGTCTGCATTATATCAGGCCTGGAAGCAGTTAAATACAATAAACTGCCAATCATTGATCTATATTCAAATTGATTTTCATCAGGAAAATCATCAACTCTAGTGAGTTTGCAACCTATAACCATTGGAGTACTAACAGGTTTACATCCATCCATTTGAAATTTTTTAAGCATCTCTCTAGCATACTTGGTTTGAGAGAGAAATATACCACTTTCAAGTTGATAAACTTGAAGACCAAGAAAGAAGGTTAATTCTCCCAACATAGAAATTTCAAATTTAGATTCCATAATATCAGAGAATCTTTTACTTAAAGCATCATTATTTCAGCCAAAAATGATATCATCTACATAAACTTCAACAAGCAAAATATAAGTACCTTCAATTCTGACATAGAGATTGATTTCAACTCCTCTTCTAACAAATCCATTTGATGTTAAATGATTGTCCAGCCTAGAGTACCATGCCCTAGGTGCTTTTTTTAAGCCATATAAGGAATTTTTCAACCTATAAACATGATTAGGCTTGTCTTTGCAAACAAACCCTTCTGGTTGTTCCATATAAAATTCTTCATCTAAATAGCCATTTAGAAAAGCAATTTTAAACATCCATTTGATAAACAGTGAAATTATTATAAATGAAATAAGCCAAAAATATTCTAATGGATTCTAGTCTAGAAATAGGTGAATATGTTTCACCAAAATCAATACCTTCCTTTTGAGCATAACCTTTTCAAACAAACCTTACTTTGTTGCAAACAACTTTTCCACTTTCATCAAGCTTATTCCTGTAAACCCACTTGCCACCTATGGCATTCTTGTCATCAGGTCTTGGGACTAACTCCCAAGTTCGGTTTTTCTTAGTTTGAATTATTTCTTCTTGCATAGCCTTAAGCCAACATTCATCCATGAGAGCTTCATCACAATTTTTTGGTTCAAATTCAATAGCTAAACATAAGGTTGTATGTTCTGCTATTTGAACTTGTTCTTCAAATTTAGTAGCCTTTCTTTGTGTTTGAATTCCAACATCTCTATACCCAATAATCTGACTTGGAGGATGATTCTTAGAAACATATTTTGAAGGATTATTGGGCAAAATATTCTTAGAATTTTGTTGTTTCAACAAGTTTAGGACTTGTTGTCTAAACATCTTTAGGTATTACTTCAAGTTCTATTTCAGTTTCTTCCTCATTATCCTGCAAAAGATCAGTTTCTAAATTTATTCTTTCATCAACTTTCACATTAATTGCTTCAACAATTTTATTAAGCCTTTTATTATAACATTTGTAGGCTTTACTTTGAGTTGAGTATCCCAAAAAGATACCATCATCACATTTTGATTGAAAGCTTCCTAGATGTTCATCATCTTTCTTAATAAAGCATTTGTTGCCAAAAATTTTAAAATGCTTTATAGAAGCTTAGACTTTCCATGCCATAATTCATAAGGAGTGAATTTTGATTTCACTCTAAGTTGCACTCTATTTAAAATGTGCATAGCTATATGAACATCTTTTTTCCAATACATATCAGGTAACTTAGCTTCATCTAACATGGTTCTTGCCATTTCCTTCACATTTTTGTTTTTACGTTCAACTAACCCATTTTGTTGAGGTGTTCTAGTGGTTGCATATTGCCTCTTAATACCATGTTGTTCACAATAATCAATAAATTCCTGAGAGGTGAACTCTCCTTCTTTACCAGATCTTAAGCATTTAAGCTTTAAATCAGATTCTTTTTCAACCATTTTACGAAAGATTTTGAATCTTTCAAATGCCTCTAACTTATGTTTAAGAAAAGTAACCCAAACCATTCTTGTATAATCATCCACAAACAACATGAAATACTTTTCACCATTAATTGACCTTGTTCTAGTTGGGTCACACAAATCTGTATGTACAAGTTGTAGAGGCTTAGTTGAAGAATGTTCTTTTGTCTTAAAACTAACTTTAGTTTGTTTACCACTTAAACATTCTTTGCACATAGAGTTTTCTAGTTTTATCAAAGTTTATATGTCCTAACCTTTTATGCCATAACCAAATTTCTTCAACTTGACCCATTAGACATATACCTCCATTATTTTCATTACCAGAGGTGTCAAGGAGATTATAAACATTACCTTTAGTCCTCCTCCCCGCTGCAACAGTCTTTCCAGATTTGTTCTTGATCTCACATCCCTATGAAGTAAACATATCATGATAAGCACTATCACATATTTGGCTAACACTAAGTAAATTTTGCTTTAGGCCTTCCACATAATATGCATCACAGATAGATATGTCTTCATTTAGCAGAAGTGAACCTTTACCTTTAATCTGTATACCAGTGTTATCACCAAATTTCACATATCCACGAGCATAATCTTCAAGTTTGATGTTTTTTTCCTTGTCCCCTATCATGTGGTTAGAACAACCACTATCTAGGACCCATAAGTCCTTATTTTTAGTATGAAAGGTAGTTTGGACTAGCATTGATTGCTCTATACTGTTGACAAACTTAGGTTTCCAAACTATTTTTGTTTTTTGTTGTTTATCATGTAGATCAATTTTACATTGTTTGACTGTATGTCCAAAAATGTTGCATTTAAAGCATTTGACTTGGTTTACAAACCCAAAGTTTTGCTTATGCCAAAATCTTGGCATCCTAGAAGTCATTACCCTGCAAGAACTCACTTTGTGGACAAACTTATTGCAAAAGAAGTAGTAGCCAAAGAAACAAGGATTGAATTTGAATGACATTATTTTGTTTTCAAAGGGATGTCCATGGTTCTTACTAGACTCAAAATAATTTGATTTGAAACTCTTGTTTGTAGAGTTATATTTTTGCTTTGAATTATCAATTGAACACTCACCCTTTTCAAACCCAAGTCCAGTTTTATCCTTATTCAATTTATGCTTGCTAAGAGCATCATTAGGCTTTATTGTACTTTCATATTCTTCAAATTTCTTTCTAAGATCAACAACTTCTTGTTCTAATATTTGAATCTCTTTGTCTTTCAAGCTCACAGTTTTTTTAAGAAAATCCTCAATCCTTTTAGATTCTTCAAGTTGAGTCTTCAAAGTAACAATTTGTTGATCTGGTTTTTGTTCTTGAGAAAGAACTTGCTTTTTAAGTTTTCTAATTTCTTTTAAGAAACATTTTAACTCACCTTCAAGATTTACTTCACCATCTTCTGAAACAGCCTTGGTTTTTATATCCTCTAGCTATTTGACTTCGGCCATGAACAAAGTTTCTTCTTCATTACCAAAAGAGTCTTCAGTATCACTGTCTGATTCATCTTTGATGAATAGACTCTTTTTCTTCTTAAAGCTGAATTTTCTTTTAGGTTTATAGACCTTCTTCATAGACTACTTGTCAAGTTTTTCATCATCACTAATTTTTTCAACATAGGGGCATTTAGCTGCAAAATGTCCAATTTTTCCATAGTTGAAAAATTTAAAGGGAAGCTTCCCTTTGTATTTACCTGATCCCTTTTTCAATTTTCTAAAAAAGTGAGACTCCTGTGTATCAGAGTCTTCAGAATCACATTCAACTACAATTTTATTTTTTTCAGTTTTAAAAGTAGTTTCTTTTCCCGGTAAACTGTTTTTGCTTGTTCTCATTTCAAAAGTTGTAAGAGTTCCTTGTAGATCATCTAAGGTAATCTTATCAAAGTGTTTCTTTTCTTCAAGAGCTGAAAACTTAGTTTCATATTTAGGATGTAAGGTTCTAATGACCTTTTTAACCACATAAAACTCTTCTATTTCTTCTCCTAAACCTCTCATTGCATTAACAACTTCACTTATTCTCAAAAAGTATGCAGCCACTTTTTCATCATCATTCATTTTCATTTCCCAAACTGAATTTTGAGAGTAAGAATCTTTGACTATTTGACTTTATCATTACCTTAATAATTTTTTTCAATTTTTTCCCAAATCTCTTTAACAGACATGCAATGCATGACTTTAAAAATAAATATTTGGTTAAGCCACACAAAAGAGCATGTTTGGCTCTAGCATTAGTTTCATACTTCTTCTTTTCAACATAATCTATGGGTATTGTGGGTGGAACAGTATACCCAGCTAGAACTATGCCCCATACATCAAGATCAATTGAAACCAGATATGTTTCCATTCTAACTTTCTAGAACACATAATTTGTACCATCAAAAAGTGGAGCTCTAGTCACAGAAGTACCTTCTTGAGCTTGTGACATGTTTGAAAGACTTCCAAAACCAGAATCAATCCTAGGTGGATTGGACCTATGAAAGGACCCTATACTCTGATACCAATTGTTGGAAGACAAGAATCATTGAGAGGGGGGTGAATCAGTGACTCATCTGAATCACAATATTTTAAAATTTGCAAGGTTTTACTTGACCTTTAACCAAAATATCAAATGAAAACTCAATGAACAAATTTAACTTAGGTTCCAACAATATTATATGAGTCATGAAAGACATGTTATTAACAGAGACAAAACTTAAGAAGAAACTTTACACATTCATATGTATTAGAGCTACACAAGAATCTTTAATGCAGGATATTTTGACTTATTGCAAAAACTTTAACAATGTTTAATGAAACTGATGACATAAGATAAATAATACCAATCATATATATAAAGCCATCACATAACACATAATTTTTCCTGAGTGGAAAAACCCTCAAGGGGAATAAAAAATCACTTGAAAAATATTTCTTTATTCACTTAGAGAACCAACTCTTTCAAGTTTGGGAGCACCAACTCCACAACAATCAAAAGCACCAACTCCTTTTAATGCGCAACAATAATGATAGTGTTCTATCAATACTCTAGAAGTGCAATTTTGTTGCAATCCTAGAATCTCAATAGAAGACTATAATATTCAAATTAAGCGCATTGAAGAATACTGCATGAAAGTGACATCTTCCAAAATGATAAATTGTTTCCAATATGAAACAACTTCTACACAAAATATTTTTAAGGAATAGTCATGAAAACTTTGTTCATTCTTCTCTCAACTAATTGAACAAAAAACTAATAGATATATTTTATATCCATTGCCTTCAAGTGCAATTTTGTTTTTAAAAATGTAAGCCAAAGCAACTAGATTAGGGTTGTAAAAACCCTAAATGAATTAACTGAAGAGATTATTACCAAAATTTGTAAGAAATATCCAGAAACCCTAACAAGTTTATTATATCATAATCAACACATATTAACCCCATAAAGATCCTTAACAACATCATTTCGAATATAAAGAAGTTGTTTATACAACTAGTTGCAATAAACCCGTTGTAACAAAACAAAATGATTTGTAAACAACTAATCCTTTTTCCTTAACAAATTGTTCCAAGCTTGTAATCAAAAATTTGGAAATATTTGATTTGATGAAAGAAACAAAGTAAAGAAATGAGCCTTAAAAAACTAATAACCGTCCAGCTAAAAGAAGCCAACTTCCACTATCATTTCCTTGTCACATTCACATCTTTTTAAAACTCAAATTCATTCCATACATTGTCCAAGCTCATACAGTGAGCTAATTTTCATAACCATAGCATGTCAGCTAAGTAAAACTAAAAAAAATTGCAAACCACAGTAAACCATGATGGTTAGGGTTCCATCATACACATTTTCCTAAAAAAAAGTTTTTGAAGACTTTGAAAAATATTATGATCATTTGAGATCCAATCAAACATTATAATTTCGCTGCCAAATACTTTACCAAAAAGAACTGACATCATTATAATAATAAATCATTAACCCAATGAGTTGTCAATGATGGTTGTCAACCAAGATATCCAATAACACATGTTACCTCATGAAAATGAACTTATTAATTTGTCGATTACTTGGTCACTTCCATGTGACTTTTAATAAAGTCATCTTCATTGGATAATATAAAATACAATGAGACCGATATAATTCCATATGCCAAGTTCACAATATAATCCATATAAACCTACATGATGCCTCATATGGTGAAAATATAAGACACTTCCAATGTTGAAGTTATCCCTTTATCATAAAGGCTTTAAAATAATTTAAAATTAAATATGATGCAAACAATAAAACATTCAAGGCCTTAATATCACATGTGATGGAGAAGACAATGTCTATGGACCTTTTGAATTTTATAAAGTAAAGATTAAAACCACCTTAATATCAAAGTAAAATTCCTTAAAACAATACAGTAGTGCAATAATAGGAGATTAATAATGCACTAATATATTATTCAAAGATAACCTAAATATACCTGCTGAATATACCTGTGGAAAACACTATGGAATTTAGTCTTTAAGGAATCAAACTACTGAAACACAAGTAATAAAAATTGTCAGCCTCAAAAAATGTATATATATCAAAGATCTAAATCAAATATTTGTAACTGTAACATGTAACTGCATAACATATATCAACCAATCAGAAGCGAAGCCAAAATCTATAACCTCATATGAGGAATCATCATATAAAATATGTATCATTTAGCAACCAATTAACAACCAAAACCTATTCAACATATGAAAACTTCAACCATGTAACCAGTTTTGTCATCAAGGACAAACATGATAAACAACTGAAAGCCAACAACAACTCCCTCCAAAAAAGTAGGATGTTCAAGTGAAGACAAAAAAGAAGGTGAAAAACTACCAAATCACTTCACCAGAATTTGATTCTAAAAGGAATGAAGGATTGATGAAAAAAAGACTACAATACCTCTCTGATGTTGTGAGAATGGCATAAATTCAACAAACTGAAAAAGAGATATCACCTTCCAAGCCCAAATCAGGGTTTTCACTTCAACTGAATAGAATTTTTGATGAAAGTAGAATCTAGAAAAATAGAGTACAACACTGAAAATTAGACTCCAAGAGATTTCCAACTGTTTATTGTTTTCCAAATTTTGATATCATATGCAAAAGATAGTCCTCTAGAAGATCATTGCTACAATGGATCTGAACAAGCTAACTAGGCACAAAAAAAGCACCTGGGGGATAAAAAAATAAGCCCTTGGTCGTTGATGTGACCACGGGTAGTGTGGAGGAAAAGAAAATGCTCCCCCATGATTGGATGGCATTGGAGTGGCAGATCGGTGGAGAAATGGTGGTGCGGCCGGTGTAGGATGGTGGCATCGCTAGGAGCTGGCGGGATCCTCAGTCAAGGATAAGACTGGGGCTAGGGCTGGCAAGAACGTTGGTGTCGGGGAGTTGTTGGTGGATGGGGTCGGGAATGATGGCCGGCGGGAACCAATCAATGGATGTGACAGCCAGTGACATCGGTGGGGCCGACAATAATAAAGTCTGCAGCATGGTAAATCAAAGCTGACAACAAAATATTTTTTTTGAATATTTCCTTGGTCGGAAATTCAAAAAAATAATAATATAAATGCCAATGAAAAATATTAAATCTATGGAAAAATAAATAGAATTGGGTCGATGAACAAATATAAAGCTCAAACTATAGCCGCAGAAAAATAATTATGCCGATTGTGTAATAAAATACCAGGTTGCCCGTAAAATGATTTTTTTCCCAAACTATAGAAAATTTTGCCCAAATGATAAAATAAAAATAGCCTGATGATTCTAAAAAAAAAATTCCATGATGGAGGATTGAAAGGGAGATTTTTTTCTGTAAATTTGTACGGATAGTACAAAAAATGAAAACCCTAGATTGATACCTCAATGGCTACCAGTTGATATATATCCGATTTTGAAAAATGAGCAGGTGATCTATGGGGTTTGAGGCCTTCTGGATGCAATGGAGAGGTCAGAGAGAGCTTGATGTGCACCAGAAATGAGCTTGGCTCCTGGGTAGAACTAACTAGCGTACAAGAAAAAACTCCAAGCCTACAAAGAATCTTGCACACCAACTTTCTTGATCCTGGGTTGAAGTTTCATTGAAAAAGCTCTGATACCATGTTGAGATGATGGAGTCACAGTGTCCCTGATGAAGCTGTAGTGTTCAATGGAGGACCTTTTCCAAGAAAGATATTCAACCACACAGAAATTGTTGCAACAATGGAATACAAAATAGAGATTCTATTATGATGATATGATATATTACAAGAGTACATGTTCTTCATTAAATAGGCAAGAGTGAGAACCTAGAATGCATAAGATGTTGCCAAGTGTCAAAATCACACTACATGTGACAACATGTGAACCCTACCTAGGAAATGATAAAATATTGAGATAAGTTCTAGAAGGAAAACTCGTCTTCTAGAAGGAATCTTATCCCTACACATGATAAGGGGAAATTATCCCATTATTTATGATTTATTTAAAAATGCAACCTAGGACTAAATAATACAAGACCTAAGTTAACTTATGCTAGTGTAATAAATAATTAATTACACTAACAAGATTGACATGTAAATGATGTTGTACCTCCAACTTGATATTTCGTTTGTGGAGTGACTTGAAATAGAGATGTGTTTGTTGATGTACTTTCAAAACATAATGTTGTTGATGGTGTGACTTCAATTGTAGATGTGATTTCTAATGTACTTGGAAGACCACATGTTGTTGCTAGTGTGTCTTCAATTGGAGATGTGCATTGAACTTCACCTATGGTTGATGATGTGCCCCCAACTTGGAGATCCATTTGTGTCCTTCGGTGAACTTTTTTCATTTGTTCCCTTTGATTTTCCAATTGGACATCTCTCTTAGATTGCACAAGAATTCTTGGCTATATGGGCTGCAATTCATTTGCTTCACTAGATGCAATTTTTGATTCTCTTCTCCTTGCATTTTTAACTGCATGTTCTTCCAATGTTAGAGGCTTTGCTTGTTTCCTTAGCATGACATTGAATGCAACATGTTCACAAACACACATATAACAAAAGTAAGTAATGAATTTTATGAAACATATTGATAACGATGATTACATTGCATTTTATTGAATGCACCAAAGCATTTTATGAAAAAAGGAATGAGATTTTTGGAATTATCAAACATGTCTATGCTACAACATTTTTCATACATAAATCTACCTCCATACTGCAAGAAAAGTACTTGTAATCAATTTTTTCAAACATATCCATACCGCTTATTACATTGCATTTTATAAAACATATTGATATCACTAATTAAATTGTATTGCATATCTTTAAAACTCAAAGCATTACTTTACATTGCATAACTAATGTGACTTATCAAACATTGTGTCCCAACCTAGGGTTTATAGTGAGCTTCAAAAAACCCATTTTTTGATGTGTCTAGGGAAATTATATGAAACTTGGTACTATTTTTTGTAGGCCTATATGCACATGCTGACAACATGAGGGTTTCTAAATCATCATTTTGTGTGAGTTATTGAGGATAGTTTGTTTCTTTTTGCAACTATATTACATGTAAAACCTAGTACTTTGAGGGATTTGTACAAAAATTGCTTCAAGTAATCATTGATCAATGTTAAGAAGGATTTGAGGGGAGTATTTGGAGTGTGGACAAGTGCTTAGGAGCAAATACTTGTGTCAAACCTAGGGTATAAGTTGCTGCCACCTTTGGAAACTAGAGAATCTTGTGCTTATTGTTGTCAAAAGCACATTGTGATTGTCAACCAAGCCATGAAGAACATGAAATCAAAGAAGGGTTTGTGATGCTATATCTTGAAATTATTCACTATTTCTTTGGCAATGAGGTAACTTAGAAAGAAAAAATTATTTTCAATTGCAAAAAAATTTCCCTTTTTTTAATTTCTTAGAAAGGTATGAATGAATTTGAATCTATTATGTCATGTTTTCCATTTTATATCTTCAAGCTCCTAAAAATTAAAATTTTACATGCAACATCCATCTAATTTAATGTTGAATTATATGTGTAACAATGAAGATTAATAAAATCATCAAATGAATGGTCTATAAATTGTCAAAATCAAACAAAAAAACTGAATATAAACATCTACCTAAAATGAAATAGGTTGAGTTCCACTAGCCATGTTGGAAATAGACTACTATAAGCAATGCAAATATAATTCATAACAAAATTTGTGTTAAGTTGATGTCATTTATATAAGTTTAAACATGAATTCATTTAAATTATGTCATGTTTTTCATTTTTTTTCTTCAAACTCACAAAAATTAAACTTTTTTATGCAACTCCCATCTAATTCAATGTTGAATTCTATGTCCAAATGTTATGATTAATAAAATCATTAATGGAATTTAGATTATTGTCAAAAAAAAACAAACATACTAAATATAAACATTTCAATATTACCAAAATGAATATATTACCTAAGATAATGTAAAATGATGTAGAAAATTTAAAATGTCTTCATCTACATTGTCTAGCATGCAAATTGGTGGTAAAAAGGTGATGGATCAAGCATAGATTGGTACAATAGGAAGTCAACTGCATAAAAAAGTTGTTTTTGTGTCTGATAAAGTGTTGAACTAGACAAATGCAGAAGCATATGAGCTTGAATCATGGGGTCAATCCCTATTTTACTCTTTCAAGGTAAAACACATTTGAAACTCACCAAATTTGGCTAACACCAAATGTGTTGCTTTCAAATGTTTTCACAATATAAAGAGGAAGGGAGTGAGACTTGAGATAGAGAGAGAGGGGATAGGAGTGAGAGAGATTAGTCTAGGTAGTGTGGTAGGAACAGAGACCTAAGAGTGATAGAGACTTGAGAGGGATAGAGAGTTATCCAGTAAGGGTGGGGGGAAAGACCTAAAAATGGGAGAGGGGTCAGAGTGAAATAGATTTGTCTACCCTCTACCCTTCAACCATAAATCATAAACCCTTAACCCTTAAAAATGCTACCCTTAACCCTCTACCCTCTACCCTCAACCCTCGACCCTTAAACCCTAAACCCTTAAAACTTATACCATCTACCCTTAACCCTCAACCCTATCTCTCTCTCTCTCACACACACACACACTCCCTCTCTCCATCTCTCCAGTCTCTCCCTCCTACACCTCCCGCTCTCAGGTCTCTCTCTCTCACACTCCCTCTATTTATCTCCCCTCTACCCTTAACCCTCTACCCTCTACCCTAAACCCTCTCCCTCTCACTCTCTCTACCCTAAACCATCAACCCTATAGGTCCTCAACCCTATGCCCTCAATTATCAACCCTCTAACCTAAACATTGGATCCTCAATCCTCATCTATTTCCATCAATTCCTCCTCTTCTCTCCTTCTCTCTATCTCACTTCTCCATCCATCTCTCCCTCCATCCATTCCTCCATCTCTACCCTAATACCTCAACCATATACCATAAACCCTTAAACCCTAAACTCTTAAACCCTCTACCCTTTAAACCCTTAAACCCTTAAACCCTATACCCTAAACCCTCAACCCTTAAACCATAATCCCTAAACCCTTAAACCCTCTACCCTATACCCTATTTTTTTGTCTCTCTACCCTCTACCCTTAAACCCTTAAACCTTTAATCCCTCTACCCTCTACCCTTAACCCTCAACCCTCAACCCTCTACCCTCAACGCTCAACTCTCTACCCTCTACCCTTAACCCTCTACCATCTACCCTCAACCCTCTACCCTCTACCCTCAACCCTAAAACCCTCAACCCTCCCATTCTCTCTAAATTTCTCTTTCTCTCTCTCTCTCTCTCTTGCTCTCTCTCTCAACCCTACACCTTCTACCCTTAAACCCTAAACCCTAAACCCTTAAAACACCAACCTTTAAACCCTTAAACCCTTTACCCTCTACCCTTAACCCTCAACCCTCTATCCTCTACCCTCAACCCTCTACCCTCTACCCTCTACCCTCAACCAACCCTTAAACTCCTAAAATCCTTAAAACCCTAACCCCACCCCCACTCTCTCTCTCTCAACCCTACACCCCTCACCCTAAAACCATAAACCCTAAACCCTTAAACCATAAACCCTAAAACCATAAACCCTAAAACCTTAAACCCCACCTCTACCCTTAACCTCTTAACCTCTACCCCCACTCTACCTCTACCCCTCAACCCTAAAACCTCAACCCTCTCTAACTCTCTCCCTCTCTACCCTCTACCATCTACCCTCAAACCTCAACCCTTTAACCCTAAAACCCTAAAACCCTAAACCCTTAAACCCTCTACCCTCAACCCTCAACCCTCAACCCTCAACCCTCAGCTCTCTACTATTAACCCTCTACCCTTAAACTGTAAACCCTAGAACCTTAAACCCTAAATCCTTAAACCCTAAACCCTTAACCCTTAAACCCTCTACCTTCTACCCTTAACCCTCAACCCTGAACCCTCTACCCTCTACCCTCAACCCTAAACCCTCAACCCTCAACCATCTACCCTCTACCCTTAACCCTCTACCCTCTACCCTCAACCCTAAAACCATCAACCCTCTCTCTCTATGTCTCTCCCTCTCTCTACCTTCTACCCTCTACCCTCAACCCTTAACCATAAAACCCTTAAAACCTTTACCCTTAATCCTTAACCCTCAACACTCAACCCTCTACCCTCTATCCTTAACCCTCTACCCTCTACCCTCTACCCTCTATCCTCAACCCTAAAATCCTCAACCCTCTCTCTCTCTCTCTACCATCTACCCTCTACCTTAAACCCTCAACCCTTAAACCCTAAAACCATTAAACCCTCAACCCCCCTCTCTCTCTCAACCCTACACTCTCTACCCTTAATATGTAAACCCTAAACCCTCTATGCTATACCCTTAACCCTCAGCCCTCTACCCTCTACCCACAAACCTTAACCCTCAATCCTCTACCCTCTACCCTCAACCCTCTATCCTCAATCCTCAACCCTAAAACCCTAAAACCCTCAATCCCCCCTCTCTCTCTCTCAACCCTACACCCTCTACCCTTAAACTATAAACCCTAAACCCTTAATCCATAAACCCTAAACCCTTTAAAACTTTACCCTCTACCCTTAACCCTCTACCCTCTACCCTCTACCCTCACCCCTCTACCCTATACCCTCTACTCTTAATCCTTAAACCTTAAACCCTTAAACCCTCTACCCTATACCATTAACCCTCTACCCTCAACCCTCTCTCTCTTTGCCCTCTACCCTCTATCCTCTACCCTCTACCCTCAACCCTCTACCCTCAACCCTCAACCCTTAAACCCTAAAACCCTTAAATTCTCAAGCCCGCCCTCTCTCTCTCTCCACCCTACACTCTCTACCCTTAAACCATAAACCATAATCCCTAAACCCTAAACCTTAAACCTTCTACCCTTAACCCTTAAACTATCTACCCTCTACCCTTAACCCTCTACCCTCTACCCTCAACCCTAAAACCATAAACCCTAAACCCTAAACCCTCTACCATTAACCCTCTACCCTCTACCATCAACCATAAAACCCTCAACCCTCTCTCTTTCTATGTCTTTGTCTCTCTACTCTCTATCCTCTACCCTCTACCCTCTACCCTCTACCCTCTGCCCTCAACCCTCTACCCTCAACCCTCTACCCTCAACCCTCTACCCTCTACCCTCAACCCTTTACCCTCAATCCTCAACCCTCAACCCTCAACCCTCAAACCATAAACCTTCAACCCTCAACCCTCAACCCTTAAAAACTTAAGCCCTCAACCCCCCTTCTCTCTCTCAACCCTACACCCTCCACCATTAAATTGTAAACCATAATCCCTAAACCCTAAATCCTCTACCCTTAACCTTTAAACCCTAAACCATTAAATTATCTACCATCTACCCTTAACCCTCTACCTTCTACCCTCAACCCTCTCTCTCTCTACCCTCTACCATCTACCCTCTACACTCAGCCCTCAACTCTTAAACCCTAAAACCTAAAACCTCTACCCTCTACCCTTAACCTTTAAACCTTTAACCCTTAAACCCTCTACCCTCAACCCTCTCTCTCTCTCTCTCACACACACTCCATATCTCTCTCCAATCACTCCCTCCTACCCCTTCTCCCACTCTTAGGTCTCTCTCTCTATCTCACTCACTCCCTTTATTTCTCTCCCCTCTACCATTAACCCTCTACCCTCTACCCTTAACCCTTAAACCCTCTACCCTCTACCATTAACCCTCTACCCTCTACCCTAAACCCTCTCCCTCTCACTCTCTCTACCCTAAACCATCAACCCTATAGGTCCTCAACCCTATGCCCTCAATTATAAACCCTCTAACCTAAACATTAGATCCTTAATAATCATCTATCTCCATCCATTCCTCCTCTTCTCTCCCTCCATTCATTCCTCCATCTCTACCCTAATCCCTCAACCCTCAACCCTAAACCCTCAACTATAAACCATCAACCCTTAAACCCTAAACCCTTAAATGCTCTAATCTTAACCATCAACCAAATACCCTCTACCCTCAAACCCAATTCCTCAACCATATACCCTCGACCCTTAAACACTAAACAATGATCACTCAACCCTAAACCCTCAACCCTCTTTCTCGCTATCAGTCTGTCTCACTCTCTCTCAAGTCTCTCCCTCCTACCTAAGAGGGGGGAGAGATAGAGGGAGAGAGAGAGGGGGGGAGGGGGAGAGAGAGTGATGGGAGAGAGATAGAGGTAGTGAGAGATACAAAGGGAGAGATAGAGGGAGTGGGAGAGATAGAGGGAGAGATAGAGGGAGTGAGAGAGAGAGAGAGAGGGAGTGGGAAAGAGATTGAGGGAGTCAGTGAGAGAGAGTGAGAGAGAGACCTGAGAGAGGGATAGGGGGTAGGAGGGAGAGACTTGAGATAGAGAGGGAGGGAGAGGGGGTGGGAGAGAGGGAGTAGGAGAGATGGTGGGATGGAGATACCTAAGAGAGAGAGCGAGGGCGTGTGGGGGTAGGAGGGAGATACTTGAGAGAGAGGAAGGGAGAGGAGAGATGGAGAGAAGGTGGGAGTGAGAGAATTGAGAGAGAGTGGGTGGGAGGGAGATATGTGAGAGAGTATGAGAGAGAGGGAGTGGGAGATAGAGGGATGGGAGAGATACAAGGAGTGAGAGAGAGAGAGACTTGAGAGAGGGAGAGGGGGTGGGAAGGAGAGGGAGTGCCCAAGATAGAGGGATGGGAGAGATGGAGGGAATGAGAGAGAGATGGATAGAGAGAGATAGAGAGAGATAGAGAGAGAGGGGGTGGGGGGAGATACCTGAGAGAGAGGGAGAGAGATAAATAAGGAAGGGGTGGGAGGGGGATACCTATGAGAGAGGGAGAGAGAGAGAGAGGGCATGGGAGAGAGATAGAGGGAGTGAGTGAGAGAGATAGAGAGAGACTTGAGAGAGGGAGAGGGGGTAGGAGAGAGAGGAGGTGGGTGGGAGAGACCTGAGAGAGAGAGGGAGAGGTGATGGGAGAGAGATACTCGAGAGAGAGTGAGAGGGAGAGGGAGAGAGGTAGAGGGAGTGAGAGAGGGAGGGAGTGGGAGAGGGATTGAGGGAGTTATTGTGAAAGGGAGAGGGGTAAGATGGGGAGACTTGACAAAGAGAGAGAGGGAGAGGGGGTAGGAGGGAGATACTTGAGAGAGAGAGAGAGAGGGAGAGGGAGATGGGGTGGGAGGGAGAGACCTGAGAGAGAGAGGGAGAGAGACAGAGTGGGAGAGAGAGAGAGAGAAAAGGATGGTCTGGGAGGGAGAGATGAGAGAGAGAGAGGGAGGGAGTGTGTGTGTGAGAGAGAGAGAGAGTGAAAGAGGGGGAGCAAGATACCTAAGAGAGAGGGAGAGAGATAGAGGGAGTGAGAGAGAGAGTGGGAGAGAGATAGAGGGAGTGAGTGAGATACCTAAGAGAGGGAGAGGGGGTAGGAGGGAGAGACTTGAGAGAGAGAGAGAGAGAAAGATAGTGACCTAAGAGAGGGAGATGGAGTGAGAGAGACAAAATGACTAGAAAGGGAGAGAGAGGGAGAGTGAGAAAGGGATTTGGAGTGAGATATATTTATCTAGGTAGGGTGGAAGGGAATGGGACCTGAGAGAGGGATTTGGAGTGAGAGAGAGTAGTCTAGGTAGCATGGGAGGGAGTGAGACCTAAGAGAGAGGGATAATTTAGAGGGATAGAGAGTTATCCAATTAGGGTAATGAGGTAGAGAGTGTATGAAAGGTAAAACCTCAACTATCCATCTACAATCATAAACCATGCACTCTCAACATTATCAGAGTGGTCAACCAAAGAGAGGGGAAAGTTACATTTTGTTCAAAGTAGGTCATTTGGCGAGTGCCAAATTTGGCGCTTGTAAAATGACCTACTTTGGACATGTTTATTGACAAGATTTTCCAAATTTCCTCATATTTTTGTTAGTGCTCCCCATCACGTTTGCACATCTTTCAATGCAAGTTTATAAAAAAACCGGGATAGTGCTAACCTCTCTCTTAGCTATCTAAATATATAATTCTTTTTTTGTTTTGATTAAGTTAAGGTTTTGATCCATAGCTTCTATTGTAAATGCCTCCATTTGTGGTCAAAAACCAACATGTGCTATTTTTAGGATAGATTTTTACTAGTTCATAGAAACGTGAAATAAATTACATTTTTAAAAAAACTAGACTCCATTCTATTGCCTTCTAAGGCTTCAATTACAAGATGAATCATATATAGACTCTTCCCTAGGGCTTCCATATTGCCAAGAAACCATGACTGATAAGGTGTAAACATGCAAGGAAAAAATATAAACAAATAGATTCGATGTCTTCAACGTGACAATGAGCAACACTCATAAGGATGGAAAGAAAACAATGTAGCTTGAAAGCCCATCTACTACACATGAAATATGAGGCATTGAAACCACCAATAGTACCATGACACAACTGTACCAGCACATCCTTTTTTTAAAAAAGAAAGTTGTCAAGAATGAACAAGAAGTGTAGGGAATGAATGCATAAAGGATTTGAATGCATGTAAATCACCATGACACCCCATTTCTATGAGGTGTACACTGCCCCTACCTTGTCAACCCTAATGAATTGGCAAGCTAGTGAGCTTGGAAAAATAGTGAGTGCCAATTCAATAGGGTTGACAAGGTAGGGGAAGGTTATGCCTCATAGAAATGGGGTGAGTTCAAAACCTTTTAATGAAAATAATAATGATGGAAGGAGTTCTAGGGTTTATAGAAGAGCAAGAAAATATTCGTTTGTAGAATATAAGACATTGTTTTAGATTTTGTCATAAATCCACATGCTTTTCCTTCAAGACAACTTTAAATGTAAACCATAAACCATTACAACTAACTTTAAATGTAATATACAAATTTAGTTGAGGAATATATTAAGGAATATACATATTTACATGTATTTATTTCTTATAATTTTTGTATATCAAAAAATACACTAAGTCAATAACAAATATTACAATAGTGATGGAAGAACATCTTGAAAGTCCTCCCATTTCTCAATACTTGTAGCAATACATGTAGGGAAATAATCCTCCCATTTGCAACTGACATCATGAAATATATTTTACAAGAAGAAACAAAAGGAGTTGAATCCCAAGTTCTTTTCTCCAATCGACCTCAGGTGGCCTAGTTATTTGCATTCCAAAATACTTCAAAACATGTACTTCCCCTACTCCCTTGGAAACACATGGGTAGTAGCCTCTTTGTGGTTGTGTACTGTCACTGGAATTTGGTCCAAAACAATCTTGCAAAAGCCTAAAAATTTTAGACAGTGACTCACATTAAATTCATTAAAAGACCAATAACTCAATAATGTTAGACATACACTTTCTAACGAGATCTATTACCACCTTCATGCATGCTGTAAGTAGATCTATTGAAGGTCCCACAATGGGGATGTGGCCCATATTTCACTACTTTCTCATCTCTCGATGATCATAATTATAAATTTCAAATATATCACTGACATAATTAACATAAAACATGGAGCATATAAGAATCCAAAAAATTGATGAAATGGAAAAGAAAGAGAAGATTGAGAACTAGAAAATGCACTAACAACCGATGTTTCTCATACCACTAAACACTTGCACTAGCAACCGATGTTTTTCTTTTCTTAAGTTGAAAAACTTAAGTATAACCTACAGTCACAAATGCATCTATGACAATCCTAAATGCATATGACATCAAACACCAATAGAGAATACCAACTTAAAGGTGGTCAATACAGAGCAACATATAATCATCATTTTACAAATTAACAATAGTAAAATTTTGCAAACCCTTCTATGATCAAACTTAAATGCTTGAAAGAAAGAAATGATCAATAACATGAATTTACAAATTCAATGTTCATACTTACAAATCAATCTAGGTAACCATCTGGGTCTACTCTACTCTTTATTGTTTCAAGTATCGCCTCATGGTAAGACTCACACACTTTCCACAAGTTCTTGTTCATAGGTCTTCCCTTATATTTGATCAAATGAACATTGGTGGTGAGGACAAGGTTTGAGTAGTGAAGAATCTTTCAATGCTTGTCGAAGTCCTCAAACAACCAAACTATAACATTCTTAACTGGGTACCTTCTAAGCCATGTTCCAGTAACAACCACTGAACCTATATGATATTCTATGTTTTCTCCATCTATAACTTGGGCCTCCAATTTGTTTTTGGCCTCAATACAATGACACAGGTAATAATCTATACCCTCTTCATTATCTTCATCTGCAATCATTGCGTAAATGTGCCCTACATTGATATGTTCATTTTTTTAGATGTATTTAATGAACATCAAAATAAAACCTGTAAATAAGATATATTACCTAGTTCTAGTAGGTCTGATACATGATCAAAGTTAATGGATGATTGCATCTTCATGATTTGTAGAGTTGTCCGGAGCTAATAAGTGTCAAGTTGGGTTAGACTTCTTATAGACAATTTTTCAACCCACTATATTGACTCAAAATCATTTCATGCTTGAAGTGCACATGCAAAACAAAAGCATTCCATCTTCCATGTATGGATAGTCCATGTACCTGCATTGGAGCTTCTAAACAAGTATAGCTCACTTGATCTTGTTAGTGTACAATAATCCTCATATTTTTCATTGTTAGTATCATCTACTTAAAGAAATGTAAAGAATAGGGATTCGCTACTCATGAGTTCTCTTCACTCATAGAGCCTCACAAGGAAAACTACCCTAAACTACCTCAAGGAACAACAGTGAGAGTTCTAGAATCAGAAAGAGTAGGTCATAGAGATTTTATGGAAAAACTGACAAGATTTCGGCCAAAGGATGACAGTGCAGAATATGGATGATAGCACAACACACTGGCATCCCAGAGGCACGTTGGCGTCTCGTATAGACTAGAAATTAGGTTTGTCATAGGAAACAACAAAGTGACTACATCTACTCTAATTTCTAAGAAATATTAGAACTTGAGAAGACAACAAAATATAACGGAACCAAAATAAAGTGGAGTAGGAATGATAAATATAAGGAGAAGAAAGGAAATGATCACAACCACACAAGTGATAAAACCTATAGCAAGTGAATGTCTTCAAAACCTACATGTCTAATATCTGGAGAAAGTGTTGGGGCTATATAGGGGTTTGCCTTGTTCAAACCCATGTTCCCACCTCCTCAGATAGTTAGATAGAAGAGAGAAATGAAAAGAAATGGAAAAAGTGTGCAGTTAAAGAAAAAACCACTGAGGAGTACAACCCACACCACCAAGTATGAGTGATAAAAGAAATCCCTACTCGAGGAGGAGAACCCGTATCACAAAAGAGGTGATAAAAGCAATCCCTGCTCAAGGAGGAGAACCTATATCACAAAGTAAGGATGCAATAGATAGGGGATATGGAATCCTAGGATGCTTACAAGCATGAAGTAAGGGAGATGAAGCTACAAGAGCCAAAGGAGCTACAAAGAGGGAGAGAAGGATAGCTGCAAGAGCCAAGAGCTTGAGATATTTGCAAAGAGAGATTCCAAGAGAGTTTGAAAGTGTTGTAGAAGGATATTGTAACAAACAAGAGAGTTGTGCTGGCAAGATCAAGATGGGAGAGTTTCAAGATGGAGAACAAGAGGATAAGTTAGGAGTGAAGCTACAAGCATAAGAGAGTTGCAAATGAAGTGAAAAGAAAAAATTTAAGGATAGAAAAGAAGCTTCTTAAGCCGTTACCACCAACCAAAGGAGGTGACAAGTGGAAAAAATGTGTCTTCCTCCTACAATGAGATAAAAACTAAGCTCTTACAACTGTGATTCAGAGATTGGACATCTAAACTGAATACCCATTCAGTCATCATGAAAGTGCATTTAACTTGTCAACCTAGGGACATGAACTTTAAATGGGCCAGCACAATATGTGCACTAGGAACTCAAAGTAGCCATTTTCATTCTACAACTAATAAAGACACAATACTAAAAGTAAATTTCTTGGAAAGGAATGACATAAATTCTAATCATCAATCAACAACCATACTAAGTTCAAATGCATAATAGGGATGGAAATTTGGGCAAACAAACATGACACTACTCTATCTACTTTGGCTATAGGAACAGTCACATAATGGAATCCTAGTGGCTGTAGGAATAGTCTGTCATAGATTCTTAACTAATTACTGAACGGAAAGTAATACTAAACTAATACTAAACTAAAGAACGAATTACTCACCAAGTGGGGCCCCTTGGATAAGTATCCTCTAAAACTAATGAGAACTCAAATGCTCAAACTCAGAACTTTATTTCATTCATTGTAAATCATGAGTACAAAAGAGTAGTTTATTTGAAAACTCATGTATGAAAGTATAATATCAAATCATGAAACCTTCAGAGAAGGAGCATCTGATCCTTATTTATACTATCAGCTAAACAAGTTGGTCAACTCCATGAACTAGGAGGACACCTATTTAGGGAAAATAGAGAAAGTGGAGCGGAAACAATTATGCATGCATGGAATCCGGTCATACATGTAGGTCCAAAAGCAAATTTAACACATTAGTAATGCCCATGCTGCTCAACCACATTAAATTCCACTACAAGGTAGTTACATTCAGTTTGCATGGGGAATCTCTTTCTGTCTACCTCCTCTGACCTTTGAATGATTCCCTAGCTAGATGTTATGGTGCATGCCTAGCCGGCGGTGTCTTCCTCAATTTAGCATCCTCAAATTAAATCTGGATGACAATGTTAGTATTCACAATAATGGAATATTTGTAACCACCTCAAAGAACATTCACTAATCACATGCAAAATTAATATGGATAGTCTGTATAACATGCCATCATCATTAAAGGTTTGTAGAAATAAGATTAAGCCCAATGTCAATAGTTCTAAGGAAATATCATAAAAGGTATCAACACTTTATCATCAAGGTCCATGATATATTTAGCAAATAAACCATAAGTTCTACCCAAAACTAGACTATAAACTACGTTCATCACTCCCCCCAACCTAAGGTCTTGTTGGTCCTCCAACAGGGGAAGGGTTGTTCTTCTGCTTGGTTAATGCTCTAAAATTTGCAACTGACTACTATCCCACATCGGAGTGTACTATGTGTGAATTAGGATCCCAATAGAATCCTCCCAATCTATCCAATCTGCTCCATTTGTGTTTCTCTACAACAATATCTTATTGGTAGAACTTGAATTTTAGTACAGGCCTCATTAGGATGAGTGGTTGAAAAGTCAGGGGAATATAGAATCGCCCTTTTGTCCTTCCAATGTGAATATATTTTTCAATTCTTGTAAGAGTTGCTGCATATTTCTGGATGGAATGAGGCTCAGCCTACTTGAGATCATCATTTAAGCTGTTCCATCTTTGTGAGAGGTATCTCTTCACAGTTTCCTCTCTTGCTTTTGCATTTTCCTCATATTCACTATAAACTACTTCTATCTAAGGAATAATCCTATTACCATAGCTAGGTCTGAGAAGCATTTTGTGCTATTCCCTAGAAATATCCCCAGATTCCTTGATTTAGCCCTAATGGATAGGGGAATTTTGGATTACATTTTCTTATAAGCCCCATATTGTTGTCCCCAACTAATCTCATTTTGCACTCAAGACATAAATGTCCTTAATTGGACATCCCCAACATACAACACCAGATTCCAATCATGTTCTTGAGTCACAACATATTTATGCAAATAAAACTCACACAACAAATTCTTCATTTCAGGGGAAGCAATCTAGTAAGCATTGAAAAATTTAGTAGGGATCTCAATAGAAGGGTTCAAACCTGAGACAATTCTTTCTAGTCTAAAAGAAAGATATTTCTCCTTCAAATGTAGAGTATAGACCCTTGGAGGGGTCCTACATTCCAAAATATGTGGTACCAAGGCTACCATATCATCCACCCTCTTCTTTAAGGTGGCAATTTCTACATCTTTGTCTTCAATTTCCTCATCTCTCTTTTGAATTTCCTTCTTCAATCTTCATTTTTCCTCCTTCCATTCCTCTTCTCTTCTTTGTATATCTTTCCATAAAATGGAAACCTTATGCATTGAAAAATTAGGGGGGTTATGTATTCCTACCAGCATCTTCTTTGGCACTAATACTAACTGTAAGGATTCAGGTTGTCCCATCAATTCTGGTTGCAGGGGTATTGATTGTTCTCCCAATTTGGGTTGTTGCTCTAGGAACTCCTTCTCTTTCTTGTGTTCTAGATTTTGTTGTAGGATATCTTGCTACAGGAAATCTTGATTTTCCTCATACTCTTGGTTTTCCATTTCTCCTGCAATGCTAGCAAGATTGGCCAATGTTATGTTTTTCATCGTCTTAAATATATCTTCTTCCTCAACATTCTCCTACCCCATTGGATCTTTTGTGTCCTCTTGTGATACTTCTCTAGACTTAGGTCTTTCCTATGAAGGGATACCAAAGGCTGGCCCATGTGGTCTTGCTTTCCTAGGAGGGATCTCATGTTTTCCTTTGGCTGTAGGATGAACAGTGTCAGTCTTTCTCTTCTTAGAGCTTGACACCTATTTTTTTGTTGGTTGCCTTTTGGTTTTTCCTTTTCTCATTTCCGCCTCTCTCTTTTGTGCCCTATTTTTCATTAAAATTCTAAGTGGAACATCATCATAAGAGTCAATGGAATAACTTTCTTTGTCTGAGTGCTCTATTCCATAAGAGCTAATTTCTATGGTTTCTTCTATTGCAGGAGGGTTTACACTAGGTCTTGCACCAGAGGTTGAAGCACCAAGAGTGGCTTCAACCATGCTCAATATCCTGCTAGACCTACAAGGTTGAGGTAAAACCCTAGGTTGCAAATGCTCAGGTCTAATTTGATCAATTTTTATGAATTCTTCCCAGGTCATTCTAGACATCATGCAGAGACTTCTCAACTAACAATTTAATCAAAAAATGGTGGGAAACAAAATTTTCCCCACCTTTCTGAGTCTTGACCACCATAATTGAGAGAAGGTTTTAGAGAACATTTGACACATTCATCCTCCTTCCATCCCTCATATGATTTAAAAGATTAAAGTGCACGAAGTGCAAATTCAACTGGCGACCTTCACAGGTGATTTATTTTATGACATAGATAGCTATCTACTTCCATGGCTTAGGCAAAGACATTCTCTTCACTCCATTTTTATCTATTCTCAATGGAGGGTCTTTTGGCTCTATAAATTCGACCCTAGCTGACCTAGCATCTCTTGAAGCAGGGTAATGTTCACCATAATCATGTAACCCTATAACTTCTACAATTCTTCTTCATTTTCTAATACTTCTAGCCCTTTTACCATGGCTTTCCCTTCAGACAATGTCTAGGCAAATTCTAGTGCAATGTCTTCATCGAAATCATCTAGTTTCAGGAAGTAGTCTATCCACCCGCAATTTCTGAATTCGGCCATGCATTGTGCATCCTGCAGTAATACATCGTACACTGTGGGTTCATTTCAAATTAACCCACCTCCCATTGTCTACAATCAAACAAACACTCTGTGGTTTCCTTCTTGCAATTCTGTCTAAAAATCAAATTCACCTTCTTGCAACACTTGCTAACTTTCCAATGCCAATGTTGACTGAATTTTTCCTTTTTTTACCTTTTGTTTGCAACACAACTTGAGAAATAACAGGGTCAATAATGGAAAGGAAGGAGTAATAAAGGAAATTTTTGATGGAGAGAAATGGCAACAATTGGTGTCACTTCATACATGCAAGCCGTCCTCTCTCTTAGATTTTAAATCAACTCAATTTAAATTTTGCTAACATAGACCAGCATGGACTGACACGTGGGAAAAATATTCACATATTTTTCCTCCCCCCCCACCTAAATTTGGGCATGTTTCCTCACATGCGGAATGATGATTTGATAGGGTAGGGAATATTGGCATGCCATGGTGAACATCCATACTAAGGTACAATGATTAAATGAAATGCACTTAAAGACAATTAAGATATAGCAATTAATGCACACATACCTGAATGTGTGGAGGATCCATTGCAAAGATTATGGAGAAAGTACCATTCACCTTTTTAGGAAATAAGTTGAGCAACTAACGAAGATGAGGTGGGATGAGATGAAGTGGAATGAAGTGATGTGATAGAAGAGAGAGAAAGGTGGAAATGGATGGGAAGATGGGTGGATGGGTAAAGAAATGGACTCCCATGGAAGTGGAAGTATTTATTATGAAAAGTATGTACCTTAATTAGCAAGGAGGGACACTAGGTCCACCTCCTTTGGCTGCAAGAAGCTCAGGTGTTGCACGCCGAGTGAATTGCTGTAGGAACTCCTCCTTGGAAGCTAGCTTGTGATACAATCTAAGGCGATGACCATTGAAAAGCAACTTGAATTTGACTGGGTCAATAGTAATGAGTTGTACAACAACATTAGGGAATACTTCAACAACCTCATATGGGCCTAGCCACCTTGTCTACAATTTTCATGCATTGTCCTGATACTTTGAGTCATAGAGGAGGGCCCAATCTCCTAGTTTGAATTTCTTGTCCTTGATGAATTTTTCATGCCACTTGATTCTTTGATTCTACACCACCTCTGTGTGATGCAAGGTTGCTCTCCTTATTTCATCCAAAGCATTCAAATGCATGATTCTTTCTCTCTATGCCTCAGAGATATCCATTCCTAAGTTTACTGCAGTCCTAAGAGTCTTATGTTTAAATTCAATGGGCATCATTTTTGTTTTTCCATATAGTAACTCAAATGGAGTGAAGCTTGTAGGTGTTTTACAGGCAGTTCTGTAGGCCCAAACAACTTCTAGTAATTTGCTTTCCCAATCCTTTATGTGGATAGCTACTGTCTTGGGCAGAATAGCTTCAATTTATCTATTGGTTACCTCAACTTGGCCATTGGCCTGGGGGTGATAGGGAGTAGAATTCTTGCATCTTATGTTGTACTCATTGACTAGTGCTGCAACAAGGGTTGATGTTAATTGAGCCCCTTGATCAGTCACTATCTCTCTTGGAACTCCATATCTTGTTAATTTCTCCTCATAAATAAATTTTGCAACTTTGTTATCTCTTGCATGTTTGATGGCCTTAATTTCTACCCATTTAGTTACGTAATCAGTGTATACCACAATATAGGACTTACCATTTGATGGAGGGTCAATGAGTTCTACAAAATCCAATCCCCACTTTTCAAAGGGAGTGATTACTACCTAAGGGAAAAGTGGCATCTCATCATATCTAGTTGGCCTGCCCATTCTTAGGCATCTGTCACATTTTCTTGTATACCTCCCTGCATCCTTGTGGAGTGTTGGCCAGTAATATCCCGTGTTCAAAATCTTAATTATTGTTCTCTTGGCTGCAAAATGTCCTCCATATGGTTTGTTGTGACATGGATGTAAAATTTCATATGTCTCATCTTCTCTCACACATCTCCTCATGACATGGTATGGTCCAGTATAAAAGAAACATCCAACAATCCATGAGAAAGAAAAATATTTTTCAATGAGTTCCCTTCTCTCTTTTGCAGAGAAGTGAGGAGGAACTCTACCTGTGACTAGATAGTTAGCTATGCCAGCATACCGGGGTGTTTGTATACTAATAGAGAATAGATTTTCATTAGGAAAAGAGTCATCTATGGCTTGATTATCTTCTTATGTAGTCAGCTTTGAAAGGAAATCCTCAACAACATTAGCCTTCCCTGGCTTATCCACAATGGTTATGTCAAACTCCTGCATCAACGATAACCACCTTGCTAGTCTACCTGTGATCAAAGGTTTATTCATGAGACACCTAATGGTTACATGATCAGTGTGCACAAAGATTTGGTAACTTGTTATGTAATGTCTGAATTTGTTTAGGGAATAGATCACTGCCAACATTTCTTTCTCTATCACTATATAGTTGAATTCAGCTCCTTGCAAATTTTTGCTGACAAAATAAATGACATTTTCAATAAATCCTTTTTGTCCTAAGACTGATCCTAGGGCATAACCTGATGCATCTATATGGACATGGAAAGAAATCTCCCAATTAGGTCCTTTGAGTACAACAGCATGAGTCAAGGCTACCTTCAAATCAGAAAATGCCTTGTCACAATCTTTAATCCACTGGAACTCAACATCTTTAGTGAGGAGAGTATATAATGGTGTTGCTATTCTACTAAAATCCTTGATGAAAATCCTATAATATCCTGCATGGCCCAAGAAACTCCTAACATCTTTATGTTTTGTAGGTGTGGGAAGATTTGTGATTACCTCAATCTTTATAGGATCTACTTGAATTCCTATGTGAGAGATGTAGTGCCCAAGAACTACACCTTCCTGCATCATCATGAAGCATTTTTCACTATTTAAAGAGATATTTTCATCTTCACATCTCTATAGGACTCTCTTGAGATTCCTCAATGCTTCATTGAAATCAGAACCATAGGTAGTGAAATCATCCATATAAATTTTCATGCAATCATGACAAATTTTTGAAAATATGCTAATGACTGCCCTCTAAAAAGATGCAGGTGCATTGCATAAGCCAAATGAGAGTACTAAGTAGGAATAGGTCCCCCATGGACATGTAAAAGTGGTCTTCTCCTAGTCTTCTGGTGCAATTTGGATCTAGTTGTAGCCGCTGAATCCATCTAGAAAAGAAAAGTATTGCTTTCCTACAAGTGCGTCCAAAACTTGATCTATGAAGGGTAAGGGAAAATGGTCCTTTTTGGTGGCAGCATTAAGTTCTTTATATTAAAAAAAAACTCACAATTTTCCTCCTTTTTTAGGTACAATCATTAATGGAGACACCCACTGGCTATCTAAAATGGGGTAGATAAATCCTACATCTAGCAATTTCTCTAGTTCTCCTTTTACAATTTCTCTTAGTGCATGGTTAATTCTTCTTTGTGGCTACCTCATTGGGGTGCAATCATATCTGATATAAATTATGTGGGTGCAAAGCTTAGGATCCAATCCCTTCATATCATGATAATTCCACACAAATGCATGATGGTGGTTCCTCAATAATTTTTCCAATAACAATTGCTATTCTTCACTCAGTTTGTTGTTAACATTCAGATACTTCCCTTCTGACACCTATACTTGTGTAATTGAATCTGTCATGGTTGCTTCATTAACACATGGTACCTTGAGTTCAAATGGAAACAATGTATGGTACATACCTATTGCTACAAGAAGTCCGTCTATAGGAACAATGACTGCAGGAAGAGTGGCTATAGGAAGAACATCTACATGAACAATGGCTACAAGAAAAACATGTAGAAGTTTCTTGACTGGAGTACAAAATGAGAAGATGATGCTTCCTCCACTTCACAATGGTTCTCAATAATGTTAATCAATACTTCATATTCATCTTGAAGCTGCATGAAGGAGCTTCTTCCTAACATCATAAGTTGTGCCACATAATTAACTTCCTCGGCCTCTTCACCAACATGTGGCCATACGAGGTTATCCTCATCATGGGATGGATGAGCAGGAGGATAAAGAACAAAATTTTTGGTGCTCCTCTCATAAAAAATGATCATGTCTCTTGAATGACATCCAATATATGCATCTGCAGTTGCTAACCATGGCTTTCCAAGAATAATGGGATACCCGCCTAGTGTAGCATTATGAGAAAGAATCATGAAGTCTGCTGGGTACTCCCAGGAGTCTAGAATCACCACAAGATTTTCCACTATACCATCAAGCTTAACAGTAGAACTGTCAGTGAGCTGCAAGACAATAGGAGTAGATCTCATGCTTGAAATGTTTAGTTGTTGTAGGATTTCCTTGGTCATTACATTTATTTCTGCCCTTAGATCAATTAGAGAATTCTTAATTTGGATTCCATTTATAACAACTGCTACCACAAGACTACCTGGGTCATTGTACTTAGGGATAGTCACTTTTCCAAGCATGATGTCAGCTAGCTATTCCACCACATGAACCATAGTGGGGTCTTTCTTCTTCCTTCCTAGCTTCTTGAGGTATGCTTCTTTAATTTCCTTGCCATAGATTGGTACATCCTTTATGGCCTAGAATAGAGGGATCTAGACACATATATGCTTTAGTTGATTCAAGATGTCAAAATTTGTATCCTCCTTTTCTTCCTTCTTCTTGGAAACTTCCAATCTCTAAGGAAATGGTGGTTATTGTTTAGTCTACTTGACTTGGACAGGTTTAGGATTTTTAGGTGCACTTGGCTGAATGAGATAATTCATAGGTTCCTCTTCCACAAGAAGCTCAATGATAATGTGCTTGGAAGGACTTGGTATAGTAGTTCCTGAATGCAAGTGGATGTCACTTACACTCACAACATATGCATGGAATTGATTTGAATCAACAAAATATACAACCTACTACTGTGGTTTATTATTTGGATTGAGTGTGGGATGAGTTGGTAGTTGAGTAGGTTTAGGTGCATTTGAGCTTGAATTAGCAGGTGGAGGCATTATAGCAGGTTGTTAGGGTTGAGAGGGTGGCTGCATGTAACTATTTGGCTGGGTTGGCCATTGTTGTCCCCCTCTCCATTGATTTATTTCCTACCAATTTCTTGGAGGTGGCTGTCAATTCCCTTGAGGTTGCTACCATTGGAGTGGAGAGTTTTGATGATTGGGACATGAATTTGGAGGGTTACTCCAAGGTTGTGGTGGATATCCTCCATATTTGAATGGATATGGGGGCTGCCATTAGTTTCCATATGAATAGGAATTATAATATGGCCCAACATAAGAGAGTGGATCTAGTGGTATACCTTGTCTTGGAGCCCAAGGCCTCCTTTGTGCAACATAGTAGACTTGATCTTCTTCAATCTAGATTGGCTTGAACTCAGTTGCAATCTACTTTCCTTTGATATTAGCAACCATCTTACATCTGTAGTCCTTCTTCTTCTATCTGCGATGGGGGTAATACTCTACCAACATTGCCTCTACCTCCTCTTGTTTCTTCTTGGCCTAAAGTATATCTAGCTGAGTATCTAGATTGTTTATAATGTATTACTTGAAATCTGCTAGCAAATGAGTAATCTCCATTCTTGAAACTCCACCGTTAGATGACTTACCCATGGAAGATTGGTAAGCTCTCCCTTTCTTTGAAGCTGCCCTAGAGTAGTTTTGGCATATTTTCTTGATGTATTCCCAATGAACTTGGGTGATATCTCCTCCTGCCATTAGGTCCAAGGAATTAGTGCAACTCTCATTGATTCCTCTCAAGAAAATCAGCTTCTATGATTCTTCATTGAGGGTATGGTGTGGATATTTTTGTAAGAAAAATAGAAACCTTGAAATATAATCTTCCAGGCTCTCATCCTCCATTTGTTGCATCCTAAAAATGTCACCTCCTCTCATGTCACTACCCCTACAATACTCGTATTTCTCAAGGAATTTTGTCTCCATGTCTTCCCAAGTTTCCACAGTATCTCTCCCTAGGCTCATGAACCATCTTAATGCAACTTCTTTTAGAGTGGTAGGAAATAGCTTAAGCCTATGGGCATTGGTGGTATAATCATAACTCCTGCAGAGTATGTCAAACTCAAACAAAAAGGTATCAGGATCTTCTGTGACAAGTCCATAAAACCTGGGGAGTGCTGAAGCAGGAATATTTTTGATGTTGTCAACTTCATTTTGATGGTAGATGGGGAAAGGAAAAGTTGGTTGGTTAGGTCTATTTCCATTTGCATCATCCATGCCTTCTTGACGTAGTTCCAAAGAAAAGGGGTTCTCAAGCTGATTTTGGTCCTCAGAGGAGGCTTCAGAGCTAGTCAGATTAGGGATTGCATCAACAAAGGGTTGTGGATCTTCTTCTTCTTCTCTTGGCAGGTTCTAATATTCAACTAGCTGGAATGGATTAGGATTTTTAGGAAGGAATCTCCCATAAGCATCCCTTCTCCTTCCTCTATGCATGCAGTATCAACTCACTATCAGCCAACTCACACAATGAATCGGTAAAGAATAAGGGGGTTCATTACTTCCTAATGAGGGGTATACTAAGAACAAATTTCAGAAATACTACAACAAGAAAACTATCAATGACTCCCAAGAACTTCCTAGTTTGACACCATCCCCAACAACGGCGCCAAAAAATTCTGCCTCCTACAATGAGTCAACAACTAAGCTCTTACAACTTTGATTCAGAGATTGGACATATCTAAACTGAATAGTCATTCAATCATCATGAAGGTGCATTTAACTTATCAACCCAGGGATGTGAACTTGAAATGGGCCAACACAATATGTGCACTAGGAATTCAAAGTAGCCATTTTCATTCTACAGCTAAGAAAGACACAATGCTGAAAGTAAATTTCTTGGAAAGGAATGACGTAAATGCTAATCATCAATCAACAACCATACTAAGCTGAAATGCATAATAGGGATGAAAATCTGGGAAAAAAAACAAGACACTACTCTATCTACGTTGGCTATAAGAACAGTCGGTGCAAGATTCTTAACTAATTACTAAACAAAAAGTAATACTAAACTAAATGATAGATTACTCACCAAGTGGGCCCCCTTTGATAAGTATCCTTTAAAACTAATGAGAACTCAAATGCTCAAACTTAGAAATTTATTTCATTCACTATAAATCATGAGTACAAAAGAGTAGTATATGTAAGAACTCAAGAATACAAGTACAATATCAAATCATGTAACCTTCAAAGAAAGAGCATCTGATCCTTATTTATACTATCAACTAAACATGGTGGTCAACTCCATGAACTGAGAGGATGCCTATTTAGGGAAAACAAAGAAAATGGAGCAGCAACAGTTATGCATGCATGGAATCCAGTCAGACATGTAGGTCCAAACACAGATTTAGCATAGTAGTAACGCCTGTGCTACTCAACAACATTAAAGTCCACTACAAGGTGGTTACATTCGATTTGCATGGGGAATCTCCTACCATCTACCTCCTTTGACCTTTGAACAATTCCCTAGCTGGACGTTATGGTGCATGCCCAGTTGGCAGTGTCTTCCTCAATTTAGCATCCTCAAATTAAATCTGCATGGCAATGTTAGTACGCACAATAATTGCATATCTGTAACCACCTCAAAGAACATTCATTAACCACATGCAAAATTAATATGGATAGTCTGTATAACATGCCATCATCATTAAAGGTTAGTAGAAATAAGACTAAGACCAATGTCAATAGTTATGAGGAAATAGCATAAAAAGTATCAACACTTAATCATCAAGGTCCATGATATCTTTAGCAAATAAACCATAAGTTCTACCCAAAACTAGACCATAAACTAGGCTCATCAACATGCATGAAAACAGTCATTTGAATGTTGAAATTCTGCAGGACGCTAACGAGGTGCGCGAACATCCACACGATGCAGTAGTGTTTAGACACATCATGCTACAAAACAACAAGTACGGAGAAGGCACAAGGTTCGACAAAAAGCTTATGCATGAGGGTAGCTGCTGAAAAGGGTTGTTGGTGCATCCTTAGAGGGGAAAAAGGCTTATGCAAGGGCTAAAATGAGCCTACACAAGATGCTAAGGAAGTGGACACCAAAGCAGATGCAAGAATGTATGTGAGATTGTGAGGGGTGCAATTTTATGACCATACATTTTTCCCCCACTTTAGCAGGCGTATGAATCTACATTAATATGCATGCTAAAGGAAATCTACTAAATATAAATAACATCATATGCCAAAAGGATACTATAGAGGAAGCAAACAACTCTTCAAACCATGGAAGCATGCCCCCAGGCTGAAGACCTACAAAACATATGTGTTAGACAAGAAAAACCTGCACCAGACAACAATGTCAGAATATAAGAAACTAATGGATGTGAGTCAGCAAAGTGAAAGAGACCTTGATGTAAAAGGTTGTCTTAGTACTGTGTGTTGTCCCAAAATTAAAAATAATAATACATAGAATAATTCTAAAATGAAGAGAAGAAGGGAATATACTCAGGATGAAGAAGATGTAGATCTTCGATCCGATATATACAAGTGAGAAGAAAGAGAATTTAAGAATGTAAGTGCCTTATAGGCTTGAAGACCTACAAGGAAGGTTTCCTTCAAGATCTCTCACATGAATGAAACCAAGAAAGTTCCCTACAGACCTGCAAACTTGTAGGGAAGGTGTCCTCCAAGATCTCTCACATAAAGGAAACCCAAAAAATTTCTTTACAGACTTGCAAACCTACAATGGAGTGACCCCCAAGATCTCTCACATGGAGGAAGCTCAAAGGAAGCACCCTATAGATCTACAGACCTATAGGGAGGTAACCCCCAAGATCTCTCACATGGAGGAAACCAAAGGAAGGGGACTCTGTAGAGTCAAGAAACGGCTTCATAGGTGCACCTAAAAAGTGACATGTTTACCCCTAGATAAAGCATGTCCGAAAATAAAGCGGCCACGTAGGTGATCAAGCAGATAGTTCCACAGACCATCAATAAATTGGAAGGATTTCAAAGGGGTCCCTCGAGAACCCTTCAAAAGAAGAGGGGTCCACTCAAGAAATGCTCAAATTGAAAGATAGAGAGAAGAGAGGGGGTTCTTAAGAAGGAAACACATCTCCAAAATGAGTTATCACTACGCCCGACATATAGGGGAGGAGAACCTTGAAAGATAATTAGAATAAATAGGATAGAGGTAGACCTCAATAGTATTTTTCATTTGAAAAAGAGGTAGGTGCATTAGAAAATACATGAGTGATGGAACCATAATCATGAAGTTGTTATGTTTTTTCCTTCAAGGACTTACATTCACTAGTTAATTGGTCAGGTACTCGATGGTATGCACAAAAAGAATGTTTTTCTTTTTCAAGGTCATGAAATTTCTTATGAGTAGGAGAAGGAAGAGTAATCAAGTGGGATTTTAGAAGCTACAATAAAATGTGTTCTTTCTTAGATAAGGAATGAGGAGCAGGAAGCAACCCTTTCTCTTGTGAAGAAGAGTTTGACTTCCTAGAAGAGGAAGGCATGTAGATAGAAGACAAGGGTAGATCGACATTAAGAAAATTACAATTATTGCTCACACTATCCTGTGATACAAAATAATAAGAATCTTTGATAGCAGGTATGGATGATGTTAACGAAAGGTCTAAGTTGATCAGATTGACTTTATATTCCCTACTAAAGGAATCTATGAAGTCTAGAGAACCCCAATCATCACCAAGACACACATTCCTTTGAGAAGAGGAAGAAGGAGTAAGCTTAAGATTTCTTTCTTTAGAAGGATCTTCCTTAGAGACATTTGTCTCAAGAGTAACTACATCCTTTGTAGTAGATATTGCTAGAGTAAACATCGACACATTGGAAGACACTGAAGGAATAAGAGTAGGCACAACCGAAACCTGACCAGTAGCCACCATTTCACATAAGTGCATGGCCTTAGTGTTAGTCCTAATTATGATAAATTTACTATTACAAATGAAGTTAATAGATTTGTGCAAGGTAGACGAGACTGCACCCATAGCATGAATACATGATCTACCAAGAATAAGGTTATATGGTAACTTTTTTGGCATAACATGTACAAGGGTGGGTATGGTAATGGGTCCAAGCTGTAAAGGTAATACTATCATACTTAGAGGTTGTCACCCAACATTATCGAACCCATGAATGTCAACAGAAGAAGCATTAAGGGAAGATGATTCAATATTAATCTTAGGAAATAGATCGATGCTACATACATTAAGTGCTAAACTAGTGTCAATGAGAGTACGTCTAATGCCAATTTTATTAACATTAACTATAATCATTAGAGGGTCCACTTGCTTTTGTACTTCTAAAGGTGGGAGTTCCTGTGGATAGAACATAATATTTGGTGAATCAAAATGAATATACACCATCAACAAATTAGCATCCATCAGCCTAGTGGAAGAAGGAAAGAGGATCTTTTGCAAGGCTTCCTGAAGTATACCTTGATAAATCGAAGCAGATTGAAGCAGGTCCCACAATGATATCTTAGCCAGAGTAGCTCGGAGTTTCTCAACAAGATCGTAATCACTAGGTGCTTTAGTTGTAGTTTTAGGTGCTTGAGGAAGGCTTGGTTGAGTATTTATTCTATTCTTATAAGTATGGGCTACCTCTTTGTGAGAGGGAGCTTTGGAAATATCAAGAGAATCACTATTAGATGGAACACCATCAATAGAAAAAATCCTCTTAGGAGAAGGACTAGCTAGAGTCACATAAATGACTGGTCTCTAAGGGATTTGAGGGGCAATAGAGACATTGATTACATTTACAGAACCATCACAACTAGTAGAATAATTATTTGAAGACATATTCTCAACATCGATCCAAGCAGGATCAAATGTGGAAGGAGATTCATCATGTGCTAATGGATCATCTCTAGGGGAGAGTGAATATAAAAAAATATGAGATTCATCATTTGATAATGCATTTAATCTAGAAGAGAGTGCATTGGAATGAAAGGAAGGCAAAGCAACATTAAGAAAGGTATCAATGATTTCATCTTCTTGCGACAAACTATCCTTTGAAGCCAGAGGACTTTCATAAGAAGAATCAAAGATATCAAGTGACATAGGAAAAGCCAAGCCACCATCACATGCACAAAATGGAACATCATTAAAATTTTGAACAAAATTAGATACTGAGATAATAAAAGAAGATATTAAATTCATTCGGTGACAGAACTAAGAAAAACTGAAAATCTAGATTTTCTATTTTTTTGGTATTTTCTAGGTTCTAGTAATTTGCATTTTGGGAGGTCTTTGGAGTGGAATTGAGGTTGGAACTTGTGTCACTCATTAAAAATTTTCTACCAAAGGAAAAATATTTTAGAGAGTGAACTAGTCCTCTAGGAGACCTTTCCAACGATGCAAGTGGTTCTGAATTCTGAGCACCGAGTCAAAAGTTATGACCTCGCCAAGTAGGGGTAAATAAATTCCTAGTTTTCTTGAAAAATACCTTCTTCGCATCAGGTTCAGCAAAATGTAGAGAAGGGGGATTCAATACTTATGATTTCTCTTCACTCAGAGAGCCTCACAAGGAAAACTTCCCTAAACTTCCTCAAGGAACAATGATGAGGATTCTAGAATTAGAAAGAGTAGGTCATAGAGATTTTTTGGACAAACTGAGTAGCTTTCGGCCAAAGCACAACTAGGTGGAATACAAACAACACATTGCACTGGTGTCCCAGAGCCATGCTGGAATCGCATACAGACTAGAAAGAAGGTTCGTCACAGAAAACGACAAAGTGACTACTTCTACTCTAATTCCTAAGAAATATTAGAACATTAGAAAGCAATAGAATATAACAGAATCAAAATAAAGTGGAGTAGAAATGGTAAAGATAAGGAGAAGAAAGGAAATCCTCACAACCATGCAAGTAATGAAACCTCCAGCAAGTGAATGTCTTCAAAATTTGCATGCGTAATATCTGGAGAAAGTGTTGGGGCTGTATAGGGGTTTTCCTCAGTCAAACCCCCATTTTGGTGTTCCCACTTCCATAGACAACTGGATAGAAAGAGAGAAATGAACTGAAATGGACAAAGCATGTGGTGAAAGAAAAACCCGCTTAGGAGTAGAACCCACACCACCAAGTATGAGTGATAAAAGCAATCCTCAATTGAGTAGGAGAACCTGTATCACAAAAGAGGTGATAAAAGCAATGACTGCTCAAGGAGGAGAACCTGTATCACAAAGTAAGGATGCAATAGATAGGGGATATGGAATCCTAGGATGCTCACAAGCATGAAGTAACGGAGATGAAGATGTAAGAGCCAAAGGAGCTGCAAAGAGGGAGAGCAAGATAGCTTCAAGAACCAAGAGCTTGAAAGATTTGCAAAGAGAGATGCCAAGAGAGTTTGAAAGTGTTGTAGAAGGTTGTTGTAACAAATAAGAGAGTTGTGTGCATATTGGAGCATGGGCAGGAAAAGAAGGATTTTGAATCTTTGAACAATGGAGTAGGCCATGGAGCAGGATTTGAGGATTCACAGGCAGAATCGACGCAAGTTTCGAGGGGTAAGAAAGGTAAGGATGATTCAAACAAGAAGGATGTCAGAAACAATATTCTGGTGGACCCGGGGGGGAATGTTTTGCAACCTACTAACCCTGTGGGATCTATTGAAGGACAAAAGGGGGATAAAATTATTGATGTGGTGGGGGCTGCTGGAGGGGAAGGAGCTAAATGCAAACCATGGTCTTCTCTAATTGGATTCAAGCCTAATGGTAAATCGGTTTTCCCTCTAGTGCACAACATATCTGACCCAGTGAAAGGTAAGTTTTCCATCTTTGTGCCTAATCTGATTATTGATCATAATATTTCCTTAATGGGTAGAGTGTTGGTCGAAATGTTTATGGGCCCTAGACCAAATATTGAAGTGGTTAGGGGGTTTGTCAAAAACAAGCAAAGAACCAATGCAAAAGTTATTGTTGTAACGCTTCCCAAAGGATACTTTGATTTTGAGTTTACCTGCAAGGAGGATATGGTGGTTGTCAGGAGCAATGGTCCTTAGGTTATAGGGAAATCCTCCCCGGCCCTTAAGAAATGAACGTCTAATCTAGACCTCTCTAACTCCCCTTTTTAGAATTTTCTAGTCTAGGCTAGACTTCCAGGTCTTCCTTTGGAATACTAGAACGAGGATGTCTTCAATGGAATTGCTAACTCTTTTGGGGAGCTTTTCTAAATAGATCCCATGACAACAGCTAGAAAAAGGTGTGTGTTTTCTAGAATCTATGTGGGAGTGTCCCAAAATGCTGACCTCCCTTCTTCTATTGATATACAATTGAAGTTGGGGACTTGGACGCAAGCTATAGAGTTTGAATCAATCCCTTTTGCTTGATTTAAGTGCAGAAAAATAGGGCATTGGGCTAAGAAATGCCCACTCAATGTTAGCAAGGAGAAAGAGAAACCTCTACCTAATCTGAAGCTTTTTTGGAGAAAGAAGCCTAAGGGGGAGGGTAAAGAGAGCAAAGCAACCTCCTGTATTGGCAAGTCAGGGTGTATGAAGCTTGAAGCTCGGGTGAATGCCCCTAAGTTCAATGAAGTGGTGGGTTTCAAGGAAGATTTGGGTTTTCAAGAGCCTCAATGAAAGGAGTTAGAGAACTTATCTGGAATGAAGGAGGATGGAGAGTTTGAACTAGAAGGCATTTGAAATGGATTGCTGAATCTAGATTCCTCTTTCAAAAACCTTGAAAAGGAATCAGAAGGTAAGGAGGATGGGGAGCCAAGGTTGGATGATATTCCTATTTAGGGATTGACACTAGATTTTGGTTTTCCTCTTCCTACTTCTGCTTCTAGAGGAGGCCTCCCCTTTAGCATGGATTCTTTTCAGATTCTAGGAACTGCTATCTCTCTGGATTATGTCAAGGATACCTTTGAGAACATGAGTCTGACTCAAGAGCTCTCAAGTGAAAATTTGACCCAGTGTAATAACGAACTGATGGAAACCCTTCCCTTGGATCAAAGGAGGATGTCTGATAACGAATGGGAATTAGGGAGAGAGTTGGAAAGCCAAGAAGATATGGATAGAGATGATGCCAACTCTTTATCCAATAAAAAGAAGAAGAAAATAAAACAACAAAATACCTTGAGTGGAGTCTCTACTAGAACTAGAGCTAAGGAAAATTGTGGAGCTACTAAGAGAAACCAATGAAGAAAATATGTAAAGTGGTTGAGGTAGCATGGTAGTTTTTAGGATATTGCAGATGGTGTTCAAAATACCATCCCGAAGATTCTCCAATCCTCTGGTAATACATGAAGATCATGCCATGGAATATTAGGGGGATGAATAGCCTCCATAAGTAGGATGTGTTGCACAATTTTGTTAGGGACCATAGACCTAATATATTACTTGTCCAAGAATCCAAAATGCCTAAGGAGAAGGTGGAAAAGATTAAGATGTTTAAATTTTGTGGTGTCCATGGAAACAATTTAGAAGGTTCCTCAGGAGGAATTGTCACATTTTGGAACAAAAATATTAGTAAAGGGGAACCATTGTTGGAGAGCACTAATCATGTGGCTACCATATTTACCCATATCAGAGACAATTTTTGCTAGATTCATTCTAACATCTATGCCCCTAATGGGAAAGGAGCAATAAAGTCATTTTGGAAGGAGCGTACTTCCTTTCACTGGATTTTTAATAATGATTCATGGGTCATTATGGGAGACTATAATACCACTCTTCAGGATGATGAGAAGTTCAGAGGTTCCTAGGTTAATATGGAAAGCAGAATGGACCTTTTGGATCTCATGAATAACTAGGCATTGATCGATTTGGATTTGCAAGGAGCCACCTATACTTGGTTGAATCAAAGAACTAGTAAGGACTTGATCCAAGTAAGGTTAGATAGAACGTTAATTTTAGGTCAGTGGTTCTTAAACTATTACTATTCTTTAAAAGATCTTTCAAGGGTGGGCTCTGACCACTTTCCTATAAGTTTTGTGGTAGATCCATTAAAGGGGAAGAGGAACTTTCCCTTTAGATTAGAAAGAATGTGGTTTTCCCATCCTCGGATATTTGAGGAAATAAGGAAATGGTGGAATATTACTGTCCTTGGGACTGCCATGTCTAGGGTGGCTAAGAAATTGAGGGAAGTTAAATGTAAAATAAGAAGATGGAAAAAAAAGACCTATGGTAACATTTTTGGAATCAAATCTGAGCTTCAAATGGATTTGGTGAAGATTTAGGATAAAATCCAGAGGGAAGGATATATTGATGATAATAGGGAAAAAGAAAATGAGTTGCTTGTGAAAAAGCATGAAATTATAGCCAGAGATGAGGAATTTTGGAGACAGAGATCTAGAGCTCTTTGGCTTTCTGCTAGAGATAAAAACACTAGATATTTTCATTTTTCAGCATCAAAACATAGGGCTGCCAATAGAATCTCTCAAATTGAAAGTAATGGAAATCGGTTTGAGGAGGACGATGACATTAGAATTCAAGCTATCCTTTTCTTTAGTAATCTCCTCTCAGGGAGCGGAGGAATCAACCTTTAAGAGCAAGATTACCTTTTAGAGGCCATCCCTAATTTAGTTGAGGAGGAAGATAATACCAAGCTTGCTGCTATTCCTTCTAGGGAAGAAATTAAAAAATCCATTTTTTCCTTTGAAGGGAACAAGGCCCCTGGCCCCGATGGGTTTCCCATGTTCTTCTTTCAATGGTTCTGGGAGATTGTTGAAGAGGATGTTGTGAATGCAATTAAAGAGTTCTTTGGATCAAGAAGTCCCCTAAAGGAACTAAATGCTACCTTTTTGGTCCTTATTCCCAAGAAACCTGGAGTGGCGGAGTTTGAAGCCTTCAGGTCTATAAGCCTTTGTAATTATTTCTACAAAATCATTTCAAAAATTTTGACGTCTAGGCTTCTCATAATTCTTCCTTCATTGATCTCTCCCCAACAAAATGACTTTGTTCCTAGATGAAAAATCCTTGATTCTATTGTCACTGTCCATGAGAATATCCATTCCCTTGTGGAATCCAAAACTGAAGGTTTTCTCCTTAAGTTGGATATTTCGAAAGCCTATGACTGTGTGGACTGGAAATTCTTATTCAAAATCATGAGGGCATTTAAATTCAGCAATAGAGTCCTTTAGATGGTGGATCAACTTGTTTCAATAGTTTCTATTTCTATTATGGTGAATGGATCCCCTTTGTATTTTTTTTAGAATTTGAGAGGTTTAAGATAGGGAGATCCAATCTCCCCCATCTTGTTCACTATTATGGCTGAATGTTTTGGGAAAAACTTGAAAAGACTGATTGATTAGGGGTCTCTGGTGGGACTATGTCCCTCTTCTAGTAATCTAATTTTCTCACATCAACAGTTTGTTGATGATACCATGCTGATGGGGAGATCTACTATGACTGAAGCTAAGAATCTAAAAATAATTTTCGATGAGTATGAGAGGGATTTTGGTCAATTGGTCAACAGACATAAAAGTTCTCTTTTCTTTTTTAACACCCTTGATCACAGATAGGTCAAGATTGCTAGAATCCTTGGATGGAGAGTGGATTCCTTACCTTCTATTTATCTTGGCTTTCCCTTAGGCCTTAAACCTCCTGACTCCTTTTGGAGTTCATTGGTTGATAGGTTCAACAAAAAGCTCGTTGGATGGAAAGGAGCTCTTCTTAGTCAAGTAGGAAAAATCTAGTTTCTCAAAGCTTCTCTTTAGAACCTTCTGATTTACACCTTAAGTCTTTTCAAAATCCCTGCTAAATTTGCGGATGCTATTGAAAAATTTCAAAAATAATTTCTTTGGTTAGGGGTTGAAGAAATAAAGAGAATGCCTCTTATTGGATGGGATCTTGTTTGTAGGATGAAAAAGATGGGAGGATTGGGTCTAAGAAAGATCAGAATGATGAATAACATGCTTCTTGCTAAGAAAATTTTTGAAGTCTTTTTCATCTTATGGGGAATGGAAAATCATTTTAAAAAGTAAATATATGGCTAATTGTGGATCCCTTAAGGCCCTGCTGGATTCTCCCTCTCTGCCTTGTGGATCAGCTTGCTGGAATGATATGATTACTGGGAGAAAGATTGTTGACTTAGGTGTTGGGTGGAATATAAGAAGTGGAAATCAAGCCAAGTTCTGGGAGGACAGATGGTTAGTAAAGGAGCCCCTAATGAACAATGAAAGGTTTAATAGGTGGGCTGACATTTTCAAAATGAATTTTGGTACTCAAGTCAAGGACTATTGGCTTGACGGGGGTTGGGTGGACTTGTGCCAACTTATCCCAAAGCTTTCCCCGATTCACTCATCACTGATGGTTGTTAGGATGGGTTCAAATCAACAGGATGACCTTTTAGTCTTGACAAATAACCCCTCATGAAACTACTCTGTTTCTTCGGATGTCTCTCTATTGTCCCTCTCTCAAGCCCCCTCTCCTTTCTGGACTAGAGCATGGATACAAAATTTGACCCCTAAATTCAATATTTTTTCTGGATCCTTTTTTAAAATAAAGTGGTTATGGTTGATAATCTTTGCAAGTGTGGTTTCCAAATACCTAATAGATTCTATCTTTGTAAGAATGAGGTAGAGTCTACAAATCACTTGTTTCTCCACTGTCTATTTACTACTGCTATATGTGGTAAGTTTATGGCTCTCTGGAACATTTCATGGATGTTTCCTTATTCTATTGAATATTTTTTCTCTCAATGGAAAGCTCCTTCTCTGAATCCTTTTTTTTGAAGATTATGGGATTTCACTTTGCCCTATATAGCCTGGGGTGTGTGGAAGGAATGAAATAACAGACTCTTCAGGGATAAGGAAACTTCAAAGAACAATGTGTTTGAAAAAATCTATAGGCTAATTGTGGAAAATTTTAATATCATTCCTCAACAAGAGAATAAACTGGAGGCTATGGTGTGCTCTCCATATGACTTAAAGATAGCTAAGGAGTGGAAGATTAAAAATGATGTGTCAAGGGATTCTAAACTAACTAAAAAAGATTAGGAAGGGGTGTACTGGATTTTTCCTCCAAGTGGTTGGATTAAAGCCAACTTCGATGGCGCGACTAAGGGAAACCTAGGGTTGGTTGGAAGTGGAGGTGTGATTAGGGACTCAAATGGAATTTTTTTAGTGGCAGTGGTGATCTCCCTCGAATCTCAAACTAACCACGTGGCTAAAGCTATTGGATCCTTTCAAGTGATTAAATTAGCGCTTAGTCTGAATTTTAAAATTTTATGGCTTGAAGGAGACTCAAAAAGCATTATTGATTGCCTCCTAGGAAAGTCCCCTCCCTCATGGACTATCAAAAGCTGGATCAAAGATGCTAAATCCCTTTTAGCATAATTTTATAAAGTAAAAATATCTCATGCTTGTAGGGAAGCCAACAACATGGCTGATTCTTTTGCTAATGAGGGGGTTAAACAGAAGTGGTTGGTCACGAGGTAGAACCTCAGGGGTTTGGGTGCTGATGCAAGGGCCTTGATTGAATATGATATCACACATGGGAAAGCAACAACTTTTTTTGATGATGAAGGAAAGTAGTGTCAAGTACATTAACATCATTAGATTTTATGGGGCCACATTTATTATCTTAACTGGCAGTAAGAAGTGGCATGTTTTGTGGGCTCTTTGGTTTAGCTGCAACATTTTATTTCAGGACTTTTGCTCTGGTAGAGATTTTAGGAAGGTGCTTGTAACAATGGGAGGAGACAGAAAAGGGTGGAGCCGAAGATTTATGAAATGCATAAGAGGAACTTGAAGGTATGGAGACAAGTTGAATGTAGCAGGATGCTCCCATTCATTGAAAAGCTTCATGGGCCTAATCTGAAGGCCACTGAGTACTTTGAGAAAAACTGGAAGAATGGAGAAATAACTCTTTTTAGGAGGAAGGTTAAGGTGGATGAGAACCTCATAGGGGAAGTCATTGGCATGTCAACAGAGGGAATGAAATTCTTTCATGATAGAAAGTTCTCTGACGAGGCAACTATTAGATTCTATAGGAAAGATAAGGAGAAGAATAAGCTAATAAAAGTCTCCAACAACTACTTTGAAGTTGATTCAATTAAGTCATTATGGAGAAAAGTACTCAGAATCATCATGGAATACATTACCTTGGATAGTAGATTCACCAGGGTCTACAGCTACCACTTCTCCCTTCTCAACCACTTCCGTCACAAGGTAAGGGTTTATTTTTCTTACTATCTATATTGTTCCATGAGTAATAGCCTAGAAGATCATAAGAAGGATCCTAAAAAGTACTCAATTTTGCATACTGGCCTTATCAAGCTTATCTATGAATATTTTCAAAATATGTTAGCCTTATCCAACCCTATCTCGACTTCATCCTCTGAAGATGATGACATGAAAAAATAGTGTGTCGGAGGATAAAAACAAGCCTGACATTGAGTGGATTGAAAAAGATCCTCCTTCCCCTAACAATTCTGGTAAGAAAACCCAACAATGTAAACCCTCGCTTAAGAAAACAAACACTGTCAAAAACCCAGTAGCTTTGTTCTGAAAGAGAAGTCCATTCAAAAGGGTTCCCTTGCTAATAAATTGGTCTCTTACTCAAAGGATTCCCCAAAGGATATTTCTAAGGTCCCTGATGCCACCAAGGATTCTTTCTCATCCTATCCTACCACAGATAGAGAAAACAAACCTAGATTCCCTAGTGACCTTAACCCTGAAGATCATTATTTTAACTAGGACCATGAGTTTCTTGGGGATATCCTGGCCATCGCTAGAAATGGTGTCATTGATTACTTCAGAATTATGAAGTGGGCCTTCCATGAAATTAAGGACCTTAACCTTAGAAATAGGGCCCTCAACAACAAGCTAGAGGATTTGGAATTTAAAGTCAACTCTCTTAATACTGTAGAGGGTAGGAGGAATGAGGATAAAATGAGGATGGAGGCTGAGGATAATGAAGGTAAGGTTGAGTGCCTAGAAGCATAAATTGGTAAAATAAAAGACACCATGAAAACTATTATGGAGCACAACCACAGAATGGTGAAACATAACACCATTATCATCAATGTTATGACTGAGAAATTGGAAAACACACAACAGGGATCTCTGATCGTGGATTTGGAGGTTGAAAAGGACAAAAGTAGGGCTGAGGATGCTAGAATTTTGAAGAGGATGAGAGCTAATCTGAAGAGGAATGTTCCTCCTATGCCCTAGATGGTTCGGTCCCTAAAAAAGTGTACCCAAGACATGCACATTCTTGAAGCTAAGGTTTTTGATGCTCTAAAATCCCTTGGATAGTTGTGGGTTGTTTCTGCTGCTGGTTTCTTTTGGTTGGGATTTTTTGGTCGCCCTTGCTGGCCTTGGGTTGGGGGATGCAGTGCTTTCTTGGCTCTTTTCTTTTTGCATCCTTTTTTTTTTGGATTCATTAATGCTTAATCTTATTATTTTTTGTATACTTTGTGGTTACGGGTCCCTATAAAACCCATTTTTTCCTTTATAAAAAAAAAACAAGAGAGTTGTGCCAGCAAGAGCAATATGGGAGAGTGTCAAGATGTAGAAGAAGAGGAGAAGTTAGGAGTGGAGCTAGAGGCAAAAAAGAGTTACAAATGAAGTGAAAAGATAACATTTAAGGATAGAAAAGAAGCTTCTCGAGCCATTTCAAGGCATCTCAAACCATTACCACTGACTAAAGGAGGTGACAAGTGGAAAAAATGCATGAAATAATAATTCAAAAGTTGAAACATCGTAAGATGCTAGCATGGCTCATAGACATCTGTGTGACGCGCTAGTATCTAGAAATTTCACGCTACAAAATGACAAGTACGTGGAATGCACAAGGTTCAACATAAAGCTGACATGCGAGGGTAGCTACTGAAAAGGGGTGTTGGAGCATCCTGAGAGGGAAAAAGACTTATGCAAGGGCTAAAATGAGCCTACACAAGATGCTAAGGGAGTGGACACCAAAGTGGATTCAAGAATGTATGTGAAATTGCAAGGGGTGCAATTTTACGACCATACATGAAAAAATATATGAACTAAAGAATTACCTTCACTACCTGGACCCATATCATGATTCCACCACTCGACAATTGATCTTGCATCTATCAAATTTACATTTTATTTGTACTTTAACTCTTCTCATGGTAGGGCTCTTTTGATACATGCAATTGCTCCATCATGTTCCACCTTTCTATGCCCAACCTATGATAAGTTCCACATATGTTGAACACCACTGATCCTATGCATCCTACTCAACTAGTAAAACATTCTAGAATTCTTGAATTGTAATGTATAGTTATCTGACCATATGATATGTTGACTGAATGATATGCCCCTACTATCCAAATAATCATAGAACATCTGAAAGCAACCTTGCACAAATTCGGTAGAATGTGTGCAATCATCACTAATGTAAAAGTGATACTCCCTCAATACTTTCATGTTATCCTCTGTACTATCATTTTCATGAATGAATTCTATATGCACAAGTATAGCAACCTATCTGGAGTTGAAGTATTGTGATTGCACCTCATTCTGTGGTTGTAGTGTGTAGTTTTTCATGAAGTCGACAACTAAAACGATGCTATGAAGTGGAAATGTGCCCTTGTATAACTTGAACTATGATTCCAACCATTGAGCTCTATGTATATGCCTAACATACTCATAGACCACCCGATCATGGAAAATGCCCATAAATTGATACACTAAAATTTTATCATTGACCAATTCACACTTCTTTTCTTCTTTCCCATCTTTTAGACTATAGGCAATTGTCTTGTATTTGTCAAATTCCATAATTTTGTCTCCAATTGTGTGTGTACTAGCCATGAGTTGGAAAATTGGAAAATGTTGCATGCCACCAAAATGATCACATGTGCCATCCAAATATGACTTGCTGTAAAAATTTTGACCATCCCCTCTTTCACATCAGATGGAAGATAATAATTCCCTTGAGGAATTAGGTGGAGGCCTTATGTTACATTCCTGCAAAACATTGTTAGTATGAACATCTACTCATATATGTCAATAAACATCATAATGGTTAGAAAAATCAATATGTACTCTACAACAAGTAGTGTGTGTGTGTGTGATTTATTTTGACATAAAAAGGCTTTAGCATTTCAAAATACCTTTGACATATTTTAATTTCAGGAAACTTTTGTACAAAATCAGAAAAACATTGGGTTTGAGTGCTATCCAAATAATTTTTTGGATGTGGCTCATAGGTTTTACTACCAATTATCCTTCTTACAACATATTTTTGATTAGGAGAGGACCTTTTATTATCCTTCCAATAATCTACTATTAAAGATCTCAAGCCTTGAGCAATTCTTTAATCTTTCCGTGGCACTCTACCCGATAATTCCCATAACTCATTTCTATTTTGATCCTCCACTCTTTCACGCCTTCCTTTGGCTCTCATTAGAGATGATCCACTTATTTTCAAAAAATTACTTGTCTTTGTAAGGTTCACCTTGTTCCTTTTTTGACTGCTTAATAGTGTTTTTGTCATCACACGTCGTGTGGTACAACTATCCTTTGTGTGTGATGTAGAACCCACGCTCTTGTATGCACTCATCATGTTCTTTACAATGGAATTTTCACTTGAGTCATTTGAAACTCTCATACCAAGATCCTTCATGGTGGGCCTAAATTTGAGTTTCCTCATCATTTAAACAAATAGTTGGCATCCTCCACCTTCACTTAGCTTCTCAAAATAAACTCCATACCCTCTATGCATATATTTGATGTGTACATTTTGGAATCTTATCAGGCATCCATTTCAAAACATTGGAATCAATATCAATCAAAAATCTAGGTTTTCTATGCAAAACTCTAGGAGGAGTTCTCAAATGTAAATTTGTGTCAACATTAGGAATGTCAACAACATCGGGGATAGATCATGTACCTTCAATCAAAGGTGAAATTGATGACATACCTTGAGATTGACATGTAAACAATGTTGTACCTCCAACTTGAGATGTCATTTGTGGAGTGACTTCAAATAGAGATGTGTTTGCTGATGTATTTTTGAAACACAATGTTGTTGATGGTGTGTCTTCAACTGTAGATGGGATTTCTAATGTACTTGGAAGACCACATGTTGTTGGTGGTGTGTCTTCAACTAGAGATGTGCATTGAACTTCACCTATGGTTAATGATGTGCCCCCAACTTGGGGATCCATTTTTTTCCTTTGACAATTTTTTTTCATTCGTACCCTTTGTTTTTCCAATTGGACATCTCTCTTAGATTGCATGAGAATTTTTGACTGTATGGGCTACAATTTAATTTCTTCACGAGCTATAATTTTTTATTCTCTTCTCTTTTCATCTTTAATTGCATGTTCTTTCAATGTTAGAGGCTTTTCTCATTTCCTCGACATGACATTGAATGTTACATGCTCACAAACACGTATATAGCAAAAGTAAGTAATGCATTTTATGCAACATATTGATAAAGCTGATTACATTGCATTTTATTGAACACACCCAAGCATTTTATGAAAGAACGCAGTGAGATTTTTGGAATTATCAAACATGTCTATGTGACAATATTTTTCATACATACATCTACCTCCATACCACAAGAAAAGTACTTGTAATTCATTTTTTCAAACATATCCATTTTGCTGATTACATTGCATTTTATGAAACATATTGATATCGCTGATTACATTGCATTGCATATCTTTAAAACTCAAAGCATTACTTTATATTTCATAACTAATATGACTTATCAAACATTGCATATCTTATAAAACATTGCTATCCCCAACCTAGGGTTTATAGCGAGCTCAAAAAACCCATAACTTTTGATGCGTATGGGGAAAATATATGAAACTTGGTACTAATTTTTTGTAGGCCTATATGCATGTGCTGACAATAGTAGGGTTGCTAAATCATCATTTTGTGAGTTATTGAGGACAATTTGTTTCTTTTTGCAACTATATTACATGTAAAACCTAGTAATTTGAGGGATTTGTACAAAATTGTTGAAAGTAAGCATTGATCAATGTTAATAAGGGTTTGAGGGGAGTATTTGGAGTGTGTAAAAGTGATTAGGAGCAAAGACTTGTGTCAAACCCAGGGTATAAGTTGCTGCCACCTTTGGAAACTAGAGAATATTGTGCTTATTGTTGTCAAAAGCACATTGTGATTGTCAACCAAGCCATGAAGAACATTAATTCAAAGAATGGTTTGTGATGCTATATCTTGGAATTATTAACTATTTCTTTGGAAATTAGGTAACTTAGAAAGACAAAAATCATTTTCAATTGCAAAAAATTTTCCCTTTTTTATTTCTTAGAAAGGTATGAATGAATTTGAATCTATTATCTCACGTTTTCCTTTTTATATCTTCAAGCTCCTAAACATTAAACTTTTACATGCAACATCCATCTAATTTAATGTTGAATTCTATGTGTAACAATGAAGATTAATAAAATAATCAAATGAATGGTCTATAAATTGTAAAAAAAAACAAAAAACTGAATATAAACATCTACCTAAAATGAAATAGGTTGAATTCTACTAGCCATGCTGGAAGTGGAATACTATAAGCGATGCAAATAGAATTCATAACAATTTTTTTGTTAAGTTGATGTCATTTATATAATTTTAAACATGAATTCATCTAAATTATGTCATGTTTTTCATTTTTTTCTTCAAACTCATAAAAATTAATTTTTTTTATGCAACTCTCATCTAATTCAATGTTGAATTCTATGTCTAATTGTTATGATTAATAAAATCATTAAAGGAATTTATATTATTGTCAAAAACAAACAAAAATACTAAATATAAACATTTCAATATTACCAAAATGAATATATTACCTGAGATAATGTAAAATGATGTAGAAACTTCAAAATGTCTTCATTTATGTTGTCTGGCATGCAAATTGGTGGTAAAATGGTGATGGATCAAGCATATATTGGTTCAACAAAAAGTCAACTGCATAAAAAAGGAATTTATGTGTTGGATAAAGAGATGAACTAGACAAATGCAAAAGCATGTGGGCCTAAATCACGGGGTCAACCCCTATTTTACCATTTCAAGGTAAAACATATTTGGAGCTCACCAAATATGGCAAGCGCTAAATGTGTTGCTTTAAAATGCTTTCAAAATATAAAGAGGAAGAGAGTGAGATTTGAGATAGAGGAAGAGGGGATAGGAGTGAGAGAGATTAGTCTAGGTAGTGTGATATGGACTAAGACCTAAGAGTGATAGAGACTTGAGAGGGATAGAGAGCTATCCAATAAGGGTGGGGGAAAGACATGACAATGGGAGAGGGGTTGGAGTGAAATATATTTTTCTACCCTCTACCCTTGAATCGTAAACCCTAAACCCTAAACCCTTAAAATCTCTACCCTTAACCCTCTACCCTCAACCCTCTCTCTCTCCATGCATCTCTCTCTCAACCCTCCCTCTCTCTCTATCTCAACCCTAGACCCTCTACCCTCAACCCTAAAACCATCAACCCTCTCTCTCTCCATGCATCTCTCTCTCAACCCTCCCTCTCTCTCTATCTCAACCCTAGACCCTCTACCCTCAACCCTAAAACCATCCAACCCTCTACCACCTGTCTCTCGACACACACACTCCCTCTCTCTCTTGGATCTCTCCCTCCTACCCCTTCTCCCCTCTTAGCTCTCTCTCTCTCTCCCTCTATTTCTCTCCCCTCTCCCCTTAACCCTCTACCCTCTACCGTTAACCCTTAAATCCTCTACCCTCCACCCTTAAGCCTCTACCCTCTACCCTCTACCCTAAACCCTCTCCCTCTCATTCTCTCTAACCTAAACCATCAACACTATAGGTCTTATATCCTATGCCCTCAATTATCAACCCTCTAACCTAAACATCAAATCCTCAATCCTCATATATCTCCATCCCTTCCTCCTCTTCTCTCCTTCTCTCTATCTCACTTCTCCCTCCATCTCTCCCTCCATCCATTCCTCCCTCTCTACCCTAATCCCTCTACCCTATACTCTCAACCCTTAAACCCTAAACCCTTAAACCCTCTAGCCTCTACCCTTAAACACTTAAACCCTTAAACCCTCTACCTTAAACCCTCAACCCTTAAACCATAAACCCTAAACCCTTAAACCCTCTACCCTCAACCCTCAACCCTCAACCCTCAACCCTCTACCCTCCACCCTCTACCCTTAACCCTTTACCATCTACCCTCAACACTAAAACCCTCAACCCTCTCTGTCTCTCTCTCTACCCTC